>CM060476.1:9411232-9801232 GCA_030544235.1 Lepturacanthus savala | reverse complement strand
ATGACAGTCTTAGGCTTAAATGGGTTAATATTGGCTATTTTTATGATCGCTTGGTCACCCATCTCTCTTTCTCTCCCCACAGACAAGCCTGAAAGCTACGACGTGTGGTACGAGAGCCGCTTCGAGGAGTGCGACAGGGAGGCCTGCCTGTCCTTCTCCAAGGACTCCCTGTGCTCCCGGGTCACCGTGGACCACAACTACTACGCCGTGTGCCAGAACCTGTTGTCACGGTACGCTACGTGGCGGGGCACCACCGGAGGCCTCCTCCACGACCCCCCCGCCCACATAGCCAAAGACGGACAGCTTGAGGCGCTGCTGGACGAGTGCACCAAACCCAAAAAGCGCTACGGCCGCTTCCAGGCGGCCAAGGAACTGCGCGAATACCTCACGCAGCTCGCTGCCGCCTCGGCCCCCGCCGCCACCAGGTAATGAACGGGGTCGGCGTTGGCCCCGACGACGCACTGAGAGACTGGATCTTGTACGCTTTTTATCTCCGGACTCGGCGAGATCCCGGTTCTTGTACATGATGTCATCCGAGCACCCGTTCGCACAGGAGCAGGAGGGCGTCGGAAAGGTTTCTCGCGTCAGGAAGCGCGAGAGTCGCGCTTCCGGGCAGATTTGTTAAAGCTTTTAACCGACTTTGCTCCTGTGCGAAAGAGGAGCGAGGCACTAAGGAAATGTCGATGAGAACCCGGATAGGTTGGAGGGGGGGGGGGATAAAAGCAAACTCTCCGAATCCCAGGGTGGGTCTGCCGTCTTTGGGCGGAGGGGGGTGGCGAGAAAGGGGAAAGGGCTTTGGAAAACGCTTTCTTCGCTGGACCCAGGCGAACGCAAAACTGTGTCCAGGCAACAGCAGCAGCAACACGGCACAGCCCCGGCCACATCCATCCTCCTGTTCCGCTCCCCGATCCATCAGAACTGTTGTGTTCTATAACGTCGAATCTTTAACACCTGTTTCATTTTGACCCCCTGCACCCACCCGCCAGGATCTGCAGTTGTTCTTTTGTTGTTGGTGATTTTTTTTTTTTTTTTTTTTTTTTTTTTTCAGGGCTGAATTTAAGTAGATCGTTGCGTTTACATTTTTGCTGTGCCATGGCTTTTTGTCCCCCCCACACCTCTGTAGCACGGCTGCAGGGAAGGAGGTGGTAGCATGAATCTCCTGCTGTCAAGCAGCGGGGGAAGCTACAGCAGGTGGAGAGCAGAGAGGTGGGTGGCGGGGGGTTGGTATTTATGCAGGAGAAAAAGAAATCCCTTGACAGCTATAGGTCTAATTTCCTGCTACTCCAATCAATCACTCGATTTGCAGGTTCCAAGATTGTGGCAATCATCTTTTTTTTTTCCTTTTTTTTTTTTAATAGGAACCAGAGAGAGTGATACAGCTGCACATATAGGAAAAAAGGAAGAGGATAATTGGACAGTGGTGGTCCCTTGATGCAGATGTGCCTATACCAAAGAGGCTATATGTAATAATAAGAACCCTGAGCAGTACAGAGTGAAGACACCTTTCCCTCCAGTTGTTCCCCCCACTAGAGCTGTCCAAAGCGACCGTAACGCACACACAGTCTTTTCATTAGCTGATAAGACATAAGAAAGAGCAGGTTTAGCGATTCGTAATGTCACACAAACCTCCCTCGCCGCTGGATTGATAAATGAGGCCCGGACACGTTTTTCTTCAACAAGGTCAAAACAAATCTCGACTTAAAGAAATCAGGCAGATAAAGTGATTATTTATTTTATTTTTTTTTTAAAAGGACAAGGAAACGCTGCAAAACTGCATAGTAGTGGCCTCCGGTGCCGGATTCGCTTATAAATATCTTTTTAACTAATGAATTAAACGACTCCCACTGGTATTTACTGCGGTAAGCGAAGTCAGTTTGAAGAAAAGGGGTTGAAGATATCTTAAATTCCCCCTGTTGCTCCACAACTGGCTTCTGACCTGTACTTTTCAGTTTTGTAGTGCCCACCCCCCCCCGCTTCCAAAAGCAGTTTGGGTTGATTTTTACACTCAGTGGACCACAAATTAAAATATAATCACAAAATATTAGCTCACTTGGTAATGGATCACGACAGCTCTTATTAAAATGAAAAACAAAACAGAAAAATAAAAGAAACCCGATCCGCCTCCGTATCTTTTGTACATCACGTGTCTGGATGTTGTGAATCAGGCGCTAAACGCCCAGTGGAGTGTCGTGTAGCACGGTCAGTCACAGGCCAACGAGTAAAAATGAGCCACTCCATCTACAGGGGAGACGAGAAAGCACAGCAGGCGGGGACAACGGAACCCATGTCGGTGTGGAAAAGCAATAAAAAGAAGTTTGGCTAATGGATTTTTTTTAACCCCCCACCCCCATATACACACACACAGACACACACACACACGCCCACACACACACGCACACTCTTGTCGTGTCCAATTAATTTCTCTGTCCCCAGTCTGGAGGATGTTGAACCTGGAGGGATTTGTACGTGCGTAACTAACTGTCCACTTTTGTACTGTAATTTTTTCTTTTAAGTATTTTATCAGCATTGTCTGATTTTTCCTGTGCCTTTCATTCAAAAGTTGTATTTACAACTTTTAGTGGGTTTAAATATTAAAATAAATGAAAAGAATATATATTAAATATATATATAGATATATACACTTACATTGTGTGTGGACTCTTTATTTCATCACTTCCTGTGTTAGTTTTTTTTTTTGGCTGCGGTTCATATCAGCTTTAAATTTGTATTCACAGCAGCACAGCTGGATGTCAGTGTTTGCCAATTCGTATTCCTTTTTTCTCTTTCCTCATTTCCACTATTTGATCTTTCATATCTTCATATTTCGTCTAATTTGGATGCTAGCCTGAGTTCTCTTTGTTGTGCTCTCTTCTCAACTAGGACGTTAGTCCTTCTCTTTTATCCATATTTGGGGGGGATAATTTATTTATTTTTTTTTATAAACGTGCTGTGGAATTTTGTGTGAAATTTTTTAAAGGGGAAAATAGATTAGATTTTAAAAACCAAACAGAGATTTAATTATGAAAAAAGTAGTAAGTAAAAAAAGTATTATATCTTCACACGTGGAATTAAAAAAAACAAAACACCCGCTGCCGCTCTTTATGTTTTGACTCTACTTTAAACTCCTTGCTGCTTATTATTTCCGTGTGTGTCTGTGTGTGTGCAGTGTGGTTTTTGCTAATTTGATAGCTCTTCTGTCTGTCTTCAGCCAGCTTGTAGCATTAAAGGCTGCAGTGGAACGAAATAGTGCTCCAGCCAGAACCAAAATTAGAAGCTACATGACTGACGCTCCCCCCCCATTTCTCTCCACGGCAGTTTCTCCACCTCCTCCCTTCTCCTCTGTAATTGTACTTCTCTTTGACACACCCACCGGTTTGTGTGGAGAGTTGATCTCACACTCATTGTGGTGAAGTGCTGTTTAGCCCTCTGTGCTGTAGCTACACTTAAGCCAGCTGATGAATGGCTCCGGGGTTGGCTGGCTGTAAGAAAACACCGCAGAAAACGAATGGGGCACCAGGCGCTCTGCTGCCGCCCTCTGAGTTTAAATAAACATGAGGCCATTTCGAGGCACGGCCGCTGGGGATTTTATACATTGGACATAGGAAGGATGCGAAAGTGCTTAAAAAATAGAATAAAATGAGACAATATGGTTGTGGAGGAAGAGCATCTGGAGTTGTGTAAACTTTAAAACTGAAGTAAATGGACCCCCAGTAATGTGCGATTTCCAATTTTTTTGCTGCGAGCTAGTTTGCCTCCATAAATTGCATAAATTAAAGTTGTCAAAGCCACAATGGAGGCGAGAGCTGCTTATTTTTGCATATTGTATTTTTTTTTTCTTTTGCAGCTTTGCAACCGCTACCCAAAGAAAGCATAGATATTCATGTAATTCATCAGGCTGGGGGTTGGCTGAGTGGATATGTAGCATCACAAATGGGCAGGAAGTAATTGTGCTGTCTGTTATGTGACTACCTTCGCCATATCAGCAGGTACTTTTGCAAATCCGAAGCATTTTTGAAAAATCCACCCCCCCCTTCCCGAATTCCTGCTTATCAGCGCTAGGTGGTGGCGGTGGGGGGGGGAGGGTTAGGTCTGAAAGGCAAAAGCAGAGGTGGAAAGCATTGTAAAGTGTTCCGCAAACCATATTATCTAAATCTCTACATGACTTTAGCCTCGCCTGTCATATTCCGAAAACCTGGCAAACCGCTGATATCTTATTCAGGTCATAAGCCGAACGAGAGGAGGGGAGAGTGAGAGAGCCGCCATATGTTAGATTACAGCAACAAAAAGGGGATGAAAAATGAGCAACGACAAAAAAGAAAGTTTCTTGGTTGCTGTTGCTCGGCTAATGTGATGTAAAGTCTATTTCATGCTCTGGCAAGCCCCAGGGAGAGAGGGCCATTTTTAGAACTGGAATGACCTATATTTTTTTTTTTTTTTTTTTTAGAAATGTGGTGGTGGTGTTGGGGGGGGTAGATTTGGCCAGCGTTGAGAGTGGGTTTATGAATAACAATGTGGGTGAAGCCGCATCACGGAGCGTTCGCCTGTGTGCACATGGCCTGTTGTTTTGCGGGCTTTTCCGGGTTTGGCTGGGGCTCAGGAGCGCTCTGAAGACTCTTTGTGAGCGCCTCCTGGTAAATCATCACTAATGCAACACAGGAGTCGCTAGAAGCGATGTTCCTGTCAGGCTGCTTACATCCCTCCGACATCCACTCACATGTATTATGCCTCATTTAGAAAGCGCGCCGGTTCTGAGGCTTCTTTAAAAGGCTGTCACACTTCAGCACCCGGCACGAAAATCCACGGCTGGAGACCGCTCGTCGTCTGGAAAACGCGGCCGAGGACCAACAGGCAGCGCTGTGGTGGCGGGGGAGGGGGCCATTAGGTCGTTGGAATTTTCTTTTCGGGAAGCCAACTAATCTGTTTTTGTATTTTTGATCGTCTCGGCATCAGACGCTACACTCGAGCCCTCCCCGTGGCACGCGAGGAGACGGAGAGTTTTTTTTTTTGTTTTTTTTTTATTGAAGAACAGCAGAGTGTGAAAACAATCTTGTCTCAAAAGGCCAAGGGCATTCAGGACATGCCACACCTCTTTAACAGTTCCTCTTCAAAGAGCAGCTCAGAAACGTCTTTATTATGGGGGTGGGAACCCTTCTTGGCTGAACCGAGGCAGTTATCATCAAAGCTTTGGGCAGAGTTTGATGATAGCGATATGAATAATAACTCGTACATTGCGGCGTGCGCTGCATCGGCTCCAGCTTTCCCATTCACTCCGTGACCTTTTAAATGAAGGAAAAAAGGATCTCTCGAAATGATCCCATATTTGGCTGAATGCTAATTAATAACATGTGTCAGCCAATGAGGAGGTTTGGAGATCAGCCGGTTGATACACAGGTTTTTTTTTGTTTTGTTTTTTTCGAAGGAACACAAGGCAACTGTCAGAGCTCCAAAGAGGCCAAATCATTTGTGTCCAAATGAGAAAAACAGCAAAATCATTCATGTCAAAAGGCACTGCCTGGAAAATCATTACAACATAAGCCAGCAGAGAGGAACAACAGTCATAAGTCGAAACTGACTTACAGGGTTACGGGGGTCAACAAAAGGGCTTATTTCCAAGCCGACTTCATGTAACTGACCTTTGCCTCCTCATTAAAATGGTGATTTTGCGGCTTCACAATTTGTCGTTTTTTTCTAATTTCTGCATATTCCAGAATGAGAACACGCTATTAATTTGATGACTTAATGCGAGACCCGTTCAGATTATCTCTCTCAAGCGCAAGGTTATGTAATTAAACCCCAGTATCAAAAGAAATCATCAACACGTGAGGTGACCGCAGGAGTGTCGGGATCAATTCATCTTGCTGTGACAAAGCAAATACAGCGGGAATACTGCGGAGAAAATCTAACGCTGTGTTTTATTACAGATAAAAATGCTTTATTTCAAAATTTAAATCTGGATCAGAAAAAAAAAACTTGAAATAAGCTAAATTATCTGCAAAGTTCAATGATAAATAAGATCAGTTATTTGTTCATAAAGTCATAGAAATCACTCGTGAAATGTTTTAAAAGGAGATTATAAAGGATCCAATTAAATAATCACACAAACGGTTTAAGTCTAAATTATCTTTCAAATTAGTTGCAGCCCTACTACTGATGATATTCTATTAAACTCTTTTCCTATTGTATTGATGATATATTGGTACTGTAACAGTATAGCAACATTACCTTTTACTCATGCAATATAAGCATAAAATCCAATGCTGGCCATGTATTGTTTTTTTTTTTTTTTTAGTTGAAATCACAACAAATATGGCCGCTCTTTTTGGTCCCTATATAGTGTATGACTGTGAAAATGTGAGCAAGCTTCCCTCGCTCCACCTACGCTTGCCTTTTTGTCTCATGCGTGACACCTGCAACCTAAACACATATGCGCCGGAGGGTGCCGTGGGAGCCGTGCTGTGGCTCTCTGTCCCAGCGACGGGGGGGAAGAGGTCAAAGGCGCTGTCAGGGGAGCTTATCCAGCGGGGGCGCCGGCGTGCTCGCAATCCCATTACCCACCCGTGCTGCAGTTTAGACCCACATTATTGCCTGCCTTGGAGGGGCTCGCTTGGACAGATGATTGGAACTCCTCATCTCTCTCCCAACCCCCCTCGCTCGCCGCCCAACACCCCCCCCATTTCCCCAGGCACATTAGCTGACACCCGGGGCTATGATTATAAACATCATTTATTCAGCAGGCCTACTTATCCGAGCTTGTATTCATCCCTGCTAAAGACAAAATATTATCCGCCATGCACGCTGATCAGCGGGAGCACCAGGAGTAGAGATAGCGCATAACGCCAATCACACGTCCTCGTCCCAATGAATCAAATGGTGATTCACACATCTGCTCAAAATTGAAGCTTTATTTCCAGGCGTATGCAGCGGAAAGAAAAGCGAGATAAGATTTTTTTTTTCTCTCCCCCTCCCCCCAAAAAATCTTATCACCCGCCATATGGCGCACTGTGACTCAGAGAAGATGTAATAAGCGTTTAGCAAGTAGGAGATGATACTAGGTGACATTTGCACTGACTGTCGGAACTGCTCGCACTTTTCACTTCAGAGGCGGGCTGCAGAATGTTAGCGGGGAGAGAGATGCCACCGCCGCCGCCACGGCAACCCGAGATAAGACGAAGCGCGCGTCTCTAGATGTAGACGGGGTTGAAAGTCCTCTAACCTACCGCGGCGTCGGGCCGCGCCGGCCAGGGCGGCGCAGGTGAAGGGCAAGCGACGCGATACGCTCGGTTTCCCCGTCCTCCGGGGCAGCTAAGGACGGCGCATTCTGACATGAGCCTGGACCCAGGCCGAGGTCCTTAGCGCTCTCTCTGGGCTATATTTCTCTCCTCTGCGACCTCGCAAAGGCATCTCCACTAGGCCTGTGAAAAGCGGCGCTAAAATCCTTGGTACTTTTTCACGTTCGCCCCTCAGGCCGCTGCAGCCCGGCTCACTCTGGAGGCTTGAGTGGACAAAATGGAGCGTTTTAGCAAGATTCTGCTAAAACCGATAGCACGGTGGAAATATAGGACAAAACATTTTAGGAACACTGACGACTACATTAGCCGTTAGCATCCATCACTGGGGCCGATAGTTATCTCTGAGGCTGTTTTATCCTTAGTTCTTGGTTAATGCTTCAGATATTTTTTTAACACTGAATGTGGAATAAAGCTACTTCCAAAACAAGATGGTTACCTAAAAAGGAACATCACATTTTGGATTGCAAAAAGAGAGACCTTTGCATATCTAAAGCTCATAAAAAATAGAAGAATTTAGAGACTTTCTGTGAATATCAAGGTCTTTCAAGCCAAGCGGTTACAAATGCGAGGGAGGACGCCACAGCTTGCCATTATCTGAAAAGCATGAGACGGCGTTTGAAAAATGCTCTTAAAACCTCCGATCGGAAGCCGTCTTGTCAATCTGCCGGGGTCAGACCTGCAGTTATTACGCTCAGCCTGCCCGTGCCTCCATCCTCTCATCATTCTTCCGTGCACCGGCCGGTGCCAGCTGCATGGCGCTGCGCATGGTGGAAACGCTCCACGGCCACGAACTAGCATGTAGAGCACGCTCGCGCCACGCCACTTCCTACCACACTGACAGAGACTTCAAACAACTCTGTTAGTGCGGCACGAAAGGGAATCTCCAGATGTCAAAGCGGCCAACGAGGAACGACAGACAATTATTCCCACAGTTTCCCCAGTCAGCTGCGCCCGCCGCACAGAGATTGTGGCCTGCATGTGCAAACAGAGAAACTGCATAATAAGCATTTCAAAGCTGTCGTTCGAATGCTGAGACATGAGGCACGTCGGCCTACAGCGGGCCCGGACAGCAATTTGTTGAGTAGTTATGGCGGCCGACTGCCAAGTTTCGCCTTTTCGGGCGTACGTGTTTGGGAAAGAGAAAAAGCGAGTGTGTGTGTGTGTGTGAGAGAGCATGCGCCTGTGTGTGTGTGTGTATCCACAGGTCGAGACAAAACACGACCCCCCGTTTCTCCACCGCCGGCAGCCCACACATTCATTTTTATGTCTCCTCTTGGCTGGGGTTGAACATTCCTGCGAAGTTAAAGAACTCAACGGTTGTTTTTCGATGGGATAATTGATGCGTGCACTTCTGCAGCGGATCGCTATCATTCATCAGCCTCGCGTTGTCCCGCGACATCAGCCCTGCCTTCATTTGATCTCCGGGTTAAACGTGAATTCCAGACCATCAAAGTTGCTGTTTAATCCGCACCGTTTAAGGTGTCGTTCAGAGTTGGGGAAGGCGGCGTAATAGCATAAGAAGTTGCAGCGTGCAAAAGCGTGACCTTGAACAGGACACGCCACATGGACTTTATCTCAACTGGCCTATCAGAAGCTTTGCAGCAAAGAGAAGAAGAAGAAGAAGAAATGGGTATTGAAAGTAGCTGCAGACCTCCCTGAGCTGAATAATTGAGTCCATGCAGGATGACACTATAGGTGGTATTTATTACCATGGTTGCACACTTGCACTGGAAAAATCTTTCACATATGAAATCTGCACCAGTACTAGGGTAATTTATGTGAGTTTCAAACATATCTACAAAGAAAAATCTGCCTTGACAATGTCATGATAGAATTAATGACCTGTCTAGTCACCGGAGGCACACGTTTACTGTTTATTTTCACAGGGGCAGCGCACAATTAAAAGTAATTGCACCGGAGTTAGCCAGCAGCTAATTTACATCCGTTGTCCTACTTAGGTTGTAAGATTCTGCCTGAAAGTTAGAAAAAGAGGGGAGCAGAAAATAAAACTTTTTTTGTCAGATTACACCAGGGCGCGTTAGCCGTTGAGTCCCTATCCCCTGTGAACTGATCTCGTTTTCCGCCGTAATCCAGCGGCGTACACGTCGGGGCGGCTTGGGATGATTGGATAACGTATGTACGGGCTGCAAACACACCAGAGCCAATTTGAAAATTAAACACAGATCTTACCAGGTTCTTAACTGTGTCTGTACTTGAGCTAGTGTTCCCACATGCCGCGATAGTGACACAGGAAATTAGCAGACCGTTAGCGGGTCAAGGTGCATGTGGGAAAGGGGTAATGTAAAGTATATTTTATACAGCTTTAATCAAGAGAGTGCCGGAGTTGACTTCCACCGGTCATGAAAGGTCATAAAAGACAGAGAAAGAGCCAGGGAGAAGGGGAGAACTATTTTTATTCACAGATAACAGAGCAAGTAGAAGAGAAAGCTACTGTATAAGGAGCTGGATACATTTCAGAGGAATTTAGTTGTATATTTATGAGGATGGTTCACACTTTCTTGTAGTTTTTGCTGTTGCATTTGTGTATGTATATGTAGTTTCATCCCCCCTCCGGTATGTCCATATAGTATTATATATTCATGTATAACTGATGCAGGAATCTTTATTTATTCATTAAGGCAGATACTGGGTTAGTTGTTGGGGGCTCAAGTGGCTCCAATTTAATTCTTGTTTGTGTGTGTGGACACACGCATTTATGCATGTGGCTGTGAGCGAGAAATGGGAATAAATAGGGCCTATTCTCTTTGTTGCAACATTAAAGGAACATTTGAAAAAAAAAAAAAATTAGACGTGAAAGCCACCATGGGCTGAATCTCTATAAGGGATGTGAGGTCAGGTTACTGTAAGTGGGGAAAAAATAAATAAATAAATAAATAAAAGTCAAGATATTTTCATTGTTTCATCCTGGCACTTTCCCTTCTCAATGAGGAGAAATACAAATATCGCCATTGATGTGTCACACTGTATTAACTGTCGTATTGAACCTATCAATCAATTGATGCTGCTTATTGTAGCGTGGGATATTTGTCCTGACATGCTGTCTGGAGTTGGTTGGAATCAAGGATGAAAAACAAGTTGTTATGGAACACGACTGGTTCAGATTCACAGCCATGAAGGAACTAATGATGTACTGAACAGGCGGATGTTTTATTATAGCGGAAAATACAGAGCAATTCAAAGCCTGAAACTAATTGTGGACAAGCCATAGGGAGCGGTACATACAGTGAGCTTGCGGAGAGATTAATAATTGCTCGACCAGTAATCGGATACACATAGCGTGATAAGATAAGACCAGATCAGGACATACGCACTTCAGATCGACTAAGCTTATTTCCCTTTATTTTGGACCTGTGGCAAATAGGGACTTCCTGCACTATCCAAAACCAATTGATGGAGGGAATGAAGGGTATCATCAGGAAGATGCTTGAATAAGATGAAATCTAACGCTGAAACGAAGCAGCACAAAGGATTAGATGTGGCGAGGTGCTCAGAGATCACAGGAAACAAAAGGATTAGGCAGAGAGAGGGGGGGGGGGATGTGGGTCACATCCGGCAGATAGTGAAACCGGCCAGTCGGCTCCCAAGGCCTTGTGGCGGGTGTAGGGAGGGGACGGTGGGCAGCGGGGGTCACTTTTTTGGGGGTTAGTCAAGGTTGGGTGTCGTTTACAAAGGTAACACAAACGGAGAGTTTGCTTTCACGTCCCTCTAAATGGCACTTTTTCTTTAAAAACTTTCCTAGTTTGAGTTGTCTACAGGGACGCGGCTTTCCTGGACAATACACTTTGACCTCTGGCTTAATGGATAAGTCACTAAGAGGACAGACTGCCAGACTGGCGGCCGATGAGGATTACACCATTAAGCTTCTAGTTAACCCTGTGGCACGAAACAGACCTAAGTATCGTTGTGGATGTTTAGAGGGACGCGTGGAGGGGTGATTCCCTGCTTCTGCATGGAAAATGTATTAGAAGACTATTTACAGGCAAATTGAGCTATACCACTTTATTTCTGATGTCTTCCTAAGAATTATGCAAATTTTTCAAAATAAAACCCCGTCACATAAAACACATAAAAGGAGGATAGAAAACTGGGTTTTAACTGCTTCTGCCATTAGAGGATAAGTGGGGGTAGATGATATCATGGCATGGTAATTACTCTGACACGGCTTCTCCGGCGGTCTCAAAAGACAGATTTTCCTCAAACACAGGAAGTGAGATGGGGCTACAGATCTGATAGGGTGTCATGGCGGGAAGCAGCCAAACAACCTCCCCTTTATCTGGTGGGATCAGTGGGAGCGCAGGAAACTCGGTGACCTACATCTCCTTCTGACAGACATCTGTTAGCTTCCATTTCATACCCTGGGCCAAAGTGAAAAGCGCCAATTACTTCCTTTCACAGCAGCCGCCTCGCAGCAGCTGTAACGTCGAATGCTCAGGTGGAATATTACTCGCACAGCTCATCTTCATCCTCAGCCCCCCCCCCATTTCCCGTCCTTCCATACTTGGCCTGATCCTCCTTTCCGTCTATTTGCTTCCGCTTGACAACATTTCTGCTCCCCGATACACAGATGCACCTCCTAACTACAACAAACTCGCTGACCTCGGTAACTCTGTTCAAGACATCAAATCCTGGATGGCTGCAAACTACCTCCAGCTAAATGAGAGCAGTAATTTTTACCTGGACAAACATTATCTCTCCCTGATTGGCCCTCTCTGTTAAATCGCAAGCAAACAATCATATTTGATTCAGTATTGAAGTTCGACAAACGGATCAATCGGGCAGTAAAATGAAGCTCCATGCAGCTCCGCAATCATCTGCAAACTCGGATCAATTCTCTGTACTTTTGACCTGGAGAGAGTCGTCATGCCTTCATATCCTCCCGCCTTGATTATTGCAATTCGTTATATTTTGGTTCTTGTTTATACTGTCTTAGTTCAGAACGCAGCAGAGTTCTGAGGAGGTCAAAAAAGGAGGGCGCACATTACTCCCGTTCCTGTCTCCGTATACTGGCTGCCTGTTAGTGAAAGCATTCTTGGTGTTTGTCTACAGGTTCTTAACCAGATCAGCTCCAGGCCTATTTTCCTAAGTTTCCTGCTGGAAATGGCATACCCACAATAAAATATGGAACCAACCACGATGGCAGTGTACTTAAATCTGGTATCACAAGAAAGCTACAGCATGTGGGCGACTACAAAAGTGTCAGAATCGATTCATACAGGTATGGGACTGTGACAGAGCGAATGAAGCTAGAATATCACAAAAAAACAAAACAAAACAACTCAAATTCAATCTCCGCCGAAGAAAAATCTTGTTCACAGTGAATATCATCTTGGAAAAATGAGTTAGTCGCCCAAATAATCCCGGAGAACTGTTGTAACAAGGCGGACCTCTATTTGTGCCATTTGACCTTTTTCATGTACCAGACTGAATTGTGTTTATACAGATAAAAACCTATAAAATTTAGTATTGTAGCTGAGACTTTTCTCATGTGATTTTTGTATTGGATGTAATGATTTGATACAGGCAGCATTTGATGGTGCCCCCATATTTGGGGTCCTTGGATTTTATCCTTCTTATAGTCTCCTGTTCTCATATCACACTCTTTTTAAGAGTCAACTACTCAGTGGCCTTTATCTGTGCCTAACATAACTAGTTCAGGTATTTCTGCATGACCATACCTTTACTCTTATTATAATCATCATCACTCTTATTTTTCTTCTGCCCCTCCCCCTCTTTGTATGATCTGCGTCATGCGTCAAGTGTTATATAAATAAAGTTGTGTTGAGCTGTCTGGAGAAATGGGCACAATGCGTGATCTTTTGGAGAGGAATTTAATCAAATTTTGCCATCTGCAGCACAGGGATAATTACACAATCCATGGTGGCATGCGGTGCAGGCAGAGGCACAGGACAGAAGGAGAGGAGATGATTATTATTATTGTATCATCTGAATACGATTGGTGTGTTCAGTCTTGTGTTCTAAGCCCCGGAGGTCAGGGTATAAGAAAGAGGATTACAACCTAGGAGGCAAGTAGATTAAACGGCGGCTGACTCGACTGTGTTCAAACTCATTCCTTCATCCAGACTCAGATCAACACGCAGGGTGATTACAAAACAGTCACGCTGATTACTACAGGTCCCACTTTCAAGGTGTGTGTGTGTGTGTAGGGGGGGGTGTATTTGCAGCCAAAGTACCCCACTCTGTCGCAATCATCAGTAACAATCAAAGGGAGCAAAGCGTTGACATGTAATAATCAACCAATGCAGTGCTGCCACGTCGCCATCAGCCTGCCTGCGCAATCAGTACTTATAAATAGAAATTTGGTCATTACCGCCATGGATTTCTAAAAATATGCACAAATATAATCAGAAGACGAGGGCCGTCGAGCCTAAAAAACAAAACGGAAACAAGTCATTCTAAGAAGAGCAGGTGAAACTTTCTAAAACAGTGAAAACATTTTAGTTATTTTCCATTTTTTATTTTTTTTATAGACGCATCAGTCATGCTGAGAAACGAGGGAAGCGATGATATTCCCGACCGTTTCAGACCTTTTGGCTCCTCCGAGCGTGTGTAAAGATCACCGCGACGAGGCATGTTTGCAAACCTCTCTCCCTGCTCGCTTGGAAAAAAAAAAAGAAAACAATTTCATTAATGACGAACTAACACGCTCTGTTTTGCTTTGCGTGGCCTGTAAATGCCAGCCATCACAGGATGAGTTATGCGGCGTGCGTGGGAGTCATCATAAGGAGGGGGGGGGGGGGGGGATCCGGCCTCTCTGGAGGACCGCGAGAGAGTCACACCGAGGATGACATTTTCTGCTTTGCATCATACACAAAAGCGATTCACAGCGGTGTGGCTGATGGGATATGCTATCTTTCAACACTTGCAATTTAACAAGCTATGATGAAATGGCAGCATGGCCTATGGGCACGCAATAACACAAGGAACGCATAAACTGAGTGGAAATGCATGCCTCGAGGCTGATAATAAGATGTGAGGGCAGAGAACTCCAATTGAACAACCTCTTTACCTTATCTCTCTTCTTCATCCAAGGCCAATCTCCCCTTAGGTCATTCCACTAGCGTTACTATAGGCGGAATCCCTATAAACGGCTAACCTAAACGCCGGCTATGGAAGGAATTAAATATGATCCGTTATGTAAATGCGGAGAAAAAGAATTCATCGAAAAAAGCGCCGGAACCGTGAAATTCTAATGCTGTTTTGTTACCAATTTATTACAGAACAACTTGTATAGAGAATTTGAAGGGTTAAGGCATTTAGAGGGGGTATTGTGTGCACGGAAGGGGACGTCGGAGCCATGGTAAACACTTCAGCACGCTCAAGCGACTCCTTATCTAAGCATGGCAAGTGTGAGGGTTCATCGTATTAGACTTTCAGAAATAGACTGGAGTGAATCTCTCCCCTCATATGGAGAGATTGGCAGTGCAGTCAGGAAAGTGATTTCAGCACTGCATAGAATTGAATTGCTGGGGGAGGCTGGTTAAGCAAGGGGTTTAATTTGCTCTGGAGTATGTATTCTCATACTGATATGCCAAAATGTAATTGGAGTCGGTACAAGAGCCGGCCGTTTTCATTTTTAGATTTGAGGGTGTTCATTTGTGGTTTGAGATTTCTTTCCGTGCGAATTGCATCGTCTAAACAGTGTGTTTTACCTCGCCTATATTAAATCACATTGCATGCTGCAAAATGTAAACTTATTTGATAGGGAATGTCTTTCTCTCTCTCTTTCCTGTGGCGGTACATTCTTATCTGGTGTGATAATAAATGTGTACCTCCGACAGGCAGATGCACCCCCCCCCCCCCCTTACCTCCAAAACCAAAAAGACAAATACACTGCCGTGGAGATGGATGTCAGTAAACACCGGTGCACACAGCGAGTCACAGCCACTTCCCACACACACAGCCGCCCAGTGTGAAACCTGTGTAATGATCTGGGGAGTCTGGACAGCCGTCTGCTTAGCTCTGCCGCGCCGTGGGGCGCTGAGCTGAGGGAGAGGAGGAGAACAGGGACAGGACAGGAAGAGAAGGTTTCCCGTTTTTCATCCGATGCCACTCTCCATCCTGTGCAAAGATGTGAGAAATTAACAAACACAACCTCCCGCAGAGACGCGAGGGGGGGGATAAAAAACATGAAATATCCTCATAAGTGATGGTGCTTCACTGAGCCTGCTCAAGATCTAAGATAAGAAACCACACATAATCACTGTGATTTCTGTGTGTGTGTGTGTGTGATTTCAGTCGGAACATCATTACAAATGAAAAAAGAAAGAAGCTGATGAGGATTGTTGTGTGAACCAGTTACGTTAATGATACAAATCCTCTTATTCTGGATGAAAAACGGGAAGGGGGAAATTCCCGGCGTTTACTGATGCAGAAACACGAATGCCCTCCGCGGCGGTCTGTCCATTCATGAATATTTTAAAACGTATTGTTGCAGTGAAACCGAAGACGTTAAGGATAAGCAGGCATCAATTCGCCCTGTTTGTGAGGTCGTGCGCCCTCAAGACCGTTCAGCGGGCCTTAAAAGCTAAATCTTCCTGGAACTCCGCAGTTTAGGAATCAGTCAGACGGAAGCACACCGAACTGCCAGCTTAAGTAGGCCACTCCTGCTGAGTTGTTGCTTCATTTCTGTGCTCTGGCCTCACACGTACAGCTGAAGCTGTTAGTTTAGCAGGGGGAGAGATTGTGATAAAGATGTGCTTCCACTTGGCACAGCTCACTACTGAATGCCAAGTGGAAGCAGTGATAAGAGAACATGGCAGGATGTCTGTGTGTGTGTGTGTGTGTGTGTGTGTGTGTGTGTGTGTGTGTGTGTCTTTCCTAAAATGATCCTGGGGCAACCAGAGCGATATGAACTCATTCTCTTGGCTATCATGAACTCCTTCACTATCATGAGGATATAGAGAAAGATGGAGGTGAGAGTTTTGGGGTAAGAAGCTTATTGGGAACACCAGCCCACTATCTCTGGAGAAAAGATAATAACAAAAAAAAAAAAAAAAAACAGGAGGAGGAGGGGAAAAAGAAGAGGAGGCGGGGTTGCAGGAAAAAAAAAAAAAAAATCCCAACTCCCGAGGGCTCTGTAATCCAAAAATGAGAGAGTTGTGACTCGGAAACACTCGATCTGACAAGATGCATTAAAGCATTGGAAGAAAAGAAAGAGGCAGAGCCAGATAAGAGGGCTGCTTCCAGGAAAAAAAAAAAGGAGAGATGGGATGATGAGCCGGAGATGCGACAAAGGAGATTGCGCTGGAAACCAGCCATCAACAGATCCACGAAACAATGGCACCATCCCGGGCAGGGTGTACACAATCACTGGGATTATACGCCGAGTGACACACTTTCCCTCGGCCTATCTGCGCGCCGTGAACCTTAAAGGAACATGTTCCGTGCTTATGCCAGGGTTTTTTTTATTTTTTTTTATTAATCTGCTTTATAAACATTTAGAGGCACAAACAGAGAGGGAGACAGACAGGAGGAGGAATGAAAGGAGGAACCAGATGTTCCGGCGACTTTTGAGTCATACAGAGACAGAGAGCCGAACGCAAACACTCCCACGGGTCCAATAGCAGCACTTCACAAGCTAACCCGACCCAAAATAGCTTTTCTAAATGCTAAAATGGCAAAGTTTGAAGGTATTTTACAGGTTTTTACCATCTTAGTTTAGTTTTTTAAACAAGTCTATTTCAAAATTGTTAATTGGCACTAAAGAAAAAGAGTACAGCCAAGGCTGATGAGGATGTCATTAGTTTTCCAGTCTCCTGGCAACAGTGAAGATGCATCTCACACGGAATGTCACGGAAACAACTTTTCCCATATATATCTGCCTTTTAAACCCCAACTGTGTTTACATTTTCTTTCCATTGGATTAAACAAAACAGACCTTTTTTTATTATATTTTTACACTTTGATTTAGACTTTTTTGCCCTTATTTTAATATGTTATCGTCTGTATTCGAACTTAACTTGCAATATATTGAAGTACTGTATAAGACATTTTCCTAGACGTGTATGATAATGCATCTGTAAAGTGTCTAATCAAGTATTACATTTAAATTGTTTGTTTTTTTCATTTGGTATAACCCTAAAAACTTGGTATCAGATAGTTACACTCTCTTAAAAGGGTTTGAAACACATGCTATCAACAGGTTTTATATTCTAGGTGGATTATATATTTGAAATTTATCATTCTTTTTCCAGTTACACCATGTGATATTTTATCTCAAAAAATCACACAAAATTGTGATTTTGTAAAAAAAAAAGAAAGAAAATGATACAAATGGACTTTTAAATGACAAGAAAGCAACATGAAAACACAATGTACATATTGGAAGACCTGATAAACTGCATTTAAAACGTTTTTGACTTTCTCATCCTTCCGATATTTGTCACTAATCCATATATTTAAACCACTTACATGCATTCTTATTGTTTAATTGTATGTTTAACAATAACCCCCCCAATAAAAAAGGCAGAAAAAAATTAAGAAAATAGGACTTTTCCCCTGCTACCAGCTATGCTAAACCAAGCTAACGGCTATTAGCTGTAGTTTCATATTTAACAAGCAAATCTTGAGTGTGGTATCGATTAACTAACTAACTCTTAGCAAGCAAACAAGGAAGCCCGTTTTCTACAAAAAAAAAAAAAAAAATGGCAACTATTAATATCATGGTCCAGTGATTTTATGGCTTACAGGATACACTCCACTGTCTTTGAATTACTTAGACCCTTCGTTGAGGGCTTTACTTCAGGGCACTAATTTATATTAATAGGATTTTTCCTTGGCAGACAAGTAAAGGCAAAGGAAATTAAAGATATACAAGGCACACATACAAATCTTTTCACAGTGACATGGCCTGAGCTAGCTGTCGTAAAATGAAACTCCTATCTGATTATTTCTTGATCCACAGACAGAGGTTTTTTTTTCTTTTTCCCTAAGCAGGTTGGATGTGTCAAAATGAGACACTGAGCTCCGGTCTTTAGTTGAAACATTATCTTGTGCAGCACTGCCATTTATCCAGTCACGTCCTTTACTTCTGCACAGGCTAATATTCTTCTTCTTCTTTTTTTTTTTTTTAAACTTTAGCGCTCGACATCGACTCACGTGCTTACAATTATCCTTCATTTTGTCTGAATCCGCATCTAGGGGCAAAAAATAAGAATCACCAAAGCGGATCGAGCGACGGTTCCGAAATAATAAGCGTGTCAATCCGAGTATCGGGGAGGCCGTTATGTGTCTCCCAAAAGGGAACAGGATATATAAAAGCAGCTAATTTGTTTGCTTTGGTTTGATGGTAATTCTGGACAAAACCACACACATACAAGAGGAAACTGACAAACCAAACCTACGCAGAAGATTCGCAGGAAAGGAAAACAAGCATGCCGGGTTTAAAGGGTCAGGCTCCGAACGTAGTATCATTCTGTCAAAGCGTTTTGTTTACTCTGCCCACATGGGCATGGAGATGTTGATGTTTTATGTGGGAGCAAGATCATTTTTAGCCTCTGTGCAAAGCTGATGGCGGAGCCTCGTTGCCCAAAGAGCAGCGTCTGTTTATTCCAGATAAACCTTCGCTCACCCTCTGGCATCATTTTATATTCATTTTTTTATGAAAAAGGAAGAAAAAAAAACTGTTGAGAGGATGTTCAAATATAATTGGTGAACATTTGATACCATTATAATGTTGGGCAATTCCAATTTATTATGTAATTATTTGTAGACTTCCCTTTTTGAAAGGCAGTTACATATTTCATGTCCCGGGTGCAGTTGTTAAACAGCTTCTCCTCGTCTCTGATCTCGTATCTTTTGAATGATCAACTGCAGGGAAGACATTAAACGGAGGGATTACGCTTACTGCAGGTGAAGTGACTTAAAGGGGGGGGGGGGGGGGGGGGGGGCAGGCAGTTGAAATTAAAGGTCGCATATAGAGAGATTTTAATTGCTTTTTGATTATAACAAGGTCTTGGGGTTCTTCTATAAATAGTCCGTGAACACTCCACAAACAATCCGCATAACTTGTTCGGAAACTGTGCCTTCACATGAGCCATCAGGACTTTAGATCACATTAGATTAGAAATTGGATTGATCCCAGTTTACAGATACAGAGAAGCAATAAGTAAGAAAATAACACAAAATACACATTATATACAGAGAGTACAAAATGACCAGTACAAAAGTACACAGTATTCTTCAGGCATCATGGTTGAGGTGGAGGTATGTAGATAAATAAACGCAGTATAATAAATATTTTGTCAGTTAGTCATTTTCTATACCTGCTTATTCCTCATTAGGGTCGCAGGGGTCTGCTGGAGCCAATCCCAGCGTGTTATGGCGAGAGGCAGGATACACCCCAGATGGTCACCAGCCAATCGTGGGGCACACACACCATTCACTCACACACTCACACCTACGGGCAATTTAGAGTTGCCAATTAACCTCAGCATGTTTTCGGACTGTGGGAGGAAGCCGGAGTACCCGGTAAAAACCCACGCAGACACGGGGAGAACATGCAAACTCCACACAGAAAGGTCCCAGACCCAGGACCAAGGAGGTCTTGAACCTGCGACCTTCTTGCTGTGAGGCAACAGCGCTAACCCCTGCGCCACCGTGTCGCCCATAAATATTTTGTGCAATATTTACTTATATATATATATATTTTCTGAGGTTGTGACATCATACCTATACAGTCACTGCCCACCAACCATTAACAGCCATTCCGTTAGCCAATCAGAGGAGAGGCTCATTAATATTAATAAGAAGCTATATTGAGGTGACTTCTGATGCTTTAAAACCACAGCTATTTTTTTAGGGACATCAAAACTTCAAATAAAACCCAGGAAAAACTATGAACTATATTGGCAGATAAGTTTTACGCCGCCTCGTTTGTATCATATATATTTATTTTAAACGGCTGCTTGATTCTTTTTAATCTTGTAAGACAACTCAGGACGGAATGGAAACGGTTTGGGAGAAAGGAGGCCAGAAAACTCAGCAGTTTCCATCAAGGGGCGAAAAAAAACAAAAACAAAAAAAAGAAGTTGGAGGAGTACACTGACTGAAAGCACTCATCATCGGTGTAATCTTTTCCCCAGCACAATGCTGCTGATGCCGATCTGGCTGTCGGTGACATACGGGGAATGTTTTGCATTCATTCCTGCGTGAATTGGTGTCAAAAAGCCTCAGAGGCTTCTTAATCCTTCTACATCAAAATAGGACACGTTTCCCATAAATTACAATGGCGTAGCTGCTCGTATAATTACTGTGGCCCCCCCCCCCCCCCCCCCCCCCCACCACCACCCCACATGTTACATAAACAGCTGGATGATAACGATGAGTTAGGATCCTTCGCCACTTGTGCGTGCGGGTACAATGTTTGACTTTTATGATGGATTCTGAAGGGTGATGTATGGTTCAGGAGACGCGGCGGGTAATTCGCAGATTATTTTCTCCTCAGAAAATGAGTCGGCTGCAGTTATTTCACCTGATCAGCATTGTGCCGCTTCCGTTTATCTTTCCAGAGGATGAGCTCCCCCCTCCCACCCCCCACACCCCCCCAAGTCAAGGAGGATGGATTGATCTGCTTTATTTATATGTTCCTCTCACCTAACAGCAGCTGGTATTATATATTATAGTCATAATAACAAATTTATACAGTGTCACGTAAATTTCAAGCCATTCCAGGGGCGGCGGCGGGGGGGGGGGTCTGATAAGTGTCCCTCTCTCATCAGTGTTATGAAAATCAGCCAAATGCAGAAAAAGATGACAGATTTATGTATAATTACTTGTAGGAGAAATCCAGACAATGCTGGTATGCATCATTAGCTGCAGATACACGGATACAATCTGCGATTTTGTGATTTGCAATGAAAATGCTCAACAGTTTATTTGTGTAAATGCACTTCAAAAAGAAAAAGAAGTAACTGGCCATGCAAAAATATTTCTCAATGAATCTATGTAAATAATTTATTCAGCTTAGTTGCATTGCAAATTGATTTAAATATGTGCCGACCATCAAAATATATTTGAACATTTATTTTTAATGAGCAAACTCACACTAAAAAAAACCCCCAAAAAAACGCACTAGCTTGATTCATTTCATCAAGAACTTTATGCTCCTGAAACAAAAATGTCAGCTGTCATGCTGTCATGAAACCTGTTGGATAGGAAACATGAGGATGATACCAGAGATTGAAAGTAAATGTCAAATATGTACTTCCCTATAGCGTTATATCCCGAGAAAAGATAACTCTTTTCTCAAATGCTGTAGTGCCATTAAAAGGAAAAAAAAAAAAAAGGGAAATCTAATTCAACTTAACAAGCGTATGCAAAAAGTACCTCCTTCAAATCATTTTGAATCATAACTTAATGTATGGTCTCGGTATCTTAAGCATTTTTATTTCATCAAACATATTAGTTTTGCTAGTTTTACAACCCTGCTGGGAAAGATCGTAAATATTTTGATGATATTCTGGCACCGCTAAGAGCACGCTGACACACTGTTGAATAGCAGGATAATGGACACTGGCCTTTAAAACAGATAGCGGCTTACTCACACTAATGCAGACGCCCGTCTGAAAGAGTCCATACATTAAGTCAACAGTGACACACACACAAACACACACTAATACACAAGCACGCAGGCACGCAAACAATTTTTGTGATGTGCTAAATTTTAAGCACTTTATTTATATCCTTTAAGCTAATTAGTGTGCACAGGATCCAAATACTGAAAGGTTCTTACAATGTTTGGACAATTATAAATACATAAAGCGCCATCTGCTCGACACTGCCAGGCTACCAGTGGCAGCCGAGAAGGAGCAAAACTTTTGCCAACTACCTACTTACATCTGAGTTATCATCATATGAATTTATTGGCTTTTGCGAAAAACAGCGATGAGAGTTACAGCCTCCAGACGAATGAAATAAGCGCATGTTGTTTTCTTGTGGATATTTTCCACATTAAGACCTCGACAATGGCTGTGTCCCCCCACCACCACCACCACCATGATAGGGCTGCTTGTTTAACCATGGGAAAGTAATAGTACGTACACAATTGGGCCCCCCTATGTGCTTAATGATTATTTCTCTCATGAATAATACATTAACGGTGGAGGGAGCAGCAGCACAGGGTATAAGCCCGGACATAATGGAAAAAGAGTGGGACCGATTGAGTAAAGACATTATGACGCACTGCATCGAAGGTTATAATCTACGTGTTTTTTTTTTCTCAGTTATCCATATATAGTTTGAGCCTTTGGTAAAGTATCTTGGAACCTTCGGATTGCTATTTAATTAATAGGGATATTAATAATACATTTTATTTGTACCACATTTTGTATTCATAGTGAAACCCAAAGTGATACACTATTAATAACATAGAAGAACTTAAAAAAATAATATTAATAATAAGAGCTAAGATGGCAAATGGTGAATAGAAAGTGTTTTTTGTAAAAAGAGATGAGACGAGGGTACACAAAGTCCTCCCAAAAAAAACGCCTTTAGCAGGGAAAAAAAAAAAAGAAGAAGAAGAAATGGAAAAAACCTCAGGAAGCGCAACAGAGGAGGGATCCCTCTGCCAGGAGGGACAGACCCGCTATAGATGTTGTGTGGACAGAATAGAAGCACAGGCATTTGAACAGGGAAGAACAGCAAACAGCAGAAATTGCAGAACACAGCATTGAACCGGATGACAGAATTATATGGATATATAGCAGGGCTATATACGGAGGATGAGGCGGCAGGGATCCGCGGCAGCTTCCAGATGCAACCAGAACAATTCAAATCTCACTCTATTCATACATTGACAAATGAAGTATCTTGAACGATGCGAAACTGTGCTGTAAAGTTTGTGTTATTTATATTTTAATGAGCAGATATATCAAAAAGCGCCCTTTCCTCTAGGCCCTATATAATTTCATTGCGTGAATTCTGTAATTTCAGTCACACGTTTCAATTAAGAAATTCATCCATCATAAGACAATTAAAAGAAACACTTGAAGCAGACTGAGGTAACAGCATCGCCTTGTTTACACATACTGAACAAAACGGGTCGGCTCAATCAAGATTAGTACTGAGGGTCTAACATGTATTGACCTTTGCTATTATTTACACATCATATCCGACAGGTTTTCTGATACACCAGTGAAAAACATTCCTGCTAAAGAAATAATTGCTGGAGGCAGATATTTCAGACAGAGATATCTCAGGTCAGGTTAAACAAATCAAACGCGCTCGGGTCATGTCGTTCTATTTCTTTTGTTTGCACGTCTCCATCACAGCACTGTTGCACTCGAAGTTGTTATGAGGAAAGAACATAGAGGGAAAGAAATAAAGAAAGACGTGTTGTATTTTATTATTAGTTAGTGTTTAAACAATGATAGCTGTTTCCTGTTTTATATTATAAGTGATATTGTTCCTGACTTGTTGCTGCACCATTAAGTTCTGTAAAATTACCTCAGGCTTCATGGTAATAAATAACTTTTCTAGCTAATCTAGTCCTCTCTGTGGACAACAACAATATCATATTACATATTATATGTGATTAAAAAAATGATGTGAAATATGTGACCTAATAAAAATGACTTTTTTATTATTTTGTTCTACTCTGGCCTGTGTTGATGCAACTTCAGTCAGCTAGGGGCAGCAGTCAGCACAAAGGGGCGGCTCCCATTCTCCAGCCAATAAACGAAGAGAAACACAGTGCCATTTTGGATGAAATTTACCTGAATTCTCTCATGTCTTCAGATAACTTTGGTTTCTTTAACCCATGTCCATGGATATAAACACTGCTGATATGGTCACCTGCACTCTCACAGTTTTGTATTGTCAAAATTCCTCGGATAAAGAACTTTCCCAATACCTGAAATGACTGTTTCAGCCCCGGATGTGGCTAATTACTGGAACTGAAGTCACTTAAAAGTTTTTTTCCAGAACTGGATGATAACAGATTGAAGACACATCTGTAACACCATGATTACTGTGAAGGAGGAGACTGACGCATGGAGGACTTTACAATCTTAAGGAGACCTTCAAAATAGTAAGTGCAAGGTTTTTTTTTTATTATTATTTTATTCTACTAGTGTTGTTGTGTGGGCTGCCACGTCTGTGACCTCTCATAAAAAACTATTGCATTATATTTTATTATATATTATTTGGCATAAGTTTTCTGAGTCTGTCAATCCAGTATACAGAAAGTCACTGGTTGTCTCAATGATTATTTAGCCTTGGTCTTTGCATTTCTATTTGAATTATATTAGTGTTTTGCAGTGGTGGGACATAACTAAGTACATTCATTCAAGTACTGTACTGTACAATTTTGAGGTACTTGTACTTTACTTGAGTACTTTCATTTAATGCTACATTATACTTCCACTCCACTCCATTTATTTGACAGCTTTAGTTCCTTTTCAGCTGTAGATTTTACATAAAATAAGACATTTTAATATTTTTACCTTTTTAAAGAGACAGGACATAATTAACAGGATAATCAATGATAAATGTAATCTCAGACTGGACAAAGATGTCACTTCTGTTGAATCGTTGCTGAGAAGTTTATATGCCTCTGCGATTTCAATATTCATGGGATAAACACATTTTTAATAGAATTGTGACATTTACCTGAAATGTAGCAGGACTGAAACCGTGTTGATGGGAACAGAAATGTTTTGGACTCTGGGAGGTCTGTCACCCCGGAGCTGTAGCAGAGTAAAAGTACAAGGGAACATTTCTGATGACAGGAAAGGACCTTTTCAGCTCTCAAATGGATTAAAACATTTTCAACGCCAAATGGACACTCTTGCAAAGAGGGATAGCTGCGTGATTTACTCTGCTCTCAAGTCGACATCCAAATAATAAGTGCGAGCCACTTTTTACATTATGCTGCTGTTATGTGTCGCTGATTGTATTGTATTGGCTGCTGTGCCATCGCCGCAACCGCTATGACCTCACCGTGTGTTTGTGGAACCTGTTTCTACACTAATTTCACACACGTAACGAGACAGAGTCACCGTTTGCATGATGCTTTCGTTGTAGTTCTGTTATGACCTTGCTTGTGTCTGTTGGAGCTTTAAGCTACAACATCTAACACGGGGACACATTCTCATTATGTTTTGCGACAGTTTAATTGAATGAAACTCTGCGAAAACCAGGGGAGTTTATTAGTAATTTGGGTAATTGGCGAGAAAAGCCACAAACATTTCCTGCAATAACTGTCAGTAAACAACGATCAGCAGGACTCCCATTAAGTTTGCTGTTCATAAATTAACAGTTTTTGTACTGTTGGTGCTCATTTATGCTGCCATTACATGTGGAAATAAAATAAAATCTGTTTCACAGGATGTAACCACCACTGCCCTCATACTTCCTTGCGTCCTTCACGCTTGCTTGGATATTAGGCGGTGAAGCCACAAGAGGGCAGTTCAGAGTCTAAATAAACATGGCAATAATGGAGGAGATCATAGAGATGTAGCTAGATGTAGGCTGCTCCCATGGTTTCCAGCGCTATTGCTCCATTTTTGCCCAAATCCTTAAGGTTTCAGAAAATGTAATGAACGAAGAGAACAGGTGGTGTCATATATTTGTATCAGTAATTTTCTATACCCGCTTATTCCTCATTAGGGTCTGCAGAAGCCCAGTGCATTACAGGCGAGAGGCAGGGATACACCCCAGATGGTCGCCAGCACTATCGTGGGGCACACACACCATTCACTCACACCTATGAACAATTTAGAGTCTCCAATTAACCTCAGCATGTTTTCTGGACTGTGGGGAAATAGCCATAGAAAATTCATGCAGACATGGGGAGAACATTCAAACTCCACACAGCTGTATGTTTTTTAAAATGTTTATTTTCACAATATTTTACAGTTAACTCTTCTTTATAATAATTGTTTAATGACCTCGTTTAAAATAAATCTAAAGCTGTATGTAGGATAGTGGGAAATTGACATTAATCGTAAATGTTAAGCTTAGGTTACTATTAAATTCTGCATGAATGCTGATTGGAAAATGTGCTAATGCAATAAGGCAGAATCCTCATAAGCAACATCAGCATCAGCTATGCATCATCATTGTAACGCCTTGTTTTATATGCAAGAGATGTCAGTTTTACAGAAGCCAATAATGCCATGAAAAGCATTACCTATACCTTTTAAAATTAAAATAAGTGGATCAGAATATTTCCTTGAGGTCTGAGTTGTGCTTGGGTTGGTTGAAAACGTTGGGCCAGCGCAAGTGTACCCCCATTGACATGTATGCATGGCTGTTGACCTCTCTCTCTTTTGCTCTCTGTGCAGGTGAGTGAAATCAATTTATGGCACTTGGTTTTCATTCTGTGGCCCTGGGCCATAGATTTGTCTATGTCTGGGAAACGCTGGATTCTTACATAGTGAGAAAGAATTAGAGGAATGAGACAAGCATAAACATAAATACATGCGAGTCTCAAGTCTCAGTTAAATTCTATGTCCCAATGTCCAAACTAATGGAATCACAGCATTCCCATAAAGTCTTAGGACCTTCCCACTGTCAAGTTTCCAGAAGGTTTCCACCCTTTTTGAGTCCTTTCATGCATACTTTCTGTAAGAATTTCTGCAGACTTTACCTGAGGGCATTACCCACAGTTCATAGTGTTGTGACGTTACATACTGGGTAACCAGGAGAAGCCCTGAAGCAACCGTAAAAAAAAAAAGAAAAAAAAAAAGGAAAACAACATTTTAAGCCCCGGCAGCTCACACTCAAACACTTTTCAGGTGACGTCAGTGGGTCCAGGGCTTAAGCTTTAGGGGGACGTTGGGATTGGTCTCATGAGTCTCCTCAGCCGAGTGGATACAAGACTGTTGTGGGCCTTTTGTTAGTGATTTTTTTCTTTTGATAAGACTGTGCCTTGTCTAGGCTCGGTACCTCTCTGGGGTTATTGTAAGGAACCGCCCGAAACATTTTAGTGTTTCTTCAGATACTGTGTAAAAGATGATGTTGTGTAACTCGCTCAGATTAAAAAGCAACACAATAAAAAGGCAGCAAACAGGCATATTTGGGGGAAAAAAAAAGACAACTCGAATCAAATTATTTTAATGGCGTTTTTACTCATGAAGCTTTTATTGCTCTGACAATAAAGCAACGCTAACTTCAGATTCACTCTCGCTCCTCTGCCTGCGGCAGGGGAAGCCCCACGGTTAAACCCACTCCCCTCCCATTTAAAAAGAGGAGAGAAACTCAGTGTGTCCAAATGATGGCAAAACTCAGTAGAGACTCATACTTAAATGAAATTAAACAAGTGTACATAAATTTGCTAAATAACTAGTCTGGATTTGGAACACGTCACAACTTGAGACCACCAGTGCGAAACGGCTTGTGGCAAAAATAATTGTTTTATCCTTATTATCTTGTTTTTTATAATTGCCGCAATCAAGATTGGAATTTGATTAATTCGATAAGATAAGAAAATTCAGGAAAGGATCTAATGTTTGGATGAACAGGAATGTCCATGCTGCCTCTTCATGGTTTTGTAAATTAATGCAATAAACTGTGTCAACACAGACGAATGTTCCTTGACAAATTTATGCATTTTAAGTCCATGTTTGAGTGGTAAAACAAATAATTTAGCCACATGCAGTACTGGTTGAGAAACCTTTTTAAATCCATGAATATTCTGTCCATCTGTTTCCATAGTACACCCAATCAATATTTCTCTTGCATTTAATGCCTTTCATTTTAACTGCCCTCGATAATAGCCGCACAGTAACATGCAGAGATGGGGATTTTTTTATTGTTAGAGAATAGTAATTGTGATATAAATTTGTTGTTTGGCTTGTGGCCGTAAGAACAGCTGTGTTTTTTGATGATCACACAACCGTGCTGTAATCAGAGATGCTTTTGATTTCCTGCCATAGTCACACAGACAGCAATAGGTTTCCAACTCGTTTTGGCCGTTTGCCAACGCCGATACCGATATATGCACATATTTCTTTTCAAATTGCAGGGAACATCAAGTCTCTCCTGTAGTGGAATTAACATATTATTATGCTGACTCTTATCATGATAGCCCACTGGCAGATGCAGACATAAAATATGATGCTTTCAGAATGAACTTATCGCTGGGCAAAATAAGAAAACTACTTCAGTAGGTAGTGCTGTGTTGAGGTGACCATGTTTCACTCTACTGATGTAACTGATTGTGTTCCAGGCATTAGTCACACCCCGTATATTTTCAGGGAAATGGAAATAAAGATACTTTAAAAGAGACTTTTTTTTATTATTTTAAGATTCATTTGCTCCACAATAGGAATACATTTTGATTATATCTTTTATTTAGTTGGTAACTTGTTTATCACAATATTACAGCTAAGGGTGTGTACTCAATATTTAAAAATTACACTGCCTGGTCAGACAAAATGCAGCACCTAAAAATTAGGTCACACATTTCATTGGGCCGCCTTTAGCTTTAATTATGCATTCGCTGTGGCATTTCTCTAACAAGCTTCTGTGATGTCACAAGATTTACGTACATCTGGTGTTGAATGCACTTTTGACAAAGACGTTAGCAGAGGTGGACCACTGCACAAAGTCTTCTCCAACACACGCCGAAGATTCTCGATGAGACGAAGGCCTGGACTTTGTGGTGAACAATCCAAGTGTGAAAATGAAGTCTAATGCTCGCTGAACCACGTCGTCACAATTTGAGCCCAATGAATCCTGGCATTGTCGTCTTGGAATACACTCATGCCATCAGGGAAGAAACAATCAATTGATGGAACAACCTGGTCATTCAGTTCATCCGCTTCTCTTCTTACTCTGATGCTCCATCAGATGGTTCCCCATTGTTTTTCCAGTCTTTAATAATGCATTGGACCAATAATACGTAAAACCAACTAAGAAATCCAATTGCTTTGCTCTAGACTCCACATGAAAAAGATAACCTGGATGACTGAGAACCTCCATGGACATAGCAGTTTCTGAAATCTCCTTAGATGGTATCTCTGCTTGATTTGACCCTTCTCAAACAGAATAACATCTTTTCCACAATCACAAGATGTGTCTTTCCACATAGTTGTTTAGGAAATGAGAAACCACTCATTGTATCAGTGTTGGGGTTAAATAACTTAATGCCACCTGAATGATAAACACCCATGTAGAAATGATCTAATCGGAGAATCTGTTTACCTAGTTGAATACAGGTGGTGACTTTTTTTTTTTTTTGGCCAGACTATGTACTACTTAAAATAGATATCAGCGTTCATTAAATGCTCAAGTCTCTGCAGGATGTATTTTTTTTTTTTTACAAAAAATGTACGTATGTTTCTGATTTGTTGTACTACTCTACTCACTACTAATAAAAACCTAAATCGCAGCTGTACAGCGAGTCAGAGAGAGGTTTTTCTTGTGGTTGCTCTAAACAGAAAAAGCAAACAGGACTTTTAATCAATAATGGACAGACTATTTCCCACAGGCAGAGGCTGAGTTTACCATTAAGCAACTGCCTGGGGCCCCCAGCTAAAAGGGGCCCTAAACAGCTATAGGTTTATTTCGATGTTTGGATATGAAACACATAAAATTGTGTTCTATCTATCCAACTCATTAATTCACGAAATTACGTACAAAAGGCCCCCCCCCCCCCGAAAAATCAATGTAAATGTACGACCCCCCAGAGCTCTACAGATCAATGGACTATTCCTACACTGGCGCTGCAGCCCACTTCTCTACATGTTTACGCTTGTTGAACAGGTGTATTGATAAAGTATTGGCTTTTTATGTTTTATTGCACCTACGTGAGTTGTTTTCACTTCAGCTGGTTTAGTCTGAACCGTGGACTCTCTCTCTTCCCTGCTATCCACTGACTTCACTATGTCTGTTTGTGTGTATATGCACAGAGGAATCATGGCGAACAGCAACTTTGCTATCCATTTTAGACACTTAAAAAAAATCTGACAATACAAACACTTGTTGCATTATCTTCCATAAGCATTTAGTCAATGGTTCAAGTTGCGTGCACATAATTAAAGTGTCATCTTATCAGCGCGTCATATCGGCAGAAATCAATTCTGAGGAACTTAATCAGCGCTCAGTAGAAAGTGCTGTTGTTCTAAGTAATTAAACCACAAAATTACATACATAAGTGCCTTAAAAAAATCAATGTCAATATATCCCTCCTGTGCTCTACACAATGCTGGACCATCCCTTCACTGAAGGAACTGATGTGACCGCAGTGCACCTCTCCACTCACATGTCGGTAGGGACACAGAAACTCCTCCAGATGATGTGCGATCCGGCACAAAAAGCGAGACAGCTATCACAATGATATTGCATTAAGTCACCTTAAGCTGAACTCCAGCACTTAGAGTTTTTCCCAAAACGGGATAGGCCATGGCAGCTTTCAGGTTTTTTGACGACGTTAGATAATGCAAGTATGACACTGAAAAACTTTTCTCTGAATTGTACGTGAACTTGCTGAAATCGCCATCTGACAAATGACAGCTGGTCAGTGGTGACGCGTGATATGGTCAGTAATGAGGCACTTTAGCGTTACTGAAGTCGCTGCTGCCAGCTGTCAGCTGTGAGTTGAGTAATATATTTCCACTTATGAGGGACTTTATCAGAAAAAGAGCAGAGATTTCTGATGCGGTCAGACATCACATCGTATTCTGAAAGATAAATGTAGTTAAAAACTATGAAAGTACAATTAGTAGTGCGTTCTCTCTGATATTTATATATATATATATATATATATATATATATATATATATATATATATATATATATATATATATATATATATATATATATATATATATATATATATATATATATATATATATATATATATATATATATATATATATATATATATATATATATATATATATATATATATATATATATATATATATATATATATATATATATATATAGTGCTGGGGAAGTTTGAGTTGTTTGAATGTGTTTTTTAAGTAAATGAGATTAGACACAGATTCTGTTCTGTTAGGTGATAGTGCTGGGATAGGGTTCCGAGTAAGATGCTGCAGCTTGTGTGTAGAGTGTGGTTCCCATCTGCAAAGATGGCAGCGCTCGTAAACTTTTCTTAGGAAGTGTTATAAAGTAGCAGCTAAACCCGCTAATGGCTTAGCGTGTAGTTTTTTGAGATGTTGCACTATTATGCATGCAGGGATGTGGAATACATAACATCCTTATATTATGAATAGTGAAGCATCTGTGTGTAAGCAGCATGTTACTGTTGGTAGCTGTCGGACATGGTGCTAGTTTCATCAACTTTATATTATATACAGGACATTCTAAACCGTGAATTCCACACCGCTAATAATTAAATCTAATGAGTAAATTCGGCAGCCAGTTGGCGTAACTGATAAAACAGTGGACGAAATAGATTTTTGTTTTTGCCAGAATGGACAACTTTATATTCCACGCCAATATAGAGCCGCTTTTGTGGCGGCTACATATAGTCCTCGAGTACTTTCTCGTTTACAGCGCAAACGTCCTTTTTGCATGGCACTTGTAACACAATTGTGCTAAAAATGACTCAGAGAATTGGAATCTTGCACAAGGCTGTGTGCCACCTGATATTTTGAAGCGATGTTGACGGTGCCAAAACATCCAGGCTCAGCCAAACAAAGAGAAACTGGAAGCATTCGCGGCTTCCAGAGGGATTATTATTTTGTCTTGTTGAAGGAGAAGTGCAAAAAGCACACATATCAGATAGCACCACCAATGGGGGTTTCAGGCACACACATGTACTGAGAGGTGTGAGGATGCCAAAGTGAACATAAGGCGAGTCTACAAGTCTACAACCCGAGCCATACAGCAACTGAACGCAAATGAGTCCACATGTCCACCGATGCTCCCAAGACGGTGCCGCAGTTCAAAATGTGCATTTTCAAATGGCATTTAAACAGTGTGCACATTCAGTGATAGGTGCTGTTTCTTAATAAGGTTTAGACAGAGGGCTACTACTACATCCTCTCCAACCTTCACCAACACCCACAATTTCACAAAATCTCCTTTGTGCTGCTGCATGCCTTAATTTGTCCTTGTGCTTATCAAAGAGATGCATAATAATTATTGGGAAAACTGAAGGCAGCAAAAATTTGTTCCACTGTTGTAATCATTTTCTCTGCATGGCGAAACCATAGACCGTCTATGGGTGAAACAAGTGGAACTAGTGCTTGGATGTTTTATGAGCAGACGTCAATCAAAAGACACCTGGCAGTTAATTAGTCAACAGTTCTCTCAGACTGCTTTAATTTGCATAGACAACTTGAGCTTTCCTTTCAACGTGTCCCTCTCACCGCTTTGCTTGCAAATGCTCGGCGCTTACCTTCCCACAATCCTTTGGAACATAAGTACACATGTCCTTGTCCAAATGAATGGGGGTTGTAACTTTGCATGCAAATTTTCTCAGCAGCGGACTTTCGCCATTGGCTTTCCTTGGATTTAACCTCTTAACCCCCTCCGGAGGGTCCGGCGGGATTTATCATTAAAATGCATGGAGCGAGCGCTGCTCAAATCCACAGACATTTATTTTAAATTCTAGTCACGACAAACATTTTCAAAGGCATCAACAATGTGAGGCTGAATTGCAAAAAAAAAAAAAAAAAAAAAAGTGTGAAATAAATAAACATGGTTCAATTGGTTAAACATCTATATAAATTTCCACCAATTTACAGTACAAAGAAACAAATACAGAGAACTAAGCAGAGCTGTGTACACTCAGTACATTTACATGCACAACTTAGTCGGATTATAGCTCGACTATGTACAACTGCAATTGTCCGAGTATACATGCCAGAGAGAAAACTAAATTATTATAACAATACACTATTAAAAGGTGGTGAACAAAGAGCATCTTTGTACATGTCTTACATGGTGTACTCAATGATAATTACACAATTAAGATGTACACTAGCTTCTTGAGTGCTTTTGTTTGTCTACTTTCACAGTTGCATTTTTTAGTTGTGTTAATTTGACTATGAAAAGTCTAACTCAGTCTGATTTCACTCCGACTATGGTGTATTCATACATTTTAAAATCCGACCATAATCAGATAAACACAATAATTATATTTTCTTGGTTTTATTTCAATAATTTTCTCTTCATGTAAACTTACTTAATGAATAACTTAAGTGGGATCAGAAGCTAACCTTGGATTTATTAGGACATTAGTTGAAGTTAGGCACATTAATCCATGGATGGGCCTTTTTGTTTAAGTATTTATTTATAGAACATCCATAAAGGGTGGTAAACACAAAGGGGCTACAGTACTGTATATTTCACTGTACTGTGTTGTTTTGTTTTTTAAATCACAAAACACAAAAAAACAATGTTACATTATTAGTATTCTGAATCTGATTTAAATAACTACAAATAACCATTAATAAATAAATATAACCCCAGTAAATGTATGCTAAATCTCACATAGAACCATGAGCGATGCTGCTAAAATTTCACACAATAATTAATATCACTTACACACTGTGCAAGCACGATAACATCCCATGTCTTCATGGAATTGTTTTGAGTAATTGACTAGTGCTTTAAATCCCAGAATCCCTCTCCTCATTATTCAAAGGACATCTGCGTGAAAGGTATTGTTCTAAGAGTAGTGTAGCTCCTTTAATGATCCCGCATCATGCACTTTTATGGGTTTTGATGTATTTGCAATTTATATATAAAAATTCAACTCACTGTAGTTTTACAGTGCTCTCTCAAACTCGGGCTTTGCTGGAGCTCGGGAAAGCGCAAGTTGTTTTTGGTCTGTCTCATAAGTAATTATGAGCCTGTCTTCCAAATGGCTGATTTTCACTTTGGAGACTGAACTCAGTGGGTCGGTCAGTGGGGGCACTGTATAGGTAGAGGGTGCTAGTTCATGACATCACACAGTTAAGAACATACAAAAGAGCCATAAAACAGAAAAAAAAATCTGATTCCAGGCAATCTGCATTTTGCAGTTTGAGTATTTTGAGAGTGTTTGAAGCATGGGACGGTTTTTGTGGTTTTGTCTGTTTGCATAATATCCTTTTAAGGAAAAGAGCAGTGAGGAATGTGTGTGCTCATGTTGTTTATCCAACTGCTGGAAGAATGAAGGGGATTACCCCTGGAGTTAGAGACAATGGGTTAATCACTTCAGGTGGACTGACTTTAATGGTGGATTGACCTTAATGGTGGACTGACCTTTAAGATGGACCAGCTATTCTCATTTTAGTGGCAATCTCTTTCACCTCTCTCCTCTACTGTTTGTGATACATTTTCACAAGAAAAATTAAGATTTAATGGTCTCCCTAGAATGTATTATTTATGGTGGTGGTGCTATCAATACAACATTGTTAACACGTTTTATTGGATGCTAAAACTGCAATAAAGCTGTATTCACCACACTATTCTGGAAGTGTAGCAGTGCTACAAGTATACGGGTGCATCATTGCTCCACTCTTAAAGGAAAGCTTTGAAGCCCCTGAGGATTATAGTCTTTTAAATATGAACAATTGCAGCCAAGATAAGCAAAGATGTGAGCATTTACAAGTTCAAATCTATTTTCCACAATAATATAACCTTTGCGTCTTTCAATTAATTGCATAATCCTATATAGAATAGACTATTTGATCAGAGTGCCATCTAAAATGTCTCGTCTGTTAAACTGACCTTCATTTAACTCTTGAAGATGATAGGAGTGTGGTCATAAATTGATTTGTTTCAGAACTGCTTTCAAATGTCCAAGTGTGAAAAGCTTTGAGTGTAAGAAGATTTTAGTTGAAGCAAATAAATAGCGTGGTGTCTGCGACCTGGAGATTGTTTCTTCACAGATAAATTTAATTGAAGGGAGAGATTTAAAATGCACAGTCCTCTGGTGGCTTATATCATTTCCTCTGTATTTATAGAACCATTTAAGTCTTTTTTCCCCTTTTCTTTTTTTATCAAAAGGAAAAAAAAACATGCATACCTAGACAATAAAGCACATAATTTATCAAAATATCACCACAAACTACCCCTAAGACAGGACAAGAGCAGGAAACAAGGATAAAGGGAATATAACCGAGTAAGGCTGACCCAGAAAATCTAATCTTCAAAGCTTCAATCGTTGCCATGGTAATCGATCATGAAGTCCAAGATCAATTTTTTTTTTTTTTTTTTTTATAATGGTGTGCATGCGACATAGATGAAGAAGTCAACTGTCTGGAATAATATTAACTGAAGTTAACTTGAGGCCTGACTTGTGTTTGGAACCAGTATTGTTAGTGGTTGTTTGCCCTTTACAGTTGGTCGAAAGTGATTTAACTTGAGCAACGAGCTTAGGTTAGTTGAAAATGTCAGGCCAGTACAAATGTACCCCTATTGACATGCTTGGTCTTCACCACAAATTGTTCAACTTGTGGTAAACACTGCACATCTTTTGGTGAACAAAATTACTTTTTTGTTCTGGAATGATTGATTCTCAAAAAATACAGCAATCAGATCATGTATAACCAACACAGGGCATTAATAGTACCAGAATTTTCCATTAGTGCCAACTGTCAGCCAGAGCCCCGGACATTAAAACATTTACACAATTTCTCCTTGTTTCATTCTATGTGCTGTGCTGTACCCACTGGAGAAACACTTATTTTTTTTTTACTGTGAAACTTTATTCACTGTTTTTACTGGTTTTAATTATTCAGTCCAGTTCTTTTTACTGGTAACTCTTCCCTCAGTAAAAAAAAAAAAATGACTGAACAACCACACCAACATGAGTGAGTAAGTGAGTAAAATGTATTTAGAACTCTCATTCTTCATAGAGTTTTATCACCACATACCAGGGCACACTGTAAACAAAGCAGGGAAATGAAACTCAGAAGCAGGGATGTTCAAAACTGTACAAAACAACAACAAAAAATGATATTGTGAGCAACATTGCATATGACAGAATTATTGTTACCTGGAAAGCCTAATTATATCTCGATCGGACCTTTCTGGATATAGATAAAGGATGCACGCAATAAATACATTCACTAAGCCGCGTAATGCTACAGAAGGTTGTACCCCACAGACGCAGTCATGCAGTTAATATAGGAATACTTTCCTGAGGATATGGAAAGGATCGGTGTTTGTTCGTTTCTTACCCATTCTAATACATGCTCCTCACTCTGTGTAACAGGATGAGCACGAATAAAAGAAGGGAAAGGAAAGACCCGTTTTAAACATAGCTGGCTCACAGAAAAAGTAATTTCTTTTTGAGACGACACAGGGCTTTGGTGGCTAGTATACACAGAAGGAAAAGGTAGGTTGTGCCTGCTATGCAGAATTCATAATTCATTCAGCAAGTCTAATAAGCAGAACACTATCAATCAGTCGGCACTATCAAAGATCACTCTGCATCCAGTATGCATACAGAAACTTTACAAAAGGAGTTGAAAAGAAGGACGTCCTTCCTGACTGCTAAATACCAAACAGCTAAAGAGGTGAAAGATACAGTAAAGGACAATGCCTTTCATGCCTCTTCATGTCTGCCTGAACAGCAGGAAGTGGCACAGGTGAAAACTTTTAAACAAAGGAGTCAGAGAAGCCAACAAAGCATGAGATTGCTGCTCAGACAGTTGATTAAGGAGACGCTGATTGGTAAGATTCAGAAGGCAAAGTATTATAGCATCCTCGATGAAGTCACTGTCACCTACAGAGTCTCATTTTGCCTTCCTCGAAGTGTAAAACATTCTTGAGCAAAGCGATGCTCCTAAATGCTAAAGCAATCACTGCTCTCATACTTGAAGAGGTTCACGCATGTGGCCTACCACCCCGCAATATTTGCGCGGGCTTTGGATCTGATGGTGCCAATGTAATGACGGGTTCCAAAGGAGGAGTATGTGCCGCACTGTATCAGACTTCAGCTTTTATGAGGAGAATTCACTGTATTAATCGTAGGCTAGCACTAGCATATGGGGACACAAATGACCTTTTAAAGTAGATGGAAGCGATAATGTCCCATTAAAGCAATCGCGGAAGTGGCTGGAGTATCCAAAGCACTCAGCAGCATTTTTCAAATCTTGTCGAGGCTCCTGAATGATAAAGTTTGCCTGGCAAGATTGTGACCAAAACCCTCAAGGTCCAGAAGGCATGCGGAACATGTTGGCTGTCAAATGGCAAAGCTGTGGCCCATGTAAGCCAAAGTGTGGTTTCTCTGCTACAGACTCTGGGGCGGCTCAAATTAAAAAAAAACAAAACAAAACAAAACGATTGCATCTGCTTTAGGCCTTCTCCAGGTGATGAACAATCCTAAATTCCTGCTCAAACTGCTCATGTTAAACAAAATCCTGGCCAGAGTTCCTATACCATTCCACGTGTCCTGGAAGATTTTAAAGTCCCGGGAAAATAGGTGAAATTCCGGTCAATTATTGGCTCTTTATTAACATGATAAAAGCAACATTGCAACTTCATCTATAGAATATGTCACAGATAATTAAAAAAATATGAAGTGCCACTACTGCGGATCAGCCTGTGCGATGCACGACGGGCCAGGAAGCCTCTCTGGCAGGTATCCCCAAAGTTGGTACACTGAGCTTCTTTTCTCGACCCCTGTTAACTTTCTGTTCTATTAGTTTGAACTGGGACTCTTGCCTTCTGTTTTACCTGCTTCCAGACAGACATTTGGTTTTTGTTATTATCCTTATTTATTGTCAGTTTCCCTTCTGACATGTTCTTGACAGTTACGTTGTGGAGGGATTTTCTTCCCTCCCTCTGAGCAGTGGCAGTAAGTGTTTGACTGGTGGAATTATGAATATAATCAATAATAATCTTAAGAGAGAGCTCGACAGTACCACACTGGAGATAAGGATCAAGCAGTTTGGCCCACTTGGTTTAGATTGGATAGATTGTGCTTAATGAATTTTTTTTTTTTTTTTTTACTGGGATACATAACGAGCAATGATGGTCAGAAAATGGATAAATTAGCAGAAAACAAGAAATCCCAGTCTTGCATCTAACCTACCAAAACTGTTTCAAGAACCCACATGTGCTATGTCCCAAGCCTGCCCTTGATGCTATGGAAGTTAAACTGAAACATATCAGAAACAATTTTGAGACAGTTGGTTTGACCTAGCTGAGCAAAGTAGTTCTGATGGCCTGGAGCTCCAGCGTGAAGGTGACCCTCAAGTATCCATGTTCCTGGAAACATTAGTGTGTAATTACACTGAAGCAATGAAAACTAACCTGCACAATTGGTTCCACGAGGCCTACCTTGTGCTTCAGGCTTTCTCCGTATTCCCAACTACCCGCCTTGCCCCCCCCCCCCCCCCCCCGAAACCCACGGATCCTAGTTTTTTGGATTATGAACACCAATAGATTCATCTGTTCTGTCTGAACAGTTGAAGAATAAATGAATAAGGACCAAGCCCATGCTGAGTGGGTGTACTTCAAATGTATGCTGGCAGATTGGGAGCTGCTAACTAGTATCCTTAAAGGGGAGCATTTCACCAACAGCATATGTTCTGACGTGTGTTGTCAGAGAAAAAGCTGTTTTGAATTTCCATGATATTGTCGTGCTGCTTTTTATCCCTTAGGTTTATTATATAATAATTTGACCACTTCAATAAAGGATGGACCGATGCCAAAGTTTTCCATTGTTTGGGTACATCCATTCCATCCTGTTAAATGTGACTCAGCATCAAGTGAGAAAGCTACAGTTGTATTAGCCCAATTTCCATCTTGCCACATGAGATTTTTATATTGTCTCCTATTTTAATGAAACCCTCCTGTTCCCTCTATTCATCTTAATGAATGATATGTGGCAGTAGCTATCACATTGTTGTGGGTCCCTGCGTGTTTTTATGACTCCAAGTGTTTATAGCAGTATTCTGGAAGAGCTTTCATCTCTACCACATCCATAAAGACTCCAAGAAGTCTTGGGACTATTATATCTGAAAAAGCTTTGTAAAATTCAGCTGCGACGATATCCTCCCCTGGAGGATGGCCACTCTCTAAAGCCAGGCTCAGACAGCAGTTTTGGGATGATTTATCACTGATTCCCCCCTCCTGACAATCAGAGGAGAAATCTGGTCTGGGTCCTTTACAGATTATCTGTAATGTCAATTTTCCAGGTGGGACCACAAGACAATGAGAGAAGGCTACAGCGAGAGCAACGTGAATGATGTGGCTTTGAGAGGGCAAGTTGGGAGAGTGTGCAACTCAAGATGTCTTTATCATACAAACGAGCACTATTACAGCTGCACCCGCTGACAAGCATTTCCTCCTTTTATTTTGGAACATGTCAAATTTTTTCTTCACAGTATTGAGGTGGTGCATCGCTGCCTCCGGCATGATAATTTGAAAGTGCCTACATTGAATGTATAATTATTTTGTATTGTTTGATAGTGTCGGTGGCTACCTCCTCCTACGATTTTCTGTTTTTTACCTGTATATTTTCTTATTCTCCTACTAGTATATTTGAAAGGCCATAAGGCCATTTATTTCTATATTCATTATGAATATTCCAAAAGTTAGTTTTATGTTTAGTTTTTCTTTGAAAGGTATTTAATCAGACTCTTTGGCAGTGGAATTTACTGCCGTTCGCATCCGCCTGTGACATAGAGAGCACTGTATTTTTTTTACCTTGCGGATTAAGGTGAATTGTTAGTTTGTCTTTAGGTTACCTCTATTGTTCTATATAGATGGTATCAATGATTAGGTATAATCCTGCTTTGTTCTCTAGTCCAGAAATCCCCTTGTTCATAATATTTGTATTTAGTTATTAATAAAGCAAATTATTTGAATTGGGAAGAGTGTGCATTATTTCCCCACCTAATTTCAGAAGACGTTTTCCAGATCTCTTTTTCCGATATCATGAACAGTGTTGAATAAGTTGACCTCTAATAGCCGCCATAAATGCATCGGGGGGAGGGGGGATTGGTCAGCAGAGACTACAGGACCTCCAGAGTTCAAGAGTCTCACACTTTCTGGGAAGAAGCTGTGAAGAGGCTCTCACACCTTCTGGGAAGAAGCCGTTCCTCAGCAATGATCTCTTGTTATTCAGCCAATAAGGTAGTATCTTGTTTTTTTTAATAAATTCCAGGGAGTGCTTATCCCAGAGTAAAGATGTATTAAATCTCCACCTAGTGGGTCAAAGTCTCGGTAATTCGCCTAAATGAACTGCCATCCCCACTAGCGCATCATCTGATATTGAGATGTTACCTATGGATATTTGTTTGGTAATATAAATTAGTGACTGAGATGAGAAAATGATCTATCCTTGAATATAAATTGTGTAGGGGGACGTAAAAGGTATATTCTCTGTCTGATGAGTGTAAAAACAAACAAATATGAGCCAAATAAGAACGTGCCACTCTCCTACTCTAGCTGCCTGCTGCACTCTCCCTCCTCTCCCAAAGCCATGAATATACGGTTCATAATTAAAGGTCATATATTGTTCACTTTTTCTGGATTTTATTTAACGTTTTCATATCCTTAAGATAATATATAATATTTGTGGATTTAAGTACCAAAAATCATCTTAATATAGTTTTACATCTCTTCTCGCAAGCTTCTTTCAGGAAAGACTATACTTTGTGGGCTTGGTAGTGACTGTATAATTGTGACATCACAAGTTCACAGAAGTCTCACAGATAGCCCCTTTTATAGCACAATTTGTTTTGATAAGGGCTGAGTATTTCTCTGTGGATTAAGCATTTCTGAAACCTAGGACAGCATTTGTATAGCATATATGTACCTGGACCATCCTTTATAATGAAAAAGCAATTAAAATCCCACTTTCTACGATAGGGGATTTTGAAACATTATGTGACTCAGATGCCATATCAGTTAACAGTCTCTAGGTTAATGTCTGAAAATACCTGGTTACTCAGTACTGCTGGTCCGGGATGAAATATATAAAGTTAGTTCTGTTGAGTCCCTTGACACTCTGACATCCTCTACTCTTTGAACTGTTTATTTACTGTATGAAAAGTCCTCCACTGTTGAAGCGCATCTTGAGAAATGTCATGAAAGGAGGAGTTCCTGTTGCCTTGCCACTTGACCCTCCACTTCTCTCAGGTGGCTCATAGATCAGCTTCTCTGGCACTGGAACTCAGAAAGTGGATACGGTTTGAGGTCTTTGGGTGTTGCTAATTTGTTGCCATTGCACCCTATGTTCTTTTCAAGATATCTTGTTGGTTGAAATGGATTTGGCTTGGGCTCATGTGACATATTTCCTATATATCACAATCTGAGAGGCTATTTTACCAAAATCTGATCTAGTTTCGTGGCTATGGCATGGGGGTAGGGTAGCTCAGCTGAACAGAGTAAAATGTCAATGCGGCCATGATGATGCCTTGCCTACGTCACAGATTTCAGCCTTTTAAAAATTTCACACATTGTAAGTAAAGGCACACGTGTGTGAGAAATTCGGGTTCAAGTGAGACTTGTATCCTCTCTTTACTCTCTGGAATTCCACACCTTTTTTGTGCATTTTGTTGCATAGTGAGCAAGTGAACCGAGACTGACAGATGCTCTGTTGACAAGACAGCTGCCATCTCTCAATCCACCAACTGGGTCAAGTCCTTCTGACATCCATGACAAGTCCCTGCCACAAGGGCTGTGCCACTGTGCCACTGTCCCCGCAGGCACTGCGACTTACCTATGTGTTACCTACAGGCCTGCTCCCTGGAGGCCTGTGAGGGGACCACAGGGACACTGTAGATTCTCCTGTAGTTCAGATTTGGCACAGGCACACTCACGGACGAGACTTTCCTGTATAATTAGGCTCTGTGGCATCCAGGGGCATACAACCTACGTCTGCCGTTTAGGGATGAAGATGATTGCTCCTTCCCCATCCTTGCTGCATTATTAAAGGTGACAGGACTCATTGCAGAGTGTCTCTGCCATTCTCTTTGTACTGCTTCCCCCCAACCCGCCAACCATCCCCCCCACCCCCCCCTCTCGACATCCCACCGCCACATGTGTCCTCTGTGAAATGGAAATGCCGCCCCATTAAAAACCGTCAACCTGAAGCAGATCACTGCTGCACTTATGCTAATGTGGACACAGGAAAATATCACACAAGGAGAGGGAGAAAAAAAAAAAGAAAACTCAGAGAGGGATGCAAATCGGATAAAAAAAAATTACCAGTTTCACTTGAGGGATGAAAGTGTAGCGTTTCTAATTGGAAATGAATACTGTTGTAGTGTGGAGTTAGGAAATATTCGCACTTGTGCAGGAGTTGGGGTGTGTTTAAAGTGAGAGTTGAGGATGCACTAGAGGATGAGAGGGAGAGAGATGGGGAAACGCAGACAACAGCAAACTCGGATGGTAGATAATTAGGCCCACAGTTTGCCCCTGCATCGAACCAACAGCGGCATCAGCATACATCAACGTTTGCAGTTGGACACAATGGCGCGGTTAGCAAGTGCACAGGCTAAAGTTATTTATATATATATTTTTTATGATTTTCATTTATTTAAGTTTTTGGGGCTAATGTTTAAAGTGGTTTCTAGGCAATTGTCCACCGCATAAGCAAAAACACAAAGTTGTAAAATGTAGCCTTTGGCTGCCGGGGATATAAGCCTTACAACCACTTAACAATTAAAATCTAACAAGACTTTAGTGTACAAGTGATGCATAAAATTACTGCAGGAAAAAAGGGTCCTCTTACTAATCTGTTTGGCAGCCTGGGATCTGCCCCTCTGTCACCATGCAGAGTGACATTAATGATAAACCCTAATAAAATCTGCTCCCGTGTGGGTCTGCCTCATTCCTCACTGCACATAATGGGGAAAAGGGAGGAAAATTAAGTGTCCCTTTGATCCATGGGGCTGAATACTGAGCGTGTAGCAAATTAAAAAGAGATGCCTGCTGCAGCTGCCTGGGGAATTGCTGCCAAACAATACAGTAAAAATAAAACTGACACGCTTGATTGTCAGTCACAGACCTTAAACACAGCAGGTGAGTCTCTTATCACTCCACAGTAGGATTTCTGTGCATTATCGGGACTGACAAGAAAACCAAATCTTTGCATGAGGACAAAATTAGCACAAAAAAATCTATATACAGTATTTTTTTTACTTTTGGATTACCCCAATACCTTATTATCAGTCTCAACAAGTCTCTAAAGTGTCTCAAGTAGATCCAGGAAGCTGCTGCACGTGGGCTGATGAGAACGAGAAAAAGAAAAACGATTTCTCCTCCTTCAGCTTCTCTGCACTTGCTCCTTGTAAAAAAACAGAATAGAAAATCCTTGGCCTCACCTACACAGCCCTTAATGGTCAGGCACCATCATCGCGTGATGTAAGGAATCGTATGTCCTTCGCATATCACAGCGACGTTCAGCCAATTGACTTCACACTCAGTGGGTATATTGCAGGGCACCCGGGTAAGTGCGGTGTGAAGTGCGAGCTCATTATAGGCGATGAATTATTGAGAATTATTAAATTTTGACGGAGCGTAACCGGCCTTTATGGTACTGCTTAAGGGGCCCAGGGTAGGAACTCCAAAGCGTGGGATTATTTTACAAACACTGTCAACATCCAAAAACATGTAAGTAACGTTAGCTCCTCCGCATGATGGCAATAGCCTCCTTTTTTTTTTTTTTTTACATTTGAGAGCAACTTGTATTTAGTTTGCAGGTCCAGCTTCCTTTTATATAGTTCAGGGGAAGAGGAGATGTATAAATGCATGTATAATTGCATAAATCTGATGAGTTTTTCTTGTGAATTTTTTTTCATCTTATTTATTTGAACAGAGTATGATATAATCTCACCACTAATTACAGCTTTTAAAGTTTCCCATACAAGGTAAGGGGAAATATCCTCTTTTTTGTTACATTCTATAAAATCATCAAGTGTTTGGGGTTATCAGGTCACAAATAATGTCATCAGCCAGCAAGTTTTTGTCTGATTTCCAGGAGGGGCATTTCAATTTTTTATTCAGCATCCTTTTTCTGATTCCGGCAGTCAAAACTAATTGAGTAAATGAATAAAATGATGTATGGTTAGAATGTATGGTTAAATATGGTTCAATTTAACAGTAGTTAAAGCAAATAATATATTTGCTTTAACTACTAACTATACTTATACTTAACTATATATAAAAGCAAAATATATATATATATATATATATATATATATATATATATATATATATATATATATATATATATATATATATATATATATATATATATATATATATATATATATATATATATATATATATTAGTACAGTACAGGCCATAAGTTTGGACACACTTTTCATTCAATGTGTTTTCTTTATTTTCATGACTATTTACCTACCTATTTACCCAACTAGTTGCCTTATCAGGGTTAATTAGTGGAATTTCTTGCTTTATCAATATGAGCAAAGGGTGACTAGAATATAACACATTTATTTCATCTTTTTTGTTAAGTACATACCTCCATGTGTTCATTCATAGTTTTGATGCCTTCAGTGAGAATCTACAATGTAAATAGTCTTGAAAATAAAGAAAACACATTGAATGTTGAATTGAATTTTGGCCTGTACTGTATATTCGATTGCCATGGCAACAAACGAAGCATTAAGCATTCAGTACAGCCATACTGACTGCAAGCCATCTATTGCCCCTGTGGTCTTGCTTAACACCCACTGCTTCTTCTTATCATTTTTCGTCTTATTTATTATCCCTATGTGTAACTTGCATTGTACCACGTTCTCTTGCGCTTCCTCTCACCCTCCTCTCCCTTACTCTGTCTACCTTCCTCTCTCCTCCCTCCCTTTCTCAACCCAACTGGTTGAAGCATATGGAACCCCGCCCAAAGCCGGGATTCTGCTTGAGGTTTCTTCTTTAAAAGGAAGTTTTTTTGCGTGCCACCGTAGCCAAGTGTTTGCTCATGGGGGAACGTTGGGTCTGTAAATTAACGAGTACGGTCTAGACAGGCTCTAAATGAAAAGTGCCCTGAGATAACTTCTGTTATGATTTGGCGCTACATAAATAAAATTGACTTGACTTGACTTAATTAGGTTGTGTTTTCCATTTACTTTAACTGTTTGACTCTTTACCTTACTGCTAGCAGTAAACTTCTACTGATGTTGTTCATCACAAATGCACTCACATATGCAAACAGCGGCAGTCGAATTTACATAATGTGCCGAAGCTTTGAGATGGAGGATGGAGCGAAATGAGTGCTGAAATTTACTCGCAGCACTTTATGATTGAAAACATCTGCACACCTCCTGTGCAAATGCAGGACATCTTGATCAAATGTGTACTTCATTGCAAGGGTTGCCATGACTACGGCATGCAAAAAAAAAAAAAGAAAAAAGCTTGGCGCTTCTTTTCAACACTTAGACCCACTTTAGGTGAGTGTAAAGTGACAATGGTTCCTATCAACGCTGTCCACAATGATGGCGATGATAATGATAATGAGATCGAGTGCAGAATATGCTGCTTTGTTTTGAACAGTTAAGCCTCAACCTTGATGAGATTAAATATTTTTCAACCCTGAGCCGTACTCCTTGTGACTAAGATGAACCTGTATATTTAAAACATACTTGTATTTTTAATTTTTATATGCTTGTATTTTCTTTAAATGTTTGAATCTTCCAGTAATCAGCACTGTGCGGCGTGTGTCCTCAGTTAGAAAATGGAAAACTATTAAAATTCAGTGCCTTCAGTAACTTAAGATGGTATAAGAAAACAAAATATCAAAAACCGTCGAATCCACTAACCTCTGAGCTGCCAAAGTTGAAAGTTGTGTCGGCATGAATAATGAAGTACCACTGATACCAACTTGTACAATCTGAGTTCACATTCTGCTGACTTTGAACCCCCCTCCCAAGTTCAGATACTTCTTAACAAGACGTGTGAGTGATAGCATGGTTAAGTATCATGGCATAGCGTTGTCAAGCGGTTAAACCCTTCAGGGGGAACAAATTACTCAGAGAAATGTGTGTGGGGGGGTTGATGCCTGGCCATATTACACATTACACGGGTGAAAACAAATGTAACACTGCACATGAGAGTCATTGAGGCAGAGTTTTAATTATTGTCAGTGTCAGACTTGAGCATAGCCTCCACTCACGGAGGCAAAAATAGAAAGGGAATTAGGGCCCTTTTCACTATCCCTGACAGCTAATTACATATAAAATGGCTAACACCGCAAAACAAAAGCAGCCAGAGAATTACACTTGGCTGAATCTTGAGCTGAGCTCTAAAGACTGTTAACACGCTTGCTTAAACTTTGATTTTTAGGAGGATTTTACACATGGGTCCTGAACGCAGGAGACGTCATCTGAATTTTTGCTTAATTTTTCTTTACATCAATATAAACCGGTGCAGTCTGGCAGCAAACGGGGTGTATATTTAGTTTAGATTTGGCCTTGCTTCATGTTGCAGCCTTGAGCCAATATCAAAGCATGTGCCTGTGTGCTTGTGAAATTTCAAAGCACATGGGTTCAGCCAGGAGGACTGTTTTATTGGCCCTTCTCCAAATGAACATTGACTTCATCTATTTGATACATTTCTAACCCTACCCAGGGAATGATAAAGTGGTAACACGACTCTGGGGCATCATCAGGGGTTGATTCCGTCTTGTATGTCTTTTCTAGTACTTTCAATTAATCATATTCAATATGGTTTAATCAATCTAATCGAGGGTCAATTACTTTCCCCCCTCTGCTCCTGCTCCAGATTTGGCAGGCGGGTAGCTGAATGGGAATTGTTTTGAAAGGGAATGGAGGGTTTTGTGGTTGTCAGGGCTGCCTGCTTTGTATCTTTTCCCAATCTGGCAGAGGCTCCCCGCTCTCTGTCCTCCAAGTCAAAAGCCACCTCACCAGCCACCGATAGACAGGAAAAAATAGGAACAGAGACAAAGAGAGAGGGAGAGAATGGATCTGGCCTAGTTTGGTCTCTGGGACTCCAGGGACTGCTGTGCATGTTGTGTGTGTGTGTGTGTGTGTGTGTGTGAGTGTGCTTGCCTGCCTGTGTGTCTTCCTGCACATAAAGATATCTGATTGCTCCTATCCATATTGCCGGGTGAGTTTGTAACATGACGCTGCAGGTGCGATACGTCTCCGTGTATGATGAGCACACGCTGAGAGGAAGAAGCCCAGGAAGCAGCTGTGCAAATCCGTACGTGCAATTCATGCCATTGATCCCGGACCAGCTGCATCGCCGCAGCATTTGTCCGGGCTCTTGTTGCTCTGACGCTGGCATTAACAAGTGCAGGCAGATCCGCGACATCCTCACATGACAGCTCGACAAAAGGAGAAACAAAGCCCACGACAGCTTCGACGACACCCAGTCACACTCTCCCATTGTACCGGCTGAATCAAACGTGGCCCCGAGGCAGCGGGAGGGCCAATAGCTTCAAAATGGCTTTAATTATTTCCAAAAACATGTTTGTTCCAACGTACGAGCGCATTTATCTGGAAGGTGCAAGCATCGGTTCCTGTCGATGATGTGTGCGCAGCCAGCTGGACTCGAACAGCTTTTGTAATTTCCGAGTCGTTGCTGTCGCCCAGCTGTTTATCTAGCAAAACCGCTGTGGTTAAAGAGGTGCGGTAGCAGTGGTTTTACAGTTGACACCAGTGTGCATAAAAGGATGGAAAGGGTTTGGCACCAGTTGATCTATTGACAATGTATTATGATATTCTTTAAGTTCTTTTCAATAGGGCTGACCAAAAAAAAAAATCGAACCTTGGGTTGTCGTTGCCATGGTAATTGGTCGTGAAGTCTGTGATTGATTTTTAACATTTTTTTTTTAAAATAATGTGCATGTGACAGATGCAGAAGTCGAGGGTCTGGAACAATTTTAACTTACTTTATGTCTGAATTGTGTGAATATTGTTTGCGGTTGTCATAGTAACACCCGTGACCTCTGGTTGATGGTGTTGTTGTTCTTGCTTGACTTTCACTAAACGGCTGCCACCCCGCTGCTCCTGCTGCGTCGTGTGGTCTATGTGTCAGAATCAATTTGTGGTGCTCAGTTTTCACCACAGATCAGCCTATGTGCAGCAAACACTGCACATCTTTTGGTGAATTGCTTCACCAGCATTCAGACAACACCTCCCCATCCAAGCTTTGAACAAAATAGATTTTAACGTCCCCGAATTATCAATTCTCAAAATATGGTAATCTGCTCAGCCTTTCTTTCTAATAAGATGTGCTTGTGCATCAAGCTGGGCCTTGTGTCTCCTATTCAAAGACCCTGCGACAGATAATTCACAGGATTATTCAGTTGTAGAGATCCAGGACCTCTTCATGTACTGCCAGGGAACCTTGACATTACTTCCTTCCCTTGTGTTGTAACTGGTGGCGAAGTGAAACATTTAACAGCAACGTTGCATGCAGAAGTAATGATTGACACCAATTCTTCACTGCTAATCGCTTCCTATGTCAGAGCGTGAAATGGGATAAAGACATAATCATAAAGTTTGTGTAAGTGCCTGCCTTCTGAGCCAATTTTCCTTTTTTTCCCCTTCTGTGGGAGTCTTTTGGGCTCTGTAATGTAGTTAATGCATGGACCGAATGTTTCTAACTGATACAAAGCAGCAAAATTATAATACTTGAAAGCATTGGCAGTGATTGAGGCACAGTAAAGCACTGCTAAATGTGTTCAGCTGATAGACATTTAGGGGCCCATTAATTTGAGAAGAAGTAGTTGTGGAGGTGGGAAAATGAATTAGACTAAAAGCCCTTTAAAAGCACAGCTCTCTAGGTGGCGTCCAGGAAAAGGAGAGTAGTTTCTTTTAATACCTCCAGGGAGAACTCACAGAACATGGACCCCAATTCAATAGAATGTAAAACCATGCAACACTGTTTTTTTCTGCGTAGTTTCAGCTGACATGACGTTTTGTCACATTAACATGGATGGAACTGGATGAAAAGCAACAGATGAGTCTAATTTCAAATATCAATCACTAGCAATCCAATACAGCCCAAGGTCCATTCATTCATTTGAAATGTTTCTTCTGGAGCCTACAGTGTGTTTCTCTCTTGAATTATTTATCATGCCAACTTCTTTAGTAGTTCCAAAATACTAACGATCCACGATCTGACACATAACTTCTCCAAAATACGTTTGATGAATAGTGCACTGCATGATCCAAGCACTTGGTACAAGACCAAAATGTGTCCACCGTATAAAATAAATAACTCACGGCTGACAACAACATTGAGAAATATAAACAATATGAAAAGAGAGCTAATGCATCATGGCAGAATTTGTGCAAATTGCGGCACTTACCAGTAATGCTAAAAATATTCAGTGAAGTGTGAAATCCAGTAAAGTGAAATATGGAAAAATAAAATGATTTATATGTATTCCTGACTGTAAAACCCCTCTCCACTTTTCCTTCATGGGCACAATCGTAACACTGTTTTGATAGCTCATTACAACATGTATAGAAAGTGTACATGTTCTCCTTAAATATAGTTCAATATCATTCTTGCATCATCTTTAGATGCATCCTGACATCAGTCCCCAGGTGTTATAGACATACTGACTCACCGATGGTTATGTTCTACAAAAATATCCCCCATTCCAGTGACTTTATAGGAAAAGATTATCATCCCGGGGAGATGATGCTCAGTAGGTGTGCGGCAGATGTGTGTGTAGCTAGGTATAACTGATTAGATTCGGTATAAATGCTACACTCCTGCTGAGTTCACAGGGCACTGCTCCAGTTTCAGTGTTGCATGATCATAGATTGCACCAAAATAGCCATACATTCTTCCTTCCACTATAAGCCTGTGGGTGTCGGCTTAATGAGGAAGCATAGACAGCAGTTTAAATAACGGTAACCGATTCCTCTTTTGCACTCGGCCTACAATTCTGACTGAATCGTGACATTTATAACAGGATACAGCTGCTTATACCCGAAGAAAGGATTGTACTGAGGGTATTTTGGTCACCATTCAACAGGAATTAAAACCCCATGCCATAATTAGTGTATAGCATTATTGGACTATGCACACACTGATGTACAGAATATATACCAATAATATACATTATCTTAAAGGATAGGCTTCATGCTGTCAACAAATCCCACGTAATCACCAAATCCAACGTTGAATTAAACCTTCAAACAAGTTAGTTTAGTTTAGTATCAGGAGTCCCCAGCAAATACATGATTTGTCCTTTTTGAATAATGTTTGTTAAAATATAGGTTTGTTTTACAGCAAAAAATATCATGGTAAACTAACTGTAATTACATTGCATCAAAGTGTATTTATTTAATATTAATTACAATTTCTTATACACTATTTGCTCTAGATTTTTATGAAACCTTTTTCTAAATAGCAAAATCGGTCAATGCACTTAAATTTACACTAGATTTTGGAAGGAGGAAAGCATAGCTGCACTGGCTTGTATGGGCTGAAGTACAAGGTATGAGAATCACAGCTGAGTGTGGTCAGGTGTGCTCATTTGTACTTGTGAACAAACCCAGATTCGATGTGGCTCGGTACTATAGTGCCACAATATATCACTGCTGCACAGAGTTTTGAAAGAGCATGTTGTCATATCATCATGTACAGTAAAGTCCTGTCAAATCTATTCCCTGTCTCTTGGTGATCTTGCCATTAGCACTCAAGTGGAGTGCTGATTAGCACTCAGCTCCATTGACTGATCTTGTATGTGCTGTGTTCAGTGGTATTTTTTCTTACTATTGATCTGTATTTCACACATACATAAATTGCACTAACAATTTTCTGTCAATTTAAATGTACAAATGGGAATACTATCATTAAAAGTATGACATAAGAAATATAAATTTCTACTATCTGTTTTTTCCTTCTTTTTTTCTCAAAGGACAACAGAGCAAAAGATTTTGAGCAGATATATATATATATATATATATATATATATATATATATATATATATATATATATATATATATATATATGCCATAGTAGACAAAAAAATGCAATTTAAATTGGTTTCAAGGTTGTACAGCAGTTATAAACAAACTTATTGCTAACAACCTCACATTTAAAAACAAAAAAAAATCAGACAGAGTGGTAATTTGCTTTAAAATGTTCTTTTATTGACATTTTTCAGTCTGGATCCTTGCTATAGGTCGCAGAGGCCCATAAGCTTTTTGGAGAAAAGGAACAAACCTGATAGAATAATTGGACAAAGTTTACTTCAGAAAGCTCCAGTGAAGTTTGTATTCATCTGCCATAGCTGCAAGATGAAAATGTTTATCCAGCAATGCTCCTACAGAGGAAACCCTATTCTTTTTGTTAGTCCTTTTCTTTCATGCGGAAGATACCCTTGTGAGGTTTGAGGTCCACACCATGCTTGGGAATTAAATACAAAAGTCTTGAAATGTAGCCTAAGGCAGGAGCATATCTATTTGCTCTGGCTTGCTTTCTGCATCCTGTGGTACTTTCCCATCTCAGGTGCCTCTCATACATCATCTTTGGCATTTCTAATCATAGCATGCAAAACAATTTTTTTGCATGTTCTGGTAAGGTCACTCTTTTCCTCACCAAAATAAGTGCATGCATTGTTTTCTCTCAGTTTTTAAAGATTTCCGAACAGTACATTATGATTTATTCATTCCAAACGGCTGGGTGGAAATGGCAAATTGTGATGAAGTTTTGACTAGGGAGGGATACGTTGTTAGGATTTTACCAACACTAGACTTTTTTTAAAATTTAATTTTAGTTTTTTATCAATTTATTTTTTTTCTCTTTTTACAGTTTTGCACTGTCTGCCCTCCTGCGAGTCTGAGCTTTATTTCCCTGCTTTGCTTACTCTGTATTGTACCCTGGTGTATGGTAATATAAAACTTTATAGAGAAGCAATGTTAAGATTTTATGCTCCACATATCTGGAACAAACTCCCAGAAAACCGCAGGTCTGCTGCAACTCTGTTTGTGTAAATCAAGGCTACACAGAAAATAACTGAAACATAAAACACAAGAATACAATTATATTCTATACAACCCAAGCGAGCAAGGCAGATGGTTTGTGTATTCATCCCCATCTTGTCGGTCCAGGGTGTTCCGTACAGTACGTGAATTTTTTTTCCGTGCATCACCCATACAATTACTGTCAAAATAGTTTAATAATCCACTTACTCTGATGTACAGAAAAATAACTGTAGACCACCTAGATGGTTTTGACAGCATGCCACAGCTGGAGCTTGTTCCTGGGTCTGTGCCAGCTTAGCTATGGTGCCATGGTACCCTGTTACCCTTTAGTGTATCTGCCGCCATATCTATTTTTATCTTATGGGCTATAAGTATCTTAGCTGAGCAAGACACTACTACACTACTTCTTGCTGTGTATTATATCTGCAGTGGATGATGTAATAAGAATATTTGCCATCTGATTTAAAAATAAGGAAATGATCATGAATTTAGCCCAGAATCTCCATATTATCAGCAACATGCTGACGTTGAAGGCATTGCCATGAATCGGGCCTGCACAGAAGAAAAAAGCATGCTGATTTTATTAGGATTTCCAGCTTCTGATATCCAATACGAGTTGATTTGTTGAGTAGGCTAAACATGTTATTAGGCTTCAAAGAACTGGCTAGGCTAATCACAGCATCTAAAGCGCAGCGAACATGACATTTTCAGCACCACCTAAGCGATATTCAACCGCGACCGGGGACCCACTGATTACTACAATCTCCTTTTTTATTGCCGGTGTGTCGGCCTGCTTGGTTTCTCCCTCACTAGCGCGGTGCCCGTTCAAAACGTGCCTGCTCGGAACAGGCAGATTGATGGGCCTTCTGTATTGCTGCTTCAACTCATAGACAAATTAATACTGTTGATGGGAGGTGTGAATGAGTATATACACCATCTACATGACAGAAACTAACAGTCTGTTATACACAGATGCCAATAATAATAGGCAACTCTTTTCTCATTCCAAGGATAATGAGGGCTTGCATTTAAAAATACATATCTGAGCGCTTTTGAAAAAAAAAAAAAAAATGCGCACCCTAAAATAAAGTAATTGGGATCATTTGAGTGGGTATATTTGCTCAAAGGATTTGTGCTTGTGAAACATACTGGTTTTGAAATGCTGTGGGAAGTAGAGTCTGACCATTCTTGATTTAAAAGCAGTGTTTTTACTGTCTAGTCTTCACTTTTCTCTGACTCGCTGTACAGCTCTGATCGCCGGCTGTTGATATGAATAGGGTTTTATTGTTGAGAAAAAAAAAAAATATATCAAACAACAACAATGTCAAATATTTTTAGTGAAAACAACTCATGCAGAGACTTTAGAGTTTAAGAGAAACTCATACTCAGTATTTTTAGTGTTGCTTTTTATTTGACAATTATAACCAGAGCTGGTTGCGAAAGTATATGGTAATACTTTGGATTCAGGTACGATGATGTGCAAAATTTGTGAAGGGAAAGTGTGAAGTTTGTCTGGTCATGTTGCCGTGGCCAATGTGTATGAACACTTAGGACGAGAAAAGTATGGCAAATGATCAAGTTAAAAGCCAGGGAAGTAGGCCCATTTATTAATTATATACTTATCACAAAATTGTCTGCTATACTCTCAATAGCACACTTTGAAAAAGTGTATATACTACCCAGCCCAATTGGCAAGTTCAAAAGAACAATTTAACTGGTAACTGTTAGAGTTGAAAAATGGTAATGAGAACAGTTATGAGAAGTTCTTAAGCAATACTGTGCCCAAAACAAATGAATACATCTCGTGGTTTTGATAAAGATGGAAAAAAAATAGAGCGTCAAAGCCCCACAGGAATTTGACACGTGTCATTACTAAAGTCTCAATATTTGTGCAAGCAAAATGTGTTGTGAACTCGGAGAGACACACTTTGTATCCTGAGGAAATGAAGTTCCATGACAACTCAGAGGAGTCAATTAATCGTAGGGCCTTAGTTCAGGCAGAATGATGAGGTGGGGTTAAGTCCGCTGGGCCACTAATTAAAACGAAGCAAAGCTCATCTCTGTCTCTGCAACACAATGGAATTTTAGATGGATGCTTGTGCTCGCTAATACACACACACACACACACACACACACACACACAAACACATAGTCAAACGCACACACGCGCTTGCACAAAATTGAGTCCTCATTAGATTACGCTGTGGAAAGACTGCTGTTCCACTGGTATGCAAAGCTTCCAAATGCACAAGAATTATACTCTGTCCAATGTCTGAAATGCAGTGTGTGGGATGTTAACAGGATAGCCCAGCAAAATCTACATGATTATCCCAATCAAAGAGGTGATGAAGAGCCGCGCTGATGTTGGTTAATCAACTCCATTAATACCCAACATTAATTCAATGCCAGTGTAAAACATAGTTGCATGACATTGAGAAAGCAATTATCAGGGAGACAATAATTTGGTTAATAAAGACCCCATTAACAATCATTATGCGACTTTGCTGATTCTTTTATCTCAAGGCGAGCAGGAGGGAAAGAAGACAGATGCCCGAAGTGCTGACAAAGACCTTACTTCAGTGCTTCAGTTTGAGGGAGGAGGCTGTATTACAGATAGCCATGATTTTTCAGTCCTTTTATAATGTATCGGGTATGTGCATTTCCTTCCATTTGGAGGACACTGGAAGAATGGCTCACCTCTTCCTCTTTGCCAAGTTACCTTGTCCTCCCCCCAGCCCTGCCACAGAGCGTCCTTTGAATTGCAGTTATGCAGCTAAATAATGAAATTGTGTCGTGCATTACATCAGTGCAGTTCCCACTTGGCGTTTAGGCAGGTGGTCCGAAATGCAACGTGGCATTTTAATATGCTCGGTTACACAGTATCAATGCACAATCCTGTCAGTCATGTAATGGACTAAATGAGTACTTAAAGCAAGACTTTAGCTGAGCAGCAGCAATAGTGGCCTCTGCTTCCACAAGTAGTAATTACCGAATGCTGGCATATTTAGTTCTGTTGCTGTGAATGCGGCAGGCGCCGCGACATTCTAAGTTTTCAGAAGGGAAGCTATTTAAAGGCGAACAGACTTCAACACATAACTGGGATGGAGATGAAGGGGAAAAGATTTTTTCTTCTTTCTGTTGTGGTATTTGTTGTTTTGCTTATGACCGATTTGATTACACGGCCATAAACATCTGAACCCACAGCAGTGTTGTACTAAAATGTAATTGCTAACAGCTAGCATTACTCAGCAAAGGGACTCACAGTAACTGAAATTAAAGGAAAGTTGCTGAAACAATGTTTCTAACACTGTAAGGGACATTTAACACTGAAAAGGGACATTTAACACTGAAAAGGGACAATTGACATTAAAAGGGACTTTATCACTGAAATGAGACATTTGGCACTGGAATGGACATTTAACACTGAAAGGGAGATTTGGCAATGAAAACGGACATGTGACATTGAAGGGACATTTAACATTGAAAAGTACATTTAATACTGAAAAGGGACATTTATCACTCAAAATGGACATTTAAATTATCATCCAGGTTTTTTATAGTCTTAGTTTGGATCAATGGCATTTATCACATGCATTTATGAACATGTCTAAAACATATAATAATAATGCTTTTGTTTTATTGTGTTATTTTTTTATTGTGTTTCTCAATTTTTACTTCCTTGGACAAACAGTATATGAAGTGTAAAATATATTGATTTTTTTTTTTTTGCCTATCTTGGTTAGTCTTGACCACTCATAAAATGCTCTTTTACGTAAGAGAAGAACACAAATAAGAAAACACTGGTGTATTGACCTTGGTAGATATACAGTAACTATCATAGATGGATAGATAGATGAATGGATACACCATTCCCTCTTTTATTTCCTCCCTGCTCTGCACAAAACAGTGGAAATAAGATGTCATTAACTCTTTCGCTGCCTGCTGCTAAAGTAATTTATAAAAGTTGCCAGCCAATGCCAGCATTTTTGACCAAATTCAGTGAACTTTCAACACCCCCAAAATATCCAGTTCTATGAATATATAAACAGGGAATATAACAGGAAGAAGAGTTTCTAGTCTCAGATAGAAAGGAAAAAACATTTTGCTCTAGTTGTATTCATTCGTTTTTAAAACTTTTTTATACAAATGCTTGAATGTAGGTAATTTTCAGCAAGAGGACCACTTTTCAGACAAAGGACTGAGAAAACTGCACTTTTCAAAGATGGACACTTTCAAGCAGAATATCAACTTTATTTCCGATTTTTTTCTCACTTTCATCAGCTTAAACTGTTTTTGTAATATTAATATAACTCAAAGGCTGCATCAATGATGTTCCTTCTGCTGCTGCTGGGAACCTCAGACTAGCAGCAGATAATAGTGGTGTTCTTGAGGGTATAAAGCTAACAAGGGAGCTGGCCTTGTAGCTTGGTCCTTGCCCATTTAAAACCTTTTATGTCAAGAGGAAGACCTTAAAATCATTTCTAAAGGTTACACAAAGCCATTCCAGAGCAGCTGTGACTGGATTGCACTCTTGTTTTATGAATAAATAAAAAATAACCAAAAAATGTACATTAACATTAACTACAACAACTAACAGATTAAATCATTAAAATCCATTATTAAAATAATTAAGTAATCTAATTTAATAATCGATTAGTCGGGTCTACATTACCATACGCGAGTGCAGTTGCTACTACCTCCTGTGGGGCAGTAAAGCACCATTAAGCTGGATGTAAAAAAAAAGAAGCAGTGGAAGAAGTGAAATCGATGCGGAGCCTTGTGTAGCTCACCTGGAAGAAACATTTAAAAAATGGCATAGGCAGTCACAGCAGAGAGAAAATGCAGTCAAATGTACAGGAGCAGTTTACATTAATGCCTTAAAAGAACAGCTAATCTTGCATGGCACGACAGCACAACAATTCATAGTATCACTCTCCATCAACAAAACAGGAGAAAACAGAGTATTTCTGTCCATTCATTTTGTTTTTAAATTGGCCTGAAATAATGTGTTTGTCCATCAAAACGGTCACAAATCTGCCAGAAACTGTAGATATATTTGACAGTAATTAGCTGAGTCAGAGAGATGGAAGTCAGGGAGGTGGATAACATGACATTGTGAAGTTTTTGGATTATTTTATGCAAATATTCAGAGACAGTTTAGCACGAATCCTTCATTTCTTCGTAACATAAACTTGAGGGATATCTGGTCAAATATTAATGCATTAAATAAATATTACTTGCATTTCCCCTTTATTCTCAGCACATGGCAGCATTTCCAAATGTCCATTTATTTAAAAAAAAAATGCTGGAAATCAAATTTAGATTTTTTTTTGGTTTATCTGATTTATCTGATTTTAAATTTAATTCATCAAAAACAATAATAATATACAGATTCATTGATTATCAAAATAATCATTAGTTGCAGCCCTGCACAGTAGGTATTGTAAGAGTTAAGCTATAGTTAAGCTATAGGCTTAACTATAGAGAAATGACAGAAAGGTCAACTGAGACACAAAGAACTAAAAACAATTAGAAGAGCATATGAGCTAAGACAAAAGGACATGTTTTTAAAATGAGAAAATAATGTAATATGGTCTCTTTTTTTTAGGTGTGTTTCTGTTCTGCTAAATAGAAAATTATGTGAGTATACTTTCAATCTTTGCCTAGGAATAACCCCCACCTCCTCCCTCAACCTGCACCACCATACAGAAACACACACCCACATGTGCACACAGACCGGAGATAATCTAATTTCCCGTGTCTTCATGGATGAAAGGGTAGAATATGAGGTACAGTGGCCCACTGGCTCTCAGAGACCGAAATACAGAGAGAAATAGAGGAGCAGAGATAGATTGGGGGGAGTTATTATTCCCGCAGTTCTGGGAAAGACACTTCATCTGAGCATCATCTGTGGTTTTCTCCTGGGGGCGATAACTGGTTGGCTAACAACAATAACAACATATCTCTCTGAAAGGGAAAACCACTGCCTGGAAAAACCATAGCCTTATCAAATACCAGTCATCTTTGTCATGTAACTTAAACGTGTGTGGTGTTCGGCCACAGTGGTTAACAGGAAAGTGTAGTACCCTTTTCCCTGTTTGGTGACATGGGAGGAAATCCATATAATCCTAATCGCCTAGTGGGTTGATATACTTGAATAAATATATACTTTGGCATGAATAAAAGGTTTTTCTTGGTCAAGAATGGTTAGAATTAATCAAAAATGCCTCAAAATTGCGGTTTTCGGCTTCTCAAATGTGCGGATGCCCTTCTCTAACGGTCAAACAAAGTGATCAATTTCAAGTAGTCAAGTAGGGTCTGAGAAACTGCTGGGTATAGAAAATGAATCAAGAGATAAAATCCATTCAAATATAGTAATTGGCGGTTGCAGCCTTGATGTAATTGAACCAGCCTATCCGTCTGTCTTTATCAAGTATCCGTGATTAGACTTGTAGCATCGATGGTCTCCACAGTCGCCTTCCTGACTTTGCATCCCTGCTGGGGACAGTTTTTGTGATGTGGCTTCCTGCCACCTGAAGCAGCTGACCTGGGTTAACTTAAACAAACATTTTGATAGTGTCTAAACCCCGGAGGAACATCTCTCTGGCTCCTAACTGATGCCTTTTTCTCATAGCAGCGCTGTTCTCTCTCAGCGAGAAGGGTCCATGATTGATGCCGTGAAGACATCTTGTTGTCTTTGTGTACACTATGTTTATGTGCTCTGATTTCTTCTCACAGTGCAAAGAAGTACCCTATAACTCAAGTGGATCAGAGACATTTTAGTGTTGGAGTTCTTGAATGTACCTTTTTTTTTATAGAACTGACAAAATATTTCCTATGGCGCTTCCTACTTACAAGACCAGCACTAAAAATGCACTATGTCATGCTCAGCTAGAGGGAGAGGAGCTAATCTCAACTAATTTAACTCCATTGTTCCTTTTGTGGGTCCTCTCTGTGTTGTTTTACAGTGTCTGTGTTGTGTCTGGAATTGGATAAATTTCACAGAGTCTGGGAGGAGATCTGTGTGAAGCAATCGATTTAAAATTGCCACTGAGCGGGAAAGTGCAATTGATGTCAAGGCCGCTCAGAAATGAGTTTTTTTTGGCTTTCCGATTGAAATGACGTGGGGGCATTGTGACTGGAGGCAAAGTGGACCCAGGCAAGGATCTATTATTGAGTTCTCCCCAAGCCAAACAAAAGCGGTTTCAGATTCAGAATCTGTTCCCTGTCCACTGTCACACTCATCCCCCCCCCCACACACCCCTCCTGTCACACATATTCGAAAATGGAGGCTAAAGCGCACCGCTTGAAGCTGCTCATTTCCTCATCTGCCCCTTTTGGGCCAGACTGGGTCAGGGCATCTGCTTTCCAGTGGTCTCCTCACTGGAGACAGCCAATTAGAGCGCTCTCCCTTTGCATTGTCCATGGGGAGCAAGAAGAGGTGCCCAGGCGCACCTGTCAATATTTACTGTTCTAACAAAATACATCATTCATTGCCATCTGCTCTCCGGCAGCATGCGTAGGGGTGCTGCTGCTGCTGCAAAATTAATAGCACTTCTAATGCTCCCTTCCTAATGGGCCTAATCAATTAATCAGCCCTTTGCAATCTGGAGGCACCATTAACCAGCGCATAGATCCCTAATGCTGTCAAAAGATGTGAGTTTGCTCCGCTGCTGCAACCAAGTGAAAATGTATGAGAGGCTTTTTGCTGATTTATGTTATGCTGTTTATTAGTGTCACGGAAATTTGTTAGTTGTTGTGTATGCGTCACTGTTTCAGCGGTGACCTGTGCGACCTTTATCCTAGATTCCAGACTGGACTGGAGTCTTGTGAAAAGTAGGTTTTGGGAATATGAGCCCAAGTTAGTGTCCTCATAGGCACCAGCCTGTGTGTCTTTTTGTCCACTCCTTGTTAGCAATATAATAATGAGGTGTGTTTCACTGCACTCCAAGTTCAGTCTTTTTCCAAGCATCAAGTGGTGCAGGTGAAAAGCCAATACACAAATGTGAAGATTTTAACCTTGTAAATTCTCCCTGTGACGATGTTTCCTTAAGCTTAATAAATAATTGGAAACCATTCATACTGTCATAATGGAAACAATTTTTTTCACAGCTATTAACTGACTGAATAACTGACTGAATGTGAATGAAACACCTTACTCCTCGAAAAATGTTCAGCAGTGAAGCTTTGCTGACAACTAGGACATGGTGATATTGGGGGAGGAAAAAAAAAAACTGACAATGCAATATTTTTTACCCCAGTATTCTTTTGACTGCAAGTTTTCCTTTTGTAGCAAGCAGCAAAAGAATTGTAACATGACATCTTTGGGGTAATTTGGCTACTTGACATCACCATGACAATGCGGAAACAGTAACAGTATTATATACTATATATATATATATATATATATGCATGCTAGTATATGTCATCACCTTGGAAGTGGCAGCCACGTGCTCAGGAATATTGCATGGGCAGCCTGAAGCTTAGGCCCATAGGTAGGCTGGATGTGATTGTGCATTTTGATGTTCTGCCTCTTGGTGCTTTTCATCAGCAACCTATATGCAATGTGCGTTCCTCTCAAAGTATGTCTGTCTGTTCCAGCACCTCTGCCCCCCCTCCTCTTTCTCAGGCAAACATGCCAAAGCAGAGATGTAAAATGATGTTTGACAAACATTCTTCTCAGGAGGCATCTCATTTTGATTTCACGACCTCCAGCACCTGGAGCAAGCGAGGTCTATTTCAAAGCCGAACCCCACATTGGAATTTTCAGCACACTTTGTACTCTAGCATGTAGGACAAACAGTCTGGGGATTAGTGTGTATATCTGACTGTGTGTGTGAGTGTGTGTGTGTGTGTGTATATGCGTGTGGCGACGGTAGGTGGGCGGTGTATATATGTGAATACAAAACTGTCATTTTATCCGTGCACTCTGAAGCTATCAACAGTATGATCACGCACCAAAGTGGCTGCTGTGTCTGACTGAATAATCACCGGAGCAAATCTCGCTCCCATTCAGCCCCGAGTTATCAGAGAGGATATTGTTTTAACCCTTTGTAATGTGACTCTGAGCAAGTATATGGAGGCTTTGTGCTCAACTGGTACATACTTTTGTTGCCGAGCTCTGAATACAGGCCGATAACCTTGAGCGTGTTGTGCAATGTTGAGCATGCAGGGGGTGTAACACATGCATGTACATGGCTGTCTTGAGTCGAACATAGGCGTATTGAAGTTTTCACATTTTACTGATTCTTTCTTGCACACGTACAGCTTGTGCTCTTGCATCACCCCCTCAGTCCTACACACACATAAGAATTCAAATATTGCTAGATCACTCTAGAGTATATGCATGCGCACACACACACACACGAGCAGAGTGTCTCATATCTACCTTTAGTATGCTTGAATTCCCATACTATTGCTGTGTCTCTCACATAAATACACTTGCACAGGCACACACAGCTGGATCTCTCACATCTCGCCCACAGCCTAATTCACATGCACAGCCATTTAAATATTCCCATATCATTTGTGGCTCTCTTTCCCATGCGCCCACACAGACACACACACACGCACACACCCATGCCAGATGATCCGTCCCAGGAATAGCGTTCAACATCTGGCGGACAGGGTTTTGTCTCCCGCTACATCTCCCGGGTTGCCCTTTACCGGACCCCGGCACGTCCTGATGGATCACCTGCAGAGCGGGATGGATGGTGCCTCATTCCCCTAACGCAACCCTCCATTGCCATTTCATACTATCTGCGGCGCTAATCTGTCATTCTCATAGGCAATTTGTTACTGTGCTGCCGCACACTTTACATATGCGAGCGTGTCTGTATATGCCCACACAAGTGATTCCCTGACCCCCTGCTCGCAGCTGGGCTGCCACCCCTACAAGCACCCGGGTGGGGGCGGGGGGGGAGGTGGAGATGTTCTCTCCTTTAGCTATTTGTCTCATCTTTTGCTATTCTCCATCATCATCATCATTGCTGCATAACAGAGTGGCTCTTTTAAACACATTTTGCAGGGTGAGGCGCTGTGATATGACTAAAATAAATAAATAAATAAATAAATAAATAAATAAATAAAAGCTGGATAAAGGTGAAAATTGGTGATGCTGTGGTGAGAAAAGAGTATACAAATAGAAAATAGAACGTTTAGTTGCCAGCTTTGAACAGTGTTAGCCTCCACTGCAGGTAACACTTTTGGATGGTCTGATGGTGATATTTTATGTGAGAAAATCGGATCCTGAAAAGTCACTTTGCTGTGTAACTGCAAAGTGTGACATATTGCACATACTTAACAGCTTTTAACTGGCTCGATATAGCATGTCTAGACATTGCTTCAAAATGTATTACATTACATAACTAGTTAAAAGTTTTCCAACAAGAAGTTGGTATCTCGATGGACTATAAAATTGAAGCAGCAGAACCACAAAACAATTAGAGATTCACGGTGTAGTCGCTTATGATCTAGGCTGCCAGTCACAAAACCTGGATTCAGAAAAATAATCCCATACCCTCACGCTTCCTCCTCTATTATTTTATACAGACACAGGGTTCAGAAGTAATCAACTAAAGCCAAACACTTGTCGACACCGTTGAATTTATGTCCATTCCAGCAGAAAGGTTGATCTTGAACCCTGTGAAAGGCCTTAAAAAATACTTCACTCAACAGTTTTACTGCTTACCTTTGTACCATTGAAGGTTTTACTTACTGGATGCAAGCTTCTAAAATGTCAATACTATTTTTGAACTGTATCCTTTATTAATAGTTCTGCTATTGTATAGTAATGATCAGAATGTTTATTAAATACTTGGGAAAAAAAAGTATCAAGTATCACAGGGTTACTCCATAGAGTTCCATGGCCAGAGGGGAACTTGTCCATCAGTCAGAACCCTCAACTAAGGGACCTCCAACATCAGAGAGACAGAGCTCTGCAACACAAACATATGTATCACCCTGCAGGAAAAAAAAAAAAAAAAAAAAAAAAAACTAAATAGAAAATCAAGGAAACGGTAAACAAAGATGAGCCGATATGTATCAAACAAAAACCCATAGCCTGGGGAAAGACAGGGCCAACCTGGCAGACTCCTCGACCTTGAAATGTGTTGCAGGCCTGTTTTGCTCCGTCTACACGATCCCAGGCTGTTTTGATTTAAGAACATATTACTTAAAGTGCCAGGATGTGATTTTAAGCATGGGCCTCTTCATCCGCGGGAACGTTGAAGAGACTCGAAGTTGACCCCCTTCCAAGCTCTTTTTCATTTCATGCTTCATGTTGGTCAGCAAGCCCCGTTTCATCCATTTTTGATGTGTTAGCTAGCCTCCAGGCAACGTCTTGGCCACTTATTGAAAGCAGTGGTGGTAGCAGCAGTATGGATTGTCAGAGCAACGGGGTGGATTGCTTGCAGTGTTTCTACCACCTAAATCACTCCTCTAAAAGGACGGAGGAGGTGTGTGTGTGTGTATCTTTCCTTTCTGGTTTTATCAAAGCAGTGAGGACCATGTGTTCTACAGTCTGTCTGTATTCTCTGGCAGGGTAGTACAAATCAGCTCTACAGACAGCATTAATCAACGGCCTGGGAGGTCAGCTAAGCATACCTGTCCTTTCACACATCCTTCTGGCGAGTCCTTGAAAATCGAGGCTGCAGCAATCAATCACACATAATTCCCAAACCAAGCGGTGATGATAAACCCTCTTGTGGTGGTGTGGAGGGAAAATGAATGAGGAAAACTTTGCAACTGATTCACATACAGGTTTAATTTGAGCTCTGTCAGCCTCGGCTTCTGCATCAGTACTCACGGCGCATCAAAGAGCAGGGATCTGAGGTCAAGGCACAGAGGCAGTTAAAGCTCTGTTCCAACTCCCATTGAGGTTTTTTTTTTTTTTTTCTTTTGCATTTAACAGTGCATTTAAGCGGCTTGGTCGTGTGTATGACAATGAGATGTAAATTATACAGTGACACATCTCACTTAGCTTGTTTTATGTATAATGTATATCTTTTCCTCACAATTTCGGAGTATCATAAGGTCTCACATTTACAATCTAAAACCATCCCTTGAAACTGAAATATCAGCGTTGATTGACACCCTTAAATACTTGACATTACATTTGATCAGAAAAAATAGGCCCTTTCACCATACAATAGCTTGATGATTCCAGCTAGAGCTGTATGAGTCATTCATTTAATTCATATGATATTTCAGACATATTTGATAAGAGCAATGGGAAAGCTTAAATGTAGAATTTTTTAAATATTGTCTGATTTGTATCTCTCTTTTTTTTAACTACCTTGCAGGATCCTTCCCTTTGATTCTTGATATTGTGGCCAGATGCTATCACTAGTCTTATCACAGAATTGCACAGTACTGAAGGACAGGACCCTGAGGATGCTGGGGCCAACGTCATGCTAAAAATATGTGGGAGGGCGAGGAGAGCGGTTTGGTTGTTAAAGCTTTGAACACACTTTATCCAAGAGGGGGATGTGCATTAGCATCTGTGACCCTGCTTGTGTGTTTCATATTTTTGCTTCTTTCACACAGTGTATTGCTCTCTTCCTTAAATGACAAGATGTCTCATTTATCCTTTTGCTAAAAAATATTGATTAATGTAATGACTTTGTGTGCAGCTTTAGGGACATTTATAAATCATTAAATAGTCAATGTTTTATATTGATATCATTTATCTTAGCTCCTGAACCTTAACTTTCGAACTTTGAAATGGCTTTCATTTAGTACAGTTGGTCTGTAGGTTTTCTGTTTTACAGAATTCTATAGTGGAAGTTAATGAGAGCCTGTGAATGAGCATAGGGCAGCAGCACAATCATGACGAAGTAACAATGCATTAGGATGGGGATGCACTAATACCATTTTTTCCCAAAAACGAGTACTTGTACAGTTGGCAGCTTCAGTAGCACTGTGTCTTTGATATGGCTACAGCTGGGAATCTAATATCTTGGCTCCAGTATGCTGAGAAATTGCTGGAATCCCAAATTATCAACATCGGACAGTTCAGGCCGATATACTTGGCAAGAGCATCTGTGATTTTAACCACACGTGGGTTGTCTCAGGATATTTTCTCCCACTTAACCAACGTCTGCTGCAAAGTTGGATGTCTCTCATTGATGCTGTGAGTGAACTCCCTAGATTCTGCATCGTGGTGGGATTTCAAATGTTTGAGTCGCTTGTGTTGTATCTTCTCTCAAGGTTTTTACTGGATAGAACTTTGTTGCTGCTTTGTTTTTGTCACTCTCATTCACCTTAAAGTAGTTCCACACACATCACTCCTCCTGCTCCCACTGCCATAAAGTGGTATTGGTGTTGTTTGGTTGTATTGGTGAGACTTTTATGAGTACGAGTAGTAACGCCTAGTATCAAACCAATACCCGCTATCGGTATCCGTGTATTCCTACTTATCAATACTATATCTATACTACTCTCCATAATTTGGTGCGAGAAATAAAGATTTCGTCAGATTTTTCCTGAGAAACGCCTTGTTTTTCCTGTGTAATCTTTGTAATCCTCCCTAGTTTGACGATGTAGAATGGGCTGGAGTTAGGCATCAAGTTGCTGCTTGATTTACATTGCCTATGGGATGATCTAACATTAGGAACATATATTAGAAGTGCTTCAAACTTATTCAGTGTCCTTGATAACTAAAGTCTTTTTTTTATAAAGAGTCGGGTTTGTCTTGATCATCGTTAGTGTCAGGCCCGGACTCAAATGAGGACTCAGATGCAGAGATGTCACCAGCAGAAAGGAACTTTATTAGAGGATCCTCCAATACTGAGGGAAATAAAGGCTATGAAAAATTATTCTAGGTGCAAAATAACAGGCACTATTCTATAATATAATTAACACAGGAAAAACACTCCATAGAGGGAAAAAGGTATAACAAAACAAGAAGGAAAAGGTAACAGAAATTCACTCCACAAGGGAGGACAAAAGGCAAGAACCGCTATACTAGAACAGAAAACAACCATAAACTATGAAATCTACAACCAAAAATCACTCACTTGGAGGCAAAACGATAACCACACGATATTTGGGGGAAGCAAGGCAAACAAGGACTGTGGACAAATGGCTGGGGTGAACGAACGAACGAAACACTCTGGCACAAGACAAGGGGAGACGCAGACAATATATACATCGGGTAATAGGGAACAGGTGGAAACAATCAGGGCGGGCAAGACAATCAGACCTGTGACACATGAGGAAGGGCAAGTGACCTGAAACGAGAGGAGAGTTACTTTTCAAAATAAAACAGAAAGTGACAAGACAAAAATGACAAGACAAAACCCAACTTGACCTCACCGCGTGACAGTTAGAGGGTGGTTGAAATGATGGTTGAAATGACATAGAACAACATCAATACAGACAGCAGAACCCTTTGGTTTGAAGCTTATCGGTAGCCTGGTATGACCCAATTGGGAACCCCTATCAAAAAAAAGAATGGTTCTCTCTACCCATCCCTACTCACATCAGCAATTCAACTTGACTTTTCTTGTAAAATGTAATATTAAAATAGTAAATAAATCTAAAGACTTCGACCATGTGTCATATTGGGAAGATTTTAATTTTCTTTGAGAACTAAGTCTGCCATGTCTCATCTCGTCACTCCAAGAAAACAAAGTTCCCAGTAAACCACACACTGTGTTTCATGGACATTTTCTTCCCCCCACTAGCCTTTGATTAGTCTACTGCAATCTGATCTCCTTGATGCCGGCCTTGCCGTTAAATTGCTGCTGGACTGGGTGGACTGACCGGACATTGGCTCCAATAGAGCTAGGCTCAGTTACATCATTAATTCATTAGCTACCTACAATTCCCCAGTTTGTGGGGGGATTCGCTGGGTGTGAGGAAAGGCTACAAAAACTAAACCGTAAATACTGCAGTGGTTTCCATTTCCCACTGGAGACCCTGGCAGGCGAACAGCCACAGCCAGAGCTTGAGCTACTGTCTCATACCATAGCACGATGTCACACTTTTAAAGGCATCAAACCTTGGTGCAGCTGTGACTGACAGGTGCAAGCTTTCCGTCTCCAAGGGACCAGGAAAGGCTTCTGAAACAAAAACTGAGTTGAGTGACGTGTGTGTGTGCGTGTTTGGGGGGGGTGGTCAATATTGGCAACATACCTGGATATGGTTTTGGGATTCGGAAACAGTGTTGCTCTGTATGTATCTCTTTTCTTTTCAAGGGTGATGTAGGTGGGGGAAAATGGAAAATGCGGTGCACCGTTGCTTTCAGCCATTAATCAGTGTGTTGACCCTCATCCTCCACTTCCCACCGCTACCTCTGCACCTTTCTCTCTCAACACTGACCAGGCATCTAATGCAGACACATCATACGCCCTAGGGCTCTGATTGGTGAGCGGGAATCCCCCGCTTGAACCTAAAGCTGTTGGTACGGATGAGAAGGAGAGGCGAGGAGTGAAAGACAAGTCTCCAGCTGTGATCGTTCATCTGTGAGCGTGGAGTATAGGCCTGATGAGGCAGGCTCTGCTGCTGCTGCTGCCGCTGAGGTGGTGGTGTCAGTGGTCCGATGGGCTAAGCTTAATGCGTTCTTTCTGGATGCAAGTTTGATGAAGACCAAATGTATGGAGCACACATGGGGCAAGAGAACACAGATTAGCTCACCACAGTGGTGTTGCCAGGGGAAAGAGAGAGAGAGAGAGAGAAAAAAACACTACATGGCACCCCTACAAAAATAGCTCATTCTCTCACATCATCCTTATATCCCAGTTTCTTTCCCTAGCAGCTGCTTTGATGGATCATTTTGTCTCCCTAATAGCAGCTCCAAATCCCTGGATGCTCACCATTCTGTGGGAGACTATAACAATTTAGCTGAATCCATCTAAAAGATTAGCGCAGGAACAGAGGAAACAGAAAAGACGAAAAGTCTACGCTTTACCCAAGAGGGAATCAACTTGTACTTTATTTAGACTTTTTCTTGCCTTTAATTTTTTTCAATGCTTTGTCAATATTAACTATAGCTGCTGCTTCCCTCTTGATTTTTGAAGGAGCCCGGTATAAATGATGCAGTTCTCCAAGCTTGCAGAGGCCTTTCAATCATGCATGAGTGGTAGATAAGTGATGGAAGCTGCTGTGGCCCGCCAATCTTTTTTCCTCCCTGTCTGGTTTCCATTTTAACTGGGGGGAAAAGGATGAGAGAGATTTTCTATCACACCCACCGCTTCATCACAAATATCAGCGGAAAAGAAAGCGAGTGAGTGATGTTGTGAACAGTAGTCTCTGCCAACCACAGTAGATATATATTTACAGTCTCTGAGACATATCAGCCAGAGCGGATCATGTGCAATAACTTCAGTCAGTCAATCAGTGGCACATGGCTAACTCTTTGTTCAGGGTTTGCATAGCATTAATAAAAAGGCTCATGATTTGTTTGATCAGGCTTTCTCGACATGGCAATTTAGCATTTACAACAGCCTCATTATACATTTATACAACATTTATGGGACACGACTGCATAGCACATTTCAAATTAAAATAACACATGAAGAGTTATAATTTATACCTTTTTGCCTGGTTTTGTAATTGATTTCTTTGTGCAGGGGTGGGAATCTCATGATCTGATTCTGTTATGGTGTAGGCTAAAAATTCTGATTCACTCACAAGTGAAGTGTTGAACCAACAATGATTCCTAGCACAAAAGGGCAATATTTTTGGGCTCTTACTACAACAGACTGTGAATAAATTAGTCATAATTTTTATTATTATTATTAATTTAATAAATTGTTGTAGCAGTAGTAGAATAAGTGTCAGTAGGCTCTATGAAGAACTTTCTTTGAGGGAACGTTAGGATATTATAATGCTGATAACTATCAACCCTACAGGCAATGTAAGGTACTTCTAATTCGCCAAGCTGCATGATGGCATCACCGGCACATACATCAGCATATCAAGAAGTCTTTCTTATAATGGAAAAAGAGAATTGAAAAGAGAAAAGAAAATTGGAATGCGCCTGTAATATTAACTTTTTCTACAGTCATGGAAAATTTATCAAAACCATGGCAACATACATAGCCTAGAGGTAAATCCTTCACTCCCTACAACTATGGTATATTGTAATAACTTTCACAATCCATTTTTTTTTTCTTTTCCTCCTTGTCCCAGTTTCGATGATGTCCTTCCATACAGATTTGTTGATTCTCAATGTCAGGGATGACAAGCATATACATCTGTCAGCATCAGCACATGTTGTTTGTCTTTCCTGGACTGCCGACTGCAGTACAGTATGTCTGCATCTCAACTCAGCGGACTTGACCCTTATATAAAAACCCGCTGAGGTAACTTAAAGCCACCTGAACTCAGCTGACCTTGCTGTACTCACAGAATTGTAACAATGATAGAAGCCTATGCAAACCACATGCAAAATGCCCACATTTCAATAGATACATAATACATAATTACTAGTTGCTTATCTTTTTTTTTGGTATCTTTTGTTGGTTTTGGTGGATAGAGTTTATCAAAGCACGACATTAGCACACAGTATCTAATGGCAGTGAATCGGTTATAGCCACATAAGTAGGCTTTCTATTTTAGAATTTTGGATGATTTAGAAAAGGCATGTGTGAAATATCACAATGTGCAAAACAAGCTGTTATAAATATTAGCACCTCATTCCATTATGATCTCAACGGTTGTTTTGACAATTGTCTTCTGCTAATGTAAAAAAGCAACAAAAAAGACAACAGGATAACTACAGATCTGTATCATTTTGGTTATTACAGTTCTTTGTGATCATTTAGTGCATTTACCCATCAAACTAATGGAGTGGAGCATGTAACTGTGGAGCACATAACAAAGAACTTCCCTGGTTCTTTGTTTCATGTCATACCCATCGCTTTCTCGTCCTTTGTTTCCTGTCTGTCACTTTACTGCACGCTATCCAATAATTGTAATTTAAAAAAAATAAAATAAAAAAATATTAGAGTAGTAAAGGGTGGGGATAACATTTTATGACCTTGCTACTACACAAAGGTAATAATTGGTCTTTAATTTCAATTAAATGTTGAAATATACACAGAATTCAACTCAAAATAACTAAGTCTATTCCAGTTTCTTCCAGTATCAAAGAGAGTTACACCAAAGCTGGCGAGTTATAATCCCACATTATCAGAGTAATGTTGGGTCATGGAAATTTTCATGAAATTATACTTCATACATTTTTATTTTAAAAAAGTTCAAAATGTTTCTTTTTTTTTTTTTGAAACAGTGTTCACATTCATGTTTGGCCTCTTCTTTTTAACAATTTCCTGTGGGTTGATTGCCCGTCTTTGTAGCCAACAAAATGTATCTTGATGCAGACTCTCTTTCTACTTGAAATATTCAAGTAACACCTGGTACAAAAGGCTCTTTTTACTTCGCACCATCAGTGAAAACAGCTTTGGGTGTTGAAGAACATCACAGCTTGGCTGTGTGGGTGGGTTGACACACGGGACATTGTCGGGCCTCTCAGATGGAGCATGTTGAGTGGGACAACACGTAGTCATATTATATTATGGACAAAAAAGGAAATGACAGGACAACATCAGCAGGGAAATCTCTTATGCAAGGGTACATCTTGTACAATACCAGGAACATTGATGGCATCAGTTCCCAATGGACTGAAAGAGAACAAGGAGACAGACTTATCTCCCTCTGTCTAGGGAATAAATTTCACGTATACAGTAAACACACCGACAGATAACACAGGTCATATAGAGTTCTATCTGCTTAACGAGGGCTAAATATTAGAATAAGCATGCAACACTTTAATAATAATAATAATTTAGCCATTAGTGGGATTTACTCTTAGTATTATGTGTTCCTTTGAAACGGCAGTGCTCTAAATTGATTTGTACACTTGTTTTGTTTAGTAAATCATTGTACCCTGTGGTTGGACAATGATTTGCTTTATGGAAACTGTTTCACTATATATGCAAGGAGTGTTCCCTGTTAAGCATCCTTGTCAAATTACCTCCTCTAGAGACAACCAAGGCTATTTTAGGTGTAGATTATGCATTTCATATTGTCTTTTAAATCACAAAATATTTCACGTAAAACTAATTGGATATTGTCTGTAAAATAGCCCAACGTCGAATGTTTCTTTTCAGTTAGTAGCTATGTATGTTGTATACTCATAGAAATTATGAAAAAAAGCCTTTTCTCACTTACCTCCGTTGTTATCTCGTCGAGCAGGTCGTTTTTATATTTTTCATTTCCAGGATACTTGTGTCTAAGACCTCTGCTTGCCACCCTAGTACAATATGAATGGAATTTTGTTTGTGCTGCTTAAAGCCCCGAAAACCATATCTGGAAAAATCATCAGCAAAGTGTGCTTCCAGGAACAATGATTTCAATTTCTTTCACTGTTTCTTCTTCAGAAAATAGTTTCCAATAAAGGGAAACCTGCTCACAACAAAGTGGATGGATTATCCAGAGTAACCAGGACCTTATTTCTGCAAAGAAATTGACTTTTTCAAATGCCATTTCTTAGGCTTTGAGCTCCACAAATGAAACCCTATTCCCCCCCGATTGTGTTGGGGTGACAGAGTAAGTCTCAAAGGTGTATTTCTCTAAACCTCTGTGCATAAAATGAAAGCTATCTACATTGTTACATACAACCCGGTTCGCTGGAAAATCCCTGTAGAGAGCGTCAAGTAGAGGCTCTGGATAAATAGCATCATTTACACAAAGTCCTCTTCCTGAGTGCTTCCGGGGAATACAGAGCCAAAACAAAAGCCAAACCAATTTAGATGTTCACTCAGTGCAACGACACAAACAAAGAAGGAAGCAAGGGTCACAAGGCCAAATCCCTGGTTTGAAGTCCCAGGTCCTTGCCTACAACGAGTGACTGCAAAACCTCTCCCAAATTAGGCCATCACCGTGGTAACGCAGGGAACCTGCCAAAAGTTGAAGGGATTGTGGTACGCAGCCGGGCCGAGTGATTGAGGTCAATGCAAGAGGTCAGCGTGCCATTTCCAGAGCAAAGCTCCTGTTACCTTTGGCAAACAATTTCTAGTCCCCTGGCTACCAATCAAAGTAGTTTGTGAGCCCCTTTGCTTCCCTCAAATGTATTTATGGTTCACTCTGTGTTGAGCTCTTAGAATTTAATTAAAGCTAGTGGGCTTGATATTGACACACCAGTCACATTTCCCCCGTGGAAAACTACTTCCTGTACTTTACAGGTTAGTTTGAAACCTTTGAGACAAAGATTCTCCGGGCCCTGTATTGAAAACGACAAGATATAGACATGCTCTCAGCCGGCCCTTGTTTTTAAGTGGCCCCGTGGGATGCTGATGATATATCAGTGGTTGCAGTTATTAAAAATAGCTGGAGAGTGGCATTTAGAAATGATATAGGGTCTTGCCATCGGTAGGGCCTTCAGCACCTGGCTAGTTACTTGAGCGTGAGATCCACTCCCCTATCTGACAGCTGAGTGAGTGGGAGCCTGTTGTATAATACGGTAGCAGGAACAGACGTAAATATTTCATGGCGATAGGTCAACAGGATGCTAATGTTGTTTTCCTTTTGTGCTGTGGTAAGGTTAGTCAGTGACAGATTAAATGCACTACATACAGTCACTTATGTTGTGATGTACACCAGGAGCAGCCACATATTAAATTCTGATGAGACCTCAGAGTGCTGCTGGCTTTGAGTAATTTAATAGACCCAAAGGAACTCCAGAAACACATACTGCATGTCATAGAGTTTCTGTTTAATACTTTATTAAACATCTAATTATATGCAGATAAGTATTATGGAGCCCCATAGATCTAATATTCTGATGAGACCTTGCATTCTGGATGGTATGAATATTATGACAGACCCAAAGGAACCCTAGAAACACACAGAGCATGTCGGTACTATGACACTTGATTAAAAATCCACTTAAGTATGCAAATAAGTCCTAGATTTCCGAATGTGATATTACTTTTTCATTTGCTTTTGTTATGTTTGTTTAATTTTAATTTTTCTTATTTTTTTTGTATGTATTCGTGGGATGTTTCCATGTGTGATAATGCCATGGGCTAAGCCACTTGACTATATTTTTTTGTTACATGCGAAGCACTTTGTGAATTCATTTGATTGTGACCTTTGATTATTTGAGTGTAATTGTGAAATGAGGGTGGAGGGCTGTGGTGGTGAGTAGCGAGTAAAGAGAGATGAGTAAAAAACAAACCCTTCATAGAAGGAAACAAGCTTTCAATGTCCACCCAAACCTTTTAATTTTCCGCTTCATTAAGAGCTCCAGTGCTGGTGCTGTGAGCCCAAGGCCAGAGGCCGCTGGAGGCAGAGGCAGACCCTTAATAGCCTGTTTACAACCAGACTTGGGCAGTGTAGGGAACAAATGGAAGTACTGAGCTTGTTAACAATTTAATGGCTGCGGTGACTGATTTAAGGATTTGCATGCACACAAAGGTCATATTTGTAAGGTTCTTTACTGGACAAGACTTAAACCCACATTCACTGTGGTTTATGAGCCACGCTGATCATTTTCAGGGATGGGTGGTTGTAATGAAGCATAATTAGAAACTGCCTTTCTCCTTTGTGGCCACTTGATAGGTCAGAAATGAATGTTCAGCATAGCAAGCAAAGACAAGTGTGATGCCAATATTTTGTCAAAACTAATCAATTTGTGCATATACTGGAGAAAAAAATGTATTACAAATGTGCATGACTAACCTATGTTTCACACTGATTCCCAACATGTATCACTGTAGATATTCATCATTGCACGTTTGTAAACCTGAAAAGAAACAAGATGGCAGCTGATGGCACTCTTTTTACAGCATTTCGAGATATTCTTGCATTGAGTGTAGCGATGAATAATGCAGCTGCAATGCTATCACATTGCTTTTCAACTCACAAACCTGGGCTGATATGAAAAAAAAAAATCCTAGTTGACTCAAAATAATGAATTAGGATCTTGTCGGTTAGATTTCACGTGGAGAAAAAGCCTGACCTTTTTAATTTAGATTATGGATATAAAGATATCTATTTTTTTATTATTTTTAAGATAAATTGAGGGAACGTGGCATACATCAGGTGTACCAGATTTATTCAAACTGACTCTCTTATCTTTTGTTCTCTTTTTTTTATATATATATGCTGCAACACTGGAATGGAGATGGTGACATTATGATTTAAGGGGGATTCTGTGTTTTAGCACCTTAGTGACTTTTGACAGCTCTTTCTTTCTCCCTCTGCCTTATTTTCTCTCACTTTCAGCCCGACTCTGTCACACTATGTAATACATGCAAGGTTACACGTTGTCTGGACAATGACTAAAGGCACACAAAGTCAACGGACCTTGAGTGAAACAAGTGTGAAGTTGCAGCCGAATGAATACCAGGGCTGTCGAGTGTGGCCAAGGCTGTCGCTGCTTTGATGTGAATTAATGTCCAGCCAATGTGTGGCATGAACCTGCAGACAATAAACAGAGGTGGGAGACCAACTGAATAGTAACACGCTCTGACATCAGATTGCCTACCTGACCCAGGGCGCAAGTTGACCAGCGGAGGTGTTTGAAAGGTTGGTACACACGCTACATTACCCCACTAGCAACAGCATCTCCTTTGGTCTCGTTTCTGTCCTGTTGTCTTTATGTTATTCTCATCAGCCTCTTTATCATGAATTAAAAAGGTCAGCTTCAAACATAGCGCTCCTGTGACCTGGAAGGAGGGCAGATCACCTGCAAGCATGCTCGTGGCCTTTTTGTGATGTGCGTTTGCTTTGCTCGTTTTGTTGCTCACGAATGGCTTCATGCCTCCACTGACGCAATTTGGCACTGAGCATCCTTCCAAGTCACTGGTCATGACAGGCTTTCCCTGGGCTCTTTATTTTGCCCAGGGTGACCCTAATACCAACTCATACCACCGTGCGGAATTGAGGGCACATGGCAAGGGCGAGCTTGTTGGGTGCTGATGGGGATTGCGGTAGGAGCTGGGGAAAGTTACGGGAAAGATGAAGAGTGGCATGTCTAGGAAACGTATCACCTTTGAACTTCAAAGTGTGGGGTTTCGTAGCTAACATTGTAGAAAATATTCAAGAGATGCTTCCTAGAAATGGTGAGATTGTCAGAGAGAGCCTGATGCATTGTGGACTGGGGAAGTGGTGGAAAAAGTACAGCAGAGATTTGAAGCAGCTGTACCCTTGGCCTTGGCCCTTGAACCTATCATGCATCAGTGCTCTGTCTGGCTTTCTGTCCACTGCTCTTTCTGCCTCGTGTTGGTTCCCTGTGAGGCTGTGAAGTCCCAGAGGAAAGAAATGCTGACCTCCCCCAGCTGGCTTGCCTTTAGATGGCCCATCGTCAACATCCCCATACACAGCAGCATTGCCATCTGGAGCATTTTCCCTCCCACTCTTTTTTTATTGTTTTCTTGTGTGTGTCCACACAGATACTATCTCTTTCTTTGTTGCAAAAACAAGTACATGCACAAGAATGCACACAATGCAATGAATACTTAGTCTAAACCACAGCGGACTGCAGGTTTTCACTGATGCACACACCCAAACAACGGAAAGGCAGGCTCATTTGTTTTTGCCAAGAGATGAAAGCTCTATATATGATAGTATAAAGTCTGCGCACAGGACAGTACATATTAATAATAGATATTTATTCTGTTTGATATTCTCTCCATGTGCTCAAAGAGACATCAGACATCGTAAACATTTCTGTAGAGGCTGGGAGGACAACAGTCTTTTATAGGTCATTGGATATTCATTTAGGTTTTAGCTGTGGCAAGATATTAAAGCTAGATGCAGTGTCCGATGCAGGTTGACTTACCTATCGAGGGACTGGTAGATTACAAAAAAATTCCATTGGCCAAGTGCATGTTTGAGTCAATACAGTTTATTGAGATCAGGACTTTTTTTTTACTGGTTGCACTGGTGTGCATAACTTTTTTTCTTAGGTGCACCAACACAAAAGTTAGGTGCACCCAAATTTTTCACAATATCACATTTAATATCAGCGTTTTACAGGTTCATTTTTTAAATGAATGTCCATATAGGAAATATTGACTTGTAAATGATTAACTACCAATCTGGTAAAGCATCCGCTATAATAACTCCTGCAATGAAATGACTTTGTCTTTCCTGCCATTGTCCTTATAAAAAGGGTGTGTGCTGTCATAAATAATCTTGTGCTTTTCCACTTCCCCAATGAGTCTCTTGTCGTCCATGGTGACAATCTATAATGAGACCCTCTGCCCAAATGACTTCTGAACTGTTGCCACCAGATATACGTAATGCTGATGCAGCCGTTTTCTGAATAAATAAAGTCGTAGATTCAATAATATCTCAACATTAATGTAAAAACCGAATGATAAGCACACATTAAACTCTTGAAGCAGGTGATGTTGCAGAGTTTTCCCGTAGCTGAAAAGTTTAAACACAGAGACACAAGATGGATGCTGAGATGGATGTGTGATTTGTGAAGGCTGTGAAGGATATGTGTAGGCTATATGTAGATGATTACGCCTACGATAAGAACGCCTGGCTCCGCTATCTCTGATTGGTTTAGACCATGCTCTGGTGCATCTGTTGCTGAACCACATCAAATAGTATAGATGCAGGGAAACCTTCAGTCTTGCATTGGCTTTTTTTCTATGACAGCTGGTCATAATGGTGCATGTGTGTACATTATACAGGGACAAATATGACTAATTTCCTCTAAACCACATGCCAGGTATGTTATTACATGTATATTTTGGTACAGTTACCTGCCAGTGTGGTAGCATTCTGAGATTTAGGCTACTCCCCATACAGAAAATCTACTCCAAATTTGCCGCTTGGCGGGTGTTAATTTTGGACCCCGGCTAGATGTAAATAAAACACATGCATGCTCTTTTCTCCTGTAGAACATTGCTACACATTTATATTAGCATATCAAAGGTCAGTACTGTTGCTTTTCATAATTCCCCCAAGTCTGCGTATACTACTTGTGTTAAGTAGTTTTGGATATGCATTTATGCTTCAGGCCATTATCATTCAGTCCAAGGTGAATGCCTGTCTATGTCATATTTTGACATTCAATTTAGCGCTCTGGATTTTCATATTATGCACACATTGTCTAAAGAAAATGACACTGCCACAGCTCAGAAAAAGATTCAATGCGTAATACCTTACAAACCCAATTGACTGATATCATGTCATCAGCTAGAAACCCATATGAAAGCAGTGCTTAATCTACTTTTTTCTAACATATTGGCCGCTTCATAGAGCGAGCCACATTGAATATTTACTACATGATTGAAATTCCAATAATTACCAGTCCCTCAGTGTCGGCTCCAACAGTCAACCAGGAACAATCGCTTGAACACAGCGATGACTGCATGCCTTGTATGCTGGGTATTGTTGTGGTTGGATTTCATCAGGATTCAATAGCTTGTATCTCCAGCATGTGACCGATGGTGGAACGCGACAGGAGGGACAAGTGGAGGAAAGAATAATTACTGGGCCTATTTCCTCCCCAAGTCATTCACGCACCAGCAGGCCTAACAAAAAAGACTCCCCCTGCATTGTTATTATGAAATGAAAAATGGGCAGCAGATCAGTACAGTGACAGGCCGTTTGGTGTATTTACCTGTCATTTGTCTCCTTTTGGACAGGAGTGGACACTGTGCAGTTTGAGGTGGTGCGTGCCCGCTGATGATATCACTTTCTGGGAGGCTGCTTTGTGTTGTAGATGGATGTGCAGCACTGTAAGAGCTGGCTGTAATCTAGCCACATGCTGGTTGTCGGACATGGAGAGGAACACAGTGTGTTTCAGATGTAGTACGTTTGAAAGCAGGCCTAATTAAAAACCGAACAGGCACTTGGCAAGCATTGGTTGTTTGTGTACCTGCACATTGAGGATAAGGATGAGACCATTCAACTGCAAGGATACTCTGTATTAATTAGTGGGTGGAAGCCAAGGCCACATTTGAACATTGAGAAAATGAATTGGTGTGTATTCTCCTACTACTATGTTACTTCTATGTTGCATGTATCTATATACACATGTGTATATATATATATATATATATATATATATATATATATATATATATAGCAAACAGAATGTAAAAGTTACACCTTAAATCAATGGAATCTCTAACCAATTTTTTTATTTGCCCTTTTGATATCTGTGTGTCAAGTTTCGGTCGACTCTGTAATTTATTCCAGACAAATGGGGCGGAATATTTGAAGGCTGTCTTTCCCCAAGGTTAGTATTTACTGCAGCTGCATATAGTATCAGTCAGTCCTGAAAACAATTGTTAAAATTACAATGACTTAGGCAATGATTTTTAAGCAGTTCCTTTATAAATAAAAAAGATTACTGTTGATCTCACTTCACAAAGAGAGGGCTAACCCACCTTGTGATACAAGGTCCAATGATCAGTGCCATATGGGTCGTTGGTAATGACTCTGAGAGCTAAGAGATAGACAAGATGTTTAAGATTACAGATAGGAGCATGTCTATAAATAGCATCACCGACTTCCTTGATTATCTAGAATTTGGAAGGTTTGAATCCGCCTGTTATTTTAGCATACTGTTGGTTACTGTCATGCTAAAATGGCCACAATAAGTGCTGGTAAAACCATTTGATTTGAAAAATGGTGAGGTGACCTGACTTGGTGTCAGTAATCTTGAAAAATGCTGCACTGAACGTGTTGTGTCTTTTGGAGAGCTGCCAAATTGTCATGAATAATTAATAACACAGCAGAGATATGTGCAACAAGCTTCCGCTGTCACCAGAATAATATGTAAAAGATCTTAAATTCAAATGAGAGAGCCCTTTCATTAAATTATCAATTTGTCTACACGAATTAGTAGCTCAATATTTCTTTCTTTTTACTCTCTGAATCCATGAACCTATTTTGAAATTACTTATGCAAGTTATAATTCCTGCTTTAATGAGAGAGTGAAGGAAGGATTTTAGGTAAAAAAAATATCTCAATGTGTTTGCAAGCTCCTACATCTTAATGAAAAGGCCTTTAAAATGACTAACATGCCTGTCATCTATGCGTAATGGTTCATGTGTCTTGTAAACACAATCTGGACAATGCACTTCATATCCTCCTCCAAGTTATGTCTCTCTATTTTATCCGTCTGTACAAATGTATCTTCATGATATTAATAACAAATTGTCAAACAATTGATCTCAGGACTACTAGATTTGTTTCCTACTGCTTTAGAAACAATATGTAGTTTTCTTTGATATATATTACTAGGGCTGACACAAATGGTGTAAAGCTTCATTTGATGCTGTGGTATTCAAAACTAGTATTTGAGTATTTGCATATATAGTCTATATGCATATTAATTCTAACCCCTCTTGTTCTCTCCCTGTGAAACACCTTTTATACTTATTTTCAGAAAATAACAACCATGCACTGACAGCTGTCTAGATATTGGGTAATACAAGTAGCCAGACAAACCACGTAACAATCAGAGAACTAGAATAAGCGAATATGCTGTGATGAGGTAGATAAATCAATAACCCAGCAGAGGCACCTCTGCAACTCCGACTCACCCAAAAAAAAATCATTAATAATTTAAAATGTCCAAATAAATCGGATGAGTCTATGGTCCCTCTTTGCAATAATTACGCTCGATTTTGACTGCATTGTATTGTGTATACGTAGTTTCATACTGGAGCGGAGACCGATAACAGAAGAAACTCAAGTGTGCCTTATGTTTATTTTGCAAAGCAGAAAATGTTTTTCACTGTCCGTTTCAAGCGATTTCACCATTTACTCTACAATTACAAGAACATTAAAAAAGACGATTTCATTGATTAACACATATAAAAAAACATTGTGTCAGGCTGTTGCAGTGTGTTGCAGTAGTGGCAGGAACGCCGCTCTGTAACTATTAATTATATGCCTTGTTACCAGCAGATCAGCTCCACAGCTATGGATGTAAATTAGCTCGCTAGCTAAATCCAGTGCTTTTACATGACTGTAAAAGCAGAAATATTTAATGTGCATTTGTCCCTGATGGATGGATGGATGGATGGATGGATGGAGAAGAAGGCAACTCACGCCCTCTCACACACAGTTACTTGTTACTGTATATCTTTCATTTCCCACCTGTATTGCTTTCATTTTTTTCCCACACCGTTCCCATGAAGCAGACTTTTCACATTTCACTCAGTTGTGCTGATGAATTTGTTCAGAACTCTGATTCAATGAAATCATGTGCTATAAATGGTGAATGGACTGCATTTTTATAGCGCGTTTCTAGTCCCATAGCCCACTCTTAAAACATTTTACAAGTGTTCATTCACCCATTCACAGACATTCATACACTGTCCTTTTGACCTAGACAGACGCAAACCTCACAACCAGATGGGGAGGTGAGTGGAGCCCTGGTGTTGATGCAGATACCGGCATGGGCCCAAACCACTGGATTACTGGAGAGCCAAAAAGCTTGGCCGGCTGCAAAATTCCATTTCTGGTAGATTTATGCTAGTGTAGTTTCTCCCCTGGATATGATTTTCAATCAAGCTGCTTCTCTGTCAGTCAGACAGAAAGTAAATCTGCAGTCAGCTTCTTCCGGTTAGGATTCAGGAAGAAGCAGTGGACCCCTACCTGTCCACTTCTATTTGCCGTAAATAACGATTGAATCTGTAGATGAAGGTACACTGAAAACACACATCAATACTCTTCAACGAAACCAAAACTCGTTTATAAGCTATAAAAGTGGTCAAGTTAAGCTATTTCCAATTTTCGTGTTTACTGGGTCAATTTGCACCAGCTGTCAAGCATATGAGGACTAATGAAAGTGTCATGCTGGGTTTATTCATGAGTGTAGAATTATGATTCTCTCTGCCTTTGGGATAGTTCTGAGTTATTGAGCTTAAAGGTTTTCAACATCCATTGATTTAAATGGCGATTACATACCCTTCGAGAAAAATTGTTTTTTTTAAATAATGCAATTCACTTTCAGCCTGTCAGTTTACAACTTTCACATTTGCTTATTGTCACATTAAAGCAGCTAAAGCTAAAGCTAAGACTTTGGGTACCCGCAGAGACCTTTTCAAAGAATGTCCCATGTTTTAATGTCTGAGTGAGGAAAAAAGGCATCCTTTAAGAGCTCTGCAGGGCATTTTGTCAGGAAGTAATTGATGTACATATATATATATAAAATTAATTTCAGCCACAGTATAAGTCAGTCAAGTGGCTGTAGGGAAGTTTGAATAATGGACTGTCTGTCACTGATTATAACAGCTTTAACTACAATCTGTCTTTACCCAATTGACTGAATTATGGGGCTGCAGCTTTTATTGTGGCCGGACACATGCGTGTTATCAGAGGCATCAGTGTTTTTACCTGCATTGCAGCTGTCAATGCAATAATAAATGCTGTTTACTACATCTGCAAGGCAGTGAGTGCTTTGCATGGCCCATATGTAAGTGCATCCTGGGGAGAAAACTGTATGGATCAAATTAAACCGACACACCCCTGGTGTCCAAACTGCAGTGAGGTGTTATTTTGCTAGTGGTAACCACCATCAACCGCGAGTTTCTTACTGACTGACTGGTTAGAGGCGAGGATGTTTGTAGAAGCCTTGGGCAATTTTTAGATTGCTGATCAGACCTGCGTGTTAAGGGGGGGTGGCGGGGTGGGGTGGAGGCATCTGAATAACCTGCGTCTTTCTGAAAAAGGCTTACTGTCAGAAGTGAATCCGGAGCGATCGGTCTGCAGCTCGGCTCAAAAGTGGCAGACTGCAGTTATTTTCTGGCATTGGCGGGAATGCTGAAAATTATACCCGTATATTCAATGAAGGGGAAGTCAATTTCCCCCTATCATTCTGCAGAAACAGATCATGCCAGTCAACCGGCATGATGCTGACTTTGATGACTTTGATGGAATAACAGAAGCGCATAGCTGTGATCTCACACCTCTAAATACGACGGCTGTTGCTTTCAGGTTTTCTCTCTTTCCTTTTCCCTCTGCTGTCAATACGCTCCCTGTACGCATCACTGGCATCCTGTCCTACACTCAGCCCCTCAAAACACAATCATTAAAAATAAATACATAATGCCGATGGCAATGAAGCAGGTGGGAGTGGTAGCAGTGTGAGCCTTCAGAGTGACTCAGACGGACTCATACTTCTGCCCACTGACTGAATGCATTTACTCAAAACCACTGCCGACTTTATGGATTCCAGACATTGATTTTCTTATTTTAAAACTTAATGAACTGTAAAGAATGGAGAAGAAAAAAAAAGAGAGAAATAATTCTCCTCATCGAGTGGACTGCTGTTCCTTTGTGGCTGCTGACATTAATAAGTTAGTTTGCCATGCATAATTGAAAGCTTTATGATTTCATTAATGGATAGGGTGACTACATAGAATGCTGTAAATGCCCGGAATGCATTCTCCAATACTTCACAAATACGTTTACGAGATGTGTCAACAAGTGGAACCGTGATTACCATGTTAGTTTTAGATGCATATTGATGCCTCATAAAAAAAAAGAATTGCAAAAATGTATGCACATGTATTGCTCTTTAAAATAGTGTTTTTCCACTTTTCAGAGTTCCTATGGTTATGGTCAAACCTGGAAAATCACAGTTTGAAAATGGAAATCACAATGTCAGGATGTAACCGATTTAATAATGTCAGGTTTCACTTAGTGGAGTGTAAGGCATGGCTTGAGAAGGACCAGAGGTTATATTATAAGGCTTTCTGTTTTTTCAGCAAACTGAATATTTTCAGCTCTTGGACTGTTGAACAAATCACTTAGGGCTCTTGGAAAGAGTGATGGAGACTTTCAACATTTTTTATTTTATAGAACAAATGTGTAAGAAATGAAAGTAGGAATACAAATCAGTGTCAAAATGTTGACGTATACACAGATTTTTCATAGAATCTATGGTCATAAATTTTGCCTCAAAGTCATGAAAAAGTATTGGTAAAAATTTTCTTGGTAAAAAAAAATATGTATAAACTCTGACTTTTATTGTTGCCATAGCACAGGTAGGACTGATGCAATGATTTGTTTTTTTAAACTTGGGATATATATTGAATGCTTAATATATATTGAATGCTTAATTAAATAGAGGCAGACAGAAGCAAAATCTTATTCTTTGTCCATCATCAACAAAAGTTAGATGACAAAGCACCTGTGACTGTAACAGTTTACAAAAAAAGTGGGAATTTTAACGAAGCATGTATTTTTTTTTTCTTTTTTTAATCTGAATTCCTCTCTGTGTCCTTAGCTACTCCTAATTATGGTACAGTATTCTGAACCCTGCGGTATGCACAGCCACAGGTTCACTTGTGGTGTTTACACAGGGCCTTCTAAATAATTTTGTTCTGCTTGGCTGCACACTTTAATGAAAGTGTAAATGCTTTTGGATTGGTGGAATCAGCTGAGTTGGGCGGATTAGCACTTCCCTTTTCCACAGCCTTGATGTTTAATTACCACAAGTTTGTTGTTTTCCTATTCGTGTAACTTTCTTTTTTTTTTTCAGCCTTCTCTTTTTCAATTTTAGACAGCTCACATTTAGCTCAGGGCCATAGTAATTGGTGTCTTTGGGAGGGGCTGGAGGAAAACAAGGAGGGATAGTCTGTCTGGCTTCTGTCTGCCAGACAGAAAATGGGCAAAGGTATTTCTGGGGGCAGCCAGTCGTTTCATAACGGCAACACTTTGGACAAAAACACCTTAAATGAATAGCCTCTGCTGAACAGATATTTATATTCAGATTTGTATTTATTCTGCCTCTCTGCTCTTGCCTTTTTTTTCTTTTCTTTTTTTTTGCATAAACACAAATGCACCGCAATTCCTTCTTTTTTTTCGCTGTCCTTCTCGCTTGCAACATCAGGTTCTGAATTATTACACCCAGCCGGTCGACTATGTTTAGGTCATCGGTTGGCTATGACCTGTATTTAGCATTTAAATCAGGCCGGGCTTGGCTGTGATCTCATTACCAGGCCACCTGACTATATTTGATGTAAAGCCTGGGCATTAATAAAGATCTCTCTAGGGTTGAGGGAGGGAAAGATGAGGCTTGTCCTGCAGCCCAGGTAATTTACTGCTGCAGAACAAGATGGAGAGACTGTGTTATTATAGACTTGATCGCTTGGCAGGCTGGCTAGTAATTGATCTGTGCTCTGCAGAAGTGCTTGGTGGTGATGGAGGGTGTGGTTGTAGAGGAAGGATTCGATGCAGAATGTAATACATACTGTATAACAGTGAGACGGATCCATAGTTTGAAAACTGAGAGGGCTGGCGAGAGGGGGTTGAATGAATATTGATTAAAAAATACTTCTCGTGACATATATTAACAAATTATATGAGGGGGACGTTTTTCTTTTTTTTTTCTTTCTTTAGGGCTTGACACCTGCACATGACACGCTCATTCACAGCAATACAGGCATTTACAGGAAATTGAGCAAAGAACTCAAGTCAGTGCTGCATTGCATTAAAGAGAAATGGGCAAAAAACATTTTTTTTTTAGTATTTATCTACTTCCCCCCCCCAAATCTTAAAGGTTATTCCTGCAGGGTAAATTGATTTTAAAAAAAGGCTCCTCGTGGCGACAACATTTTACTGGTGAAAGGATATAGTAAATTTATTTCCAAATAGGGTTAGAGTTAAGTACGTAGTGTGATAGCTATTTCTTCTAGCTCTCATTTACAAGCTTCCATTGTTTTGCACGCTGGAATCAGGCCTTATGGGGTGAAGCTTGTCAGTGAAATACAACCCAGGTCACCTTTCTCAGGGAATATTTCCCATTTGTCAGTGTATATTCCACTGTTACCACACTGATCAGACATGCAAACAAAGTCATTTAGATGAATAGACAGATACAGGCAAAAAATAGATAATTTAACCGTGGTACAACAGCGTAACCTATTTTTTTTTGTCATTCTTATCAGGAAAATGTAAAATGAGCTGATTTCAAAACATCTACCCCCATCCCTCAACGCTGAGGTGATGCATCTTGCTCAACAAAAACACAGATGAATACAAATCCTGAAGGGCTCTCTATTAAATTGCATCTCCAGCCCGAAGCATCTCTCATGTGCAATGCGGTGTCTTTTGCTTTCTGTCGGTGGAAGTGTTTTTTTTTTTAACAGACGAAGCAAATGGATCTTCTCTTAACATTGACCAAAAACATTGTTTCATCGCCGCTGCTGAAAATGGCAGAAATCTCCTAAGCCCGCGGCTGATATCAGAGCGGTGGCACAGCCTCAGTGCAAATCTGGTCAGACACTTCTTTCTCCCGGCGTCTGCAACACGGCGCTATTGATCGCGGCGCTCGGGGGAGTAGAACCTGCAACAAATAGAAAATCTTCTCGAGGCTCATTTCAGCTGCTCGAAATAATTTTGCTGTCTTCATCATAGATGCTTACAGCAGGGTCCATCGGGGGAGACCGGAATCAATCGGGCGCCGTGGAGGTCTGCTTATTATCTGCCAATACAATGTCCAGCAGGTATTTCTGTTACGGTGGAATACAATGAAGTATTTTAATATCCAGGGGTAAGATGAGTGTAAAGGAAGCACAGGTTGTGATTCCCCCCCAAAAAATAATAATGCTTTAGCAAATTATAACAAAGTTAGACTTTGAAGTCTGCAAGCTCTAGGCACCATGATGCAATGTGGAACACTTCCTGCATGAATCACGTTATTTGGACGGAACAGGCAGCAGTTATGACATTTGGAGTTAGTTTTGGCGCGGCAGCGGTGTCACTTCGCGTTAGCCCGTGTGTCCATGCAGTCGAAAATGTTTTTTTGGGAATAAACAGAAACGTCTTTTCACATCGAGCACCGACTCTGGCCCCAAACACCCCCCCCCCTTCCCCCCCGCCTTTGTGGTCCGCCGGTCGTGCCGAATGTCTGGCAAGGGGCGCGAGGAGAGGTGACATCTAGGTCAGTATGAGTGACTCAGACCTTTCGCGGGAACACAGCGAGTTCGGAAAGCGGGAGGTGAGAAAGGCTTTCCGAAACATTCAGGCACGAATACACACAGTCGCCATCACCATTTCATCCCCTTTTCTGTTCCCGCTCCACCAATCACCAATATAGGCATGAATTGTCTGTGACTGGAGAGGAAAGGACACATGCTGTAATGTCTGCTCTGCACCAGACTGCGTCTAGATTTGTGCTGTCGCAAAGAAATTGGGCATTAATCGTTATAATATAATTTATTTCATCTTAGTTTTTTTATTACGCAGGCGTCTGCTTTTTACAGATTGAATTAAAAACTCCACAGCCTCCTGTAATTGTCCGCGTTGACTTAAACTGCCGATAGATCTCGATAGATGAGTTACTGTGAGAACAATATTTTGACTTATTGTTGCAGAAATTCATCGGTGATGGGTTTTGTATTCTGAGCTCAGATTGATTATTCTATGACACTCTCCATTAAAGCCCCATTAGCTACCATTATGCCAGGCTATTTTCATTGCCAACAATAACACTCAACCAGAATGCAATCGGAGAAGAGCATGGGATACAAGCGGCGGTTTGACAGTTACAGGATTGTTCATCATTAGCTGACATTGTCTACGAGACATTAGAATATGTCATTCACTAAAGGGCCACAGTACGTCCTTCCCAGGCGAATGGCTTTACATGACAGAGGACATTTCTCTCACATCATTACAGGGTTTTCTATCAACACTGTCAATAAGGGGAGGGGAACAAAGGGGACCGGCTAATGGCAAAAGACGGTATTCATTTAGTTTAAGTGCAAAACATCCATCCTAAATATCGTCTCCCACACAGAGGCTTTGATTAAGAGATTCAGTGAAATCGCTTTAAAAGGATAGTGTCAAGAGAAGAAATATAGACCATTTCCACGGCGCCTGCAATCCTTCGCTCTCTTTCTTGTGCCATATGATAGATTAGCAAAATGTGGATGGATGGTCATTACTAGAAGCAAAAAGAATAGATTGAAAATGGTTTATTTCTAAAGTTCCCAGAGTTACTAATGATTGCATAAACCTACCTATTAGGCACGAGGATGGCCATAACTCAAACGCTGTCTACACAAATAATTAAATTCCAGCCATGAGATTATCCATTATTTAGGCAAAGTGTAAAAACACTTTATGCTTTGGAGAGGCACTATTTTTTTTCTCTGTTTAATATCACTCTCTCTCTCACACACACACACACACACACACACTACCGTTCAAAAGTTTGGGGTCGAAATTTCCTCATTTTTGAAAGAAAAGCATAAATCAGAAATACACTCTGTACATTGCTAATGAGGTAAACGACTATTCTAGCTGCAAATGTCTGTTTTTTTGGTGCAATATCTACATAGGTGTATAGAGGCCCATTTCCAGCAACTATCACTCCAGTGTTCTAATGATACAATGTGTTTGCTCATTGCATCAGAAGGTTAATGGATGATTAGAAAACCCTTGTGCAATCATGTTAGCACAGCTGAAAAGAGTTTAACTGGTTAGAGAAGCTAGAAAACCCACCTTCCTTTGATGAAAGCAAAGTTTCAAGGAAAAAACATATCTTAAATACAAATCATTATTTTTAACCTTGACTATATATATCTTGACTATATATATATATATATATATATATATATATATATATATATATATATATATATACCTTTACAAACAATCTCTCTCTTTCTCCTCATATTCACTATTATTACTTTATTACTTTATGATGTTTTTTACTCATAGAAAGCATTATACTGCCAACAATGAGAACAATAATTCCATTTCCAGAATAGAATTTAAAGGTCAATGTTTAATAGCATTAATTATCCATTATTTCTACATAATTAGATGTAATTTTCCTGTTTATCGAAAAAGAAATTCATAGTTGATGGAAAAAAATAACAACAGCACAGGAATCAGCCTGCATGCAAGGGTTTCTTTGTTTATTTATTGGTATGTTGCTCTTGATAATAAATAAATAACCTGAGCAGATGTTGTGCGAATGGTGAATAAAATGGGTGTACCCACAGGTTAAAAAAGACATTAAATGTGATGTTTTTATATGTATGTTCTATGGATTGCTTTACATTCATGTGCATACAGTTGCACGTTTTATGGGGGAATTGAGTGCCATTGAGTCGCCTTCAGCGCCATGCAATTGTGCTGCATATGTATCAGTGCGTAATATGCATTTAACATATATTCTGGGAGAATAAATGGGGAATAACAATGTGCAAGTAATTACATGGTGGGTGGCTCCCACCCAGCATCTGTCAGTTCATTCACTGTGGTGAATATCCTCATGTCTGTTCCAATTCTAACCCTGAGCAGAGACTTGGTATTTTAATTTGCATTGTGTCCTGGCGCGGGCACTCGTGCTCATTGACAATAAGCCAATAAAATTAAAAAAAAAAAAAAAATTGGAGGCTGTCTAAAGGATATTCAGGAAATGGAAATGTACAGAGAAATCAGAGGCACACATCCCTTATGATGAAGCATTAATAACTATCTGAATGGATTTCCCAGTGTAAATGGCAACAAGACGCCCAGGGAAATGGGCTCAGTATGGATGTTGACTTTGTGATCAAAGGAAAATGACAGAGCAAAGATGACAAGCGGAGCGGCTGAAATTGTGGACAGCGGGCATGTACAGGTTCTTATCGCCGCTCACATCCACTGTGGACACAGCCGCTGTCGTATCACTGGTGGCAGTTCTTATTATTCATAAATGGAAGCTGGCCACGCCACAAGTAGCTTCGCAGCGGAAGAGGAAGACGCTGCGCTCTACAAACCGTTGTCTTCCCACAAGATGTGAGCCATCATTACAATTACCGTTTACTTTTACAAAAGGTTTAAGTGGAGACTATACATTTTTGATTAGTGTTCTGTGATGATGTAAATTCTTTTATGCGCCATTAAAACTATAAAATGCTCCTGTAACAAATAGGCTCATGAATCTCTGATGCATGCAAGTACTTAAACTAATTGTTTTCCCTCTGTGGTGAATACTACCAAAGAGCCATTTATATGAAGAGTGTGTTCATGGTGCTGCTGAGCGCACATGTGGGTTGGGGACTAGGGATGACAAATGATGCAGCGTTGCGAATTTATTGATGTGTGATACTGACTTCAGCACTTCAGCACTTGCTGCTACACGGATAAACTTCAGTGCGGTGCTCATGATTGTAAACAGCCTTTGATTTGCAGTGCATTGCATTTAATGGTGAAAACGACTATAGCCAATTTCTTCTCTGACTTTTTGATATTGATATTTCACATGCTGTGCTCCCCCTTTTTGAAAGTAATTGTTCACTGCTGGCAACAATGTGCACATTGTTTAGAAGTGCAAGCACAGAGGATCCTCCTATTTAGGTCAACGATGAGGAATGCTATTTTATACTCAATCTTGTCGAACATCACCCAACTAATATCCTAAGCATCTTGACACAGCATTATTCTGCAATATAGAAAATTAATGGAAACATATATATTGAAAGTTAATATTTCTCATGGATCCTTTCTGTTGGAATTATATTGCTGTGAAAGATTAATGTTTGGAGTTTAAGATGCATCCATCTTTCACACGTCTGGTCTGGGTTAAACTGTTCAGAAACCCCGGGTTGAAAATGAATATCAATGAGCGAACCACATGATACTGATCGGATCCTTTGATGTTTCTGATCTACAAATATCCTCAAAGTGTAGACACGTGACAGGATTTGATGAAGATAAGGCCCAGGGACAATTATGAAAATAAAGAGATGTTATTTGAGATCTAAACAGAATTCCATTGCTAATATTATGTGAGCCTCTATGTGGAATGATTAATGCACAATGACATAAAAAAAAATTCTGTGCGTTTCTGTGCAAATATCACGGGCCCCGCTGGCATCGCTATTAGCATCCGTTCAGGAAGCCCATTGGAGGCCTGGCACTCAGTGCCACTTCTTTCCGTGTAGGCAGAGATGCCAAGATGACTTAATTACACCACAACTGGCTGCCGACGTTCTAAACGGCTCTCCACTTTTTTCGGTTTTCATTTTCACCCACTTGAATCTATGCCTCCTTTTCACTCTAACCATCAAAGCTCTGGCTGGTTTTCCAAAGCTGCACTAAGCAATGTTTTCTATGTGAACATTACCTCAAGCGACTCGCTACAATGTGAAAGGATGATTCGCCTGAGAATTAAGAGTCCAGCCTGCATCCCTGAGCAACATTTACCTTTGGTTAAATTCTCAATTCTAAATAGGTCACAAATTATATAGAGTAACTTATCACAGTTAAATTCTAACATGACCTCACAATGACATTCTTACACAGAAAACACATTTATACAGAAACAAGCTCGTTACATGTTAATCACACCACCAGAAAGTAACACCGATCCTAATGATCCCTTTCATAATAGAGAGGAACACAATGAAAAAGGTTCATAGTGCACTTTTGGTGCGTTCACATATGTTCAGGTAGTGGTAGACGGCAGATACCAAAGCACCTTCTGGATAGCATGAACAAACAGGCTGACAGAATGGGAGTAAGGCAAAATAAAACACGGATGATGTAATGTTGCTATGGTGATGTATTATTTACAAAGAATGGAATAAATACATTGAATGAAATTGTTTTTTTTCCCCCTACTATTTAAAAACATAAGATCATTCATTCATTTCAACAAAAGCATTGCCTTCTTGTTGCCCAGATACCGTGTTGTCTCCTTTTGTGAGGCATCCTGTTGTAAATTCCATTGAGGAGGGCAGCAAAGAGTTTAAATATTTTAACTTTTGACAGCAATGCTGTGCACGGGTACCGATATTCTCTGCTGGCCTCACCTAATTCTACCGTCCTGTTCTCATGCACTAAAATGTTTCCCGTATGTTTTCCACTATCTGCCTGAATCCATGAGAATGCTGCATAATATCCTATACATGCAGTACTCTGCTGTGGCAGGCTCGATGGTTAGAGCGGTGTGCTTATGACATCCGGGAACAGGGTGATATTCTGCAATGAAGTTTGACCTTTAAAGAAACTTAAATGTTAAGACAATCAGACAGCTCAGGAAAAAGACAGTCATATGATTGAAACCCCTTTTTTTTTGGTGGTGGGGGAGTAAACCAAAAAGTGAGAGCTCACTTCCAAGTTTAGTAGTTTGTATAATGAGAGGTTTATAACCTATGTCTGAATGTGTGTGCTCCTTTTGGATGTGTAAATATGTCCATGTGAGCTCCCTCTGCAGTTAACTTATTAATATCTTATTATCAACCATCATAAAACTGCAAAAAAAAAAAAAAAACTATACCTAAGTCAAGTGTGAAATGATCCGTTAAGCAGCTGTAGATATTTCCCAGTGGGTATGGTTGATTATGTAGAATCAGCAAAGAGATAAAGATAGTGAGGAGGCACAATTGTGTGCTGTTATTGGTATGTTGTGTCAATGACTGAGTGAGTAAGCTTGACTAAGAATACAGTTAACACGCTCAGCTGAACCCTAAATGCACCTTGGGCCATGATAAGCAACTTCATGGGCCATTTACTTCCTATGCAGAAAATGAAATCTTCATTTAAATCCGACAAGTTAAAAGGTAGCAGTAATCCGCCTCGCTGTGTCTATGTAATTGAACAACAAACAGTGGCACATCTGCTCACAGAGATATCACATGATTCCCATATTTACATTTGTTATCCCTCGCCTTACACTATAGAATTAATAGCAAAAATTAGGATCCTGCCTCAGGCACTATGCAAAGAATTAGATATCAGCGCGGTACAGGGCTTCTGTAAAGTGTTGTAAAACCTCTTCTGAGAGCACAAATGACACAAATTCAATTTGCTTCATCTTGACACATACGGAGTACACAGTATTATCAGCCCGGAACATCATAAGTTCATGTTAGCATGAATGAAACAATTTATTGAATGTGCTGTGAAGGAAAATGCCCTCTGAATGTCTCCGATTTGAGTGGGAATTAAATACGTTATTTCCCCCTGCTAAACAGTGACCCTACTCCAGGCAGATTCTCGTGACGTTTTAAAAAGAGTCATTTTAAAATCCACAACATTCATATAATTTAGTACAAAACTGTCTCAGGAAAAAAAAAAAAAGTCGTCTGTCACCGGAGGTTCTTTAATTTCTCACAGAGCTGATCAACTCGGGGGAAGTCGGCCAGTGTGGGGCATATTTAACAAGCTGGGAAAAAGTTTCCTGCTTTTTCCTGCCGGTGTGTTTTATTCATGAAGTCCTGCCTTAGATGTGCAAGATAGATGAAAAATGTACTGCAGCTTTAAAGTTTCCCCACTGTTATTTTTCTGTTTATTTCCGAGTTTGCTTTTACCTCATTCCTGCCATTAAACTCTCTTAAACCCATCAACCAAGAACAAATGACCGTGACCTGCATCCCATCACATGAAATGCCAGTTGAATGTCAGCTAAGTACCATTGCTTTTAGACTGATTACTTTTGGAAAATGAAATACACATATTTAGACAATATCTTGGTTGTCTCCCCTGTAATATGTATAATTAATTCACATTAGTAGTTTTCTTCATGCACTGAAAAAAAAAGTCCGTTGGATTTACATGAAAAAAATATGTACATCGGTTCCACATATTAAAGTTATGTTTACTCAAAATGATATATTCATGTGCTACATATTACATTATTATTTGTTAAACCAACATGACTTTTTTATATTTATTTATAGCATTTATTTAATGTTAAGTCTGTTCAATTGTCTTATGCTAAAGTAACATGATTTTTTCATGTTAAACCAACATGACTTTTTTATGTTAAACCAACATGACTTTTTTATGTTAAACCAACATGCCTTTTTTATATTAATTTAAAGCATTTATTTAATGTTAAGTCTGTTCAATTGTCATATGCTAAAGTAACATGATTTTTTTTATATTACATTAATGCTTTTCTTTAATGTTAATATTAAATTATCATCAGTTGTACCGCTTTAATGTTAATATAAAATTACCAGACTTTTTTTTTCCTTTTTAAACTAAACATTAAGATTACCACATAAAGATACACTTTAAGATATGTTATCAAGACAGTGCATAATAAACATCCATAACTGCTGGAACATAATGTAACACTCCAGGTCCTTAAAACATCTGTTTTTAATGACAAAAAAATGAAAACAGGTTAAATCAAGAGTCATGTAGTGCAAATAGTTCTTATGCACTTCCTATCATATCACTGGAGAGCAAATGCTTTTATAAATGTCTCTTAAAATAAGTATGACATAGATGAACTACAGATATTATCTGAAAAGAACATGTTTAGTTGTTGGAAAAAATCAAAAGATAAAATAAAGTGCAGTGTTGAAAATGTGTTAATGCTCCATAATCTGTGCAAGTGCTCTGTAAATAATAATAGTTTGCTTCCAGTCTTATGTATTCACAATAAAGAAAATCACACCCTAAACCTTACAAGGGCAGAAAATCAGTTTCATTTCCATAAAAAAAAAAAAAAAAAAAAAAAAAAAAAAAAAAAAAACTATATCTAAGAAGGCACTTGGATGCAAGGGTTAAACATATTCACAAACCCCGCCCCCCAAAAAGTCAAAGTAGAAGAGGTAGAGGTGAACAAATGCATACAGTCTGACAAGGAATGAAGTTGGATAGCCTTTTGAACAAATGCTGAACATCACTGATGAAACAGAGGGAAGAGGAATTTCACCAGAGTCAGGAGCATCAAGCTACCCTCTATTCAGTGATTCACTCCAAAACACGACAGTTCACTGATAAAGTCTGTTTTTAAGGACTTGGGCTTTCTTGGAGAGTGTGTTGCCTTCCAGCTTCATGACCACCTTCTGAAGCACTTTGAAAGTGTACTTGAGTTCAGGAGGGTAGTTTAGGTTCAAAGCATACATTAGGCCAAACATGGCAGCAGCTAATGCAACATTATCCAACTCCTGCAACACAATCTGCCCTCGGCCCTCGAGGACAATCCCGATGTCGTCTGGTTTATCACTGGCATCTCTTCGTTTGACGATGTATATTCCAACTGTGGTCTCCTCAATGGAACCTTGGATGAGGGCTTCATCTGCTGCCTGCAGAATGTATATTCACAAAATGAAACAAAGTGAGATTACACAAACACTACATGTCGTATGTGTATAAGGAATACTGAATATCTGCATTGAGTAATTTCATCAGATATGGTGAGAAATGTGAAGTTGTAGAATAAAAAAAAGGATAGGTTCTGAGGCGAGCAATCTAAAATAAGAGACAGTTCAAAGGTCAAGATAAAGCCAACAAGTACCAGGAGTAGCTCAACAAAAACTCTCAGATGACTGTTACCACAGGTTAGGTTTGTTTTCTCTAGTTTTCTGGAGGGCTTAGGCGCTGTGGTGGTGGGGTGAGGGGTGCCGAGTGTCCTCCAAGAAAATTTTAATGTGACTAAAACCTATGCATGTCCACATAATTTTGGACCACTATCAATACAATATTTCTAAAAAACACAGGTTGTAGTTTTTCACATGCCAATATTTCAGCATAGTTTTTAAAATACAGATAAGTGAAGAGTTATATAGTGAGATATAAGCAGGTTATGATGAAAAATCTCTGACCTGATATTTTAGTGTCTGCTACTCAAACATAAATTGCTTAATGATTTTTCCTAAAAATAGCAACATTGGGAAGAAACATGTTTGAAAGCTGAATGGCATTAAAAACAATTTCCAACCTGCAAAATGTTTTTTATATTTTGTATAAGATTTCTCTCATTGAATGTTTATGAATTTGAATATTGATATGTTGTATGTCTTTTAAATGGCATATCATAATGTATGGCTGAAAATGAATCACTTTCCATTAATGCTTAATCTGATGATTATTTTTTCGGTTAACAGTATGACCTATAAAATGTCAGAACATAGATGGCTATTATAATTTCCCAAGTAACATATCCAAATTGCTTGTTTTATACGACCAACAGTCCAAAACTCGAAGATATTCAAATAATCATCATATATGACAAAGGAAGTCATCCTTCTTCATTTGAAAAGCTGAAAATAGCCAACATTTGGTATTTTTACTTGTAAAAATGTCTGAAACAATTAATTCTAATGACGTAACAATTGTTACAGCTCTACCACAGTGTACTTTTCAATCGTAAATAAATAATTCTAATCTAGTTGCCTTTTAAGTCTAAAATTGGTTATTCGCACGCCAACCCATTTTGATATCACCCTTATGATATTAATAAGATCACTACCATATTGATGTCCAACTAGTTGGCTACTAATGGAATTTCAATAAGTAGAGGTTTTGGAGCTTATACAAAATATGAAAGATAAAATCCAGACACACTGAACCTCAGCAATCATACTCACCACATACTCTCTCACAAGATTTTCTGGGTCCTCACTGAGGTACACGCAGAGTGCCTTGATGACGCATTCCCGGCCCAAATCAACATCACCATCCTAGTCAAGGGGGATAAGTAGAACAAGTTTTGTTAGAGCTCCTTTTCCTTCAATCAAATGTAACATCAACAAAGTTTTATTCCCCCCTGAAAGTATACTTACTTCAGCCATGGGTGCCATGATGTTCTCTGGGCATCTGACTATTTGTCCTCCTCTGTTTTTAAACAGCTTGATCAGTTTCTCGGGGTGCACATCCCACTGCGAGAGAAATCTGGACTGCAGGGGCATTGTGGTGATGCACTTGAATTCAGCATTTATCTGACAACGAGAATGATTACAGACATCAACATGCTATATGGCAGCAATTTGGAAAGGCATTCATTAACATTATATACATTATCATTTGTTAAACCAACATGACTTTTTAAAAATTTATTTAAAGCATTTATTTAATGAACATTAGAACCTAAAAGAAAGTAGGACTTACTGCAATTATTTTAGCTCACAATATTTTTGAAATTAACATCATCATCATGCTGAGGAATTCATTCCTTCTTGATCAAACATCAAGTAAACCAACAATAGCATTTGAATAAAAATACTCACCACTACTGCAGAGCCTTTGAAACAGCACTCAGAGCAAATGCCCAACACCAGATACCTGTACAGTAACAAAATGAAATGTTGTTTTCAAAGTAAAATTGAAAAAAAAAACACAGGGAACGACCTTGGGAGGTTGTGTATTTGCTTCTGTTTTTATTATTTACTCATTTTCAATCATCAGTATCATCAATATGCTACCATATGGGATCTGCCATCGCTGTCACCACCAGGCTCATTCCAACATTACCAACCCGAGTCAGGAGTCCTGACTGCACGCGCGCGCGCGCACGCACACACATATTGTCATTCGTTGTCATTGTTTGTCTCCCTCCTTAACCCCCCTTGTCCTACTGCTGTTGTTGTAGTTTTATGTCTATTTTCACTGTATTATCTTACTGCAACCAAAGAGACGCGCTCCAGCTTTCCTGTTAGCGACAAACTCCGCCCGACGGGGAGACGCTGGTACTCACTAGTAGCGCATGTTGAGCTGGCTTTCGTGTTAGCGACGAACTCCGCCCAACGGGGAGACGCTGCATTTCATTAGCGCACCCAGGCGAGTTTCGGCGGCGGCTGTTAGTTAGCTAACTAAATGGTGTATAGGCCCCTACACACAGGGAAGCGCGGTAGCCGCCGCGCAAACCGCAGCAGGCGCCCCCTTTGCGCGCCGCCCTGCTCCGTGCACCGCGGAGCCGCGTTTGCGCGGCGGTAACACATACACAATGAATGGGTTTGCCGCCTGCGCGTGCCGCGTTCTGTGTGTAGGGGCCTATTTTCCAGTTCGTGGGTGCGAGCGGCGACGTTTTAACCCACTATACTTTAATTGCAGTTTAGAAAATATGAGTGGACCTATGTTCTGTGAATTTTCATGTCCAAACACATTACGTTAGACAAAAACACATATGAAGATATTTAAGGGCTATCATTAGCATAGCCATCGAATGGTAGAAAACGTTAGCATTAAGATTGACTCGGTTTTGCTTGATATTACCTGCAAATAAAAACCTAAACTTTGCATAAACAATGCATGTAAACACTCTACCTCTAACGCTGATAGATATTTGATAGATTTTAATTACCTTTACCGTGTGGAAAGCTGTCCAAATTCACAGTCAATCATCCGCAAGGAGGGAAAAGATGGCGGCGCTGAAAAGTCCACTTCAACAGTTTTTCTGTCCTTGACCCCGCCTACAGGAGGCGGGATTTCCCATTTCTGGCTGATGAAACATAACTATTTTCTTTCCTCTTTACATGACTGAGACATGCAGATTTTAAATCCCTCAAGATTTAAATGGTTTTACAAGATTTAATCATGTATCGAAGAGAAATATGAATCAATTATGAAATGCATACGAGTTGCATATTTGTAAATTGAACAACCCTCCATCTTCCATTTTTTCAGTGTGATTACTCATTCCCTACCCACTATTTCCTTATTGGTTACTCTTGGATGGATAAATGGATAGCTACTCTAAAATCTTTCAATTTTACTTATTTAGAATAAACATTATTTATTTGATTTCCAGCAAGTAATCTGCACGATTTAAAATTAAATTAAATACAACATTGACTTTCAGCATTTTATGCTAATGCTGTTTCTTTGAAAGTATCAATAGTTGAGGTTAGCAGCCCCTTTAATGTGCCTGTGCGTGTGTGTCTCAACCTAAAATGGAGCCGTTCACGCTTCTCTATATTTGCACAGCGCCAGAAAGCTTTTTCTGACTTAAATCTCGAAGAAGGATGAATTACAGCCTCTCTTCTCTTCTCCTGGCAAAAGATGGAGAGAAAAAAAGATGGTTGCAACAGCGTGTTTTCTCTTAGGATCCCAGATATGTGTATTTGCTTAACACACACAAAGAAGACTCTCTCTCTGGGAGGGTTGGGAGCTCAGTACGTACGAGTTTATATCCTTCAGCCAGCAAGAGTGCCACGATCTGCATCGAGTATTTGTTTTTATGTCTCTCGCGACGCCGCAGTCGCGAGGCGTCTGTTCCGGGTGAAAAACAGCGGGGTTCTGCTGCTCTAATCCACTGGGAGCTCTCCTCAGCACGTCAAGTTCCATGTGGAAGTCAGGCGCGCTTGGAATTCTGGGGATTCCTCTTTGTTAGAAACAGGCGCCTTTTTCAAAGCGTGAAAAAGGTCACCAAAACTTTGGCTTTTAACATACTTTTAACACTTTGGCTGGTGCCTTTAGTCAAAAGAAAATATTCATAATAAAGAAGACACAATCAGAGAATTTTAGGATTTTTTTTTTTCTGAAAATATGACTCAAATGGTTAATCGATTATCCGTTCGATTCACCAATCAATTACATGACTAACCATTACCATCTCTACAGCAGACAGAACACCTTTCCTTTTCCTGATCCACTTGGCCAATGAAATATATATTATTCTCATCCTCCTGTTACTGTCATGAGTTGAAATGTGTGTGAAAAGAAGCTTTGATATACTTGATTTCAATCCTCACTGAGCATAGGATTTTTGGGAAAGGGCCCTCTGCCCCAATGTTCCCAGGCTTTCATCTATCAAAATTAGACTTCAGGCACTCATCTTATCCACAGGCTTCAGTATTTCCTCTATCTGTATTCCCAACTGACTGAAGTCTTTTTTTTATGTCCTGGTTTGGTATGAGAGAGCTCTTGGTGGTGGTGGCCAGAGGGCTTCTCGATTGATTAGAATTCTTGAGAGGGAAAGGAACTGAGCGGTTCTGAGGCTTGGGGATGGGGGGATGGGGGGGGTTGTGTGTGAAACACTGGGTGACGTATGCCACATAGGTTGCAGCCAAACATGCACACCTTGAAGATCTCGTTTACTCAAACGAGCACAAAGTGTGCTGATTTGGGTTGTGTTGACGTGTGCGTTTCACTGAATTTCACACGAATGCTTCGCAGGTGTCTGTGCAGGTGCTTTTGAATTCTGCTGAACCGGTGCATTTTTGAACAGAGCCTTGGGATTTAGAATTGGACAGTGCCTAATATAAACATTGCTGACGTATAGTGTTCTTGTGTGAAAGGGAGAGAAATCATGAATAGATTCCGAGGCATATAGAGTACCTACTGTTACACTTGTACCCAAGGACAAATAACTCTAGGACAAAACAAAACAATGTACGAGAGACAAAAGGAGTAAATCAAGGACACTTCAAAGCATACCTGTTGCAGACATAGTCCCTTCATTAATGCACAAAGGCATCTAAGTGAGTTTAAAGATGTTCTTCATACTTATGCAAGTACTCAATGGTACATGCTTCAAAATCGTAAAGAGTACACATCTCAGATTCAATGAGCTGCTCCTGTGTTTAACCATGCTGTCTGGACACAAAATGACAAACACTTTGGAATGGATCCAGTTACTTGCACGGTGTCAGACCTCAGAGAGAGGAACCTTTTACTGTGGGACTGGGACAGAATATTTCAAAAAGATTGGACAGTCTCATTACTGTTTGAAAAGACAGCCCATTTGTTCCATTTAAACATCAAGTCGCGTTTCTAAAGCTCAAAAACACATTTTCGCTCGATAATTATGTGGGATAGTCTTCTTTCTCCCTTAAAAAGACATGGTAAAGACATCCGAACCTTGCAGCAAGTCTATAAAATTAATAAAACACCATTGTGTGTTGAAATTTAGAGCGCTGACGTCAGTTAGCTACTTTAACAAGGTTAAAGAATAACTAAACCCTCACTTTTTCATCTTAAAACTAGTGTAGATGGAGATTTATTAGTAGTATTGTTGATTGACTCAGGCCCAAATTGTTACATTTTAATGCAAAGTATTTTAATTCTGCATATTTTGTTATAAATATGCATGCCCTCTAAAAATGATGACTTGTGACAGATGAACCTGAGTAACAGAATGTTGTGTTAATCTTGAAAACATAGGTTTTGGCAAGATATTTAAATACTTTTTCCAGCAATATAAAAAAAAAAATATCGATAGAGACATCAATAAAGAACGTTGAGGGGTCTCATTTTCCAAAACATTTAACAATAGAGTGGTAGTATCAATAACATATTACTGGTACTATCTATTGCATATTTACTATAATAGATGACTAAAAAAACTGAAAAATATTCACATTTAAGAAGCTGGAACAAACGTTTTTATGTTACTTATCCTAAAAAATGACTCGATCGATAAAAAATGCATAAATAAATTGCCGGCAATTAATGTCCTGTATATCGACTAATCCTTGTAGCTCTAAAGTTAAATGGGAACACTTCATATTGCACAGATTTGAGGCTGTAAGGAGGAGAGAACCAGAGTTCCAAGAATTGTCTCAGCACAGGCAGCCGGTGTTGATCCCCCCCCGAGCAATAATCTGTCACTGAAGGTATTCACCCGAAGTGGACAATGATGCCAGGCCAAAGAGAAAATCCTTGACTACATAAACTGTGACAACAATTCTGGCCGTGTTTACTGACGCTTCTGTGAACCATCTTTAGAGGTTCGCCTAGAGTTGTAGCAGCTGCTCAAACATTTACTGTCGGTGGTCGGACAAAATGATGTCAAATAATGAGGGAGAGCCACCGTACAGGAGAATCCATAGCTAATTAGAGCAGCTGGCTTTTAAGCCTGACAGTTTGACGAGGACATCAAGAAGGCATGTACGCCGTGTCGATACTGTTTATGTTGCTCCCCCTTGCACTCTCACACTGCTCAGCAATATTGGATGGGTTTCATTACCCATAAAACGGACTGAGTGGACAATGAATGAAAGCCACATTGCGGTTAGGGTTGGAAGCTTCACCTTATCTGTGGCCAAAATGATTAAAGTAAAAGCAACTCCCTGTAAAATATTTCACTGGTAGAACGTCTGCCGCTCGCCCTAACTACCGAAAATGAAAAAAAAGTCATTTCTATCAACAAATAAAGGCTACATGTCGGGTCTGACCTTAATTTAGTTTTCAATCTCAATGAAGCTGAGCAATAGAATAACTAGTAGTTGGCAATGTTAATTCAAGTGAGTTATTTATCGGTGTCTATTTGAGTGACGCGTGCAAGTGCCGTGAGGGAACCGGGGGGGGGCTTCGTTATTATAAGGAATTTGTTAAAAGAATTTAGCTCTTATAGCCCGTATCAATATATATGTAATGAGCCTCTAATGCTCTGCCTGTAAACTCGCTGATCAATGTCGACATTTTCTTGGCTGTGCTTTGATTAGCCTGTGGAGACCGGCTTCATTATGAACCCGAGCAGACAGTAACATCATCTCTGGCATTAATGTTTTTCTTTTTCTGATTAGATCGTTGTAATGCTTTTCAAACGCTGTCAAATATTGTGATGGTTCTCGGAATTGTTTTACAGCCCTGTTGCCTGCAGTTAAATTTAGATGCTATAAATATATATGTTTTCTCACCAGGTTTCTCTCTCCTCTCTCTCTCTCCTTTAACAGCATCTCTCTCACTTCCCTCAACCACGTCCTGTTAGCTGTGTGGTTGCAATCCTCAAACAGAAGGGCGATGTTAATTATGAGAGATGAAATATATGTTTAATTAATCATTAATGTTGTTTTGCACTTCAGTGAGATAGGACTTAACCGACGACATATGGGTTGTTACGATCCCAAAATGATAATTTGGGGATAAATCAGGGGTGGAGATTAATAAAGACATATCCTTGATTATAAATAATTACCCATGGCTTGCTGTAGTATCATCTTAACAATCTTTAATTCAAACCAATCCTCTTCTGTGTATTTGTCTGATTGAAATAATTAGTGTTTTATATTAGGCTAAGTCATGTACTGTTTTATATATTTGATTTTGTTGTGTACTTAGACTATAGCTACAGTCTCTATTATACAAAATACAGTCATTACTGAATGGTAAATAAGATGTTTCCTCTGCTATTAAAGTGACTAGATTACTAAGATGTACCTTCCTGTTGAGTGATTTCGGTATTAAAATGCAATGCACATTTATTTTCATTTTCTACAGTGACACTGGTACTAAGTACAGTGTTCCCTGAGTATTAAGTGCTGATGGAGATTTCACAGACAATGAAATCATCACCATCTAATCATATTTGCAAGGTCTGTAGCAGGTTGAAGTTTCACACAGAGAGGCACCTTTGTCAAAAGCAGAACACATGAAAAAGAAAAATGTAATTGCGAGGAGGAAGTTCAAGTATACTGACCTTGAACTAATGATGCTTTTATCTGTAAGGGGAATAAATAACGAGCGCCAGCCTTTTACATTATAGCCATTTCTATTCTTTTTTTTGCAAATTTAGCTTTTTGGTTTTGAGCTAAATAGCAGCAGTAGGGCCAGTAGGACCAGTGCCCTACAAACGTGAACGCGCACCTACTATACAGCATATATAGCTGTATGTATAGCACTGATTTGGCCGAAGCAAGGATGCAAACAAAAGCAAAATCCGCAGTATTCCAAAAATCCCCTGATGTTGTACAGGTGTCTTCCCTCGACCTATTATAAAGCAGCTTTGCATGTGATTCAGTCAGTGCAGGAAGCCAGCCTGCAGTTGAGTGTGAGTAACCATATATATATATATATATATATATATATATATATATATATATATATATATATATATATATATGTGTGTGTGTGTGTGTGTGTGTTGACTTTTCTGTCACCTTTAGAAAATGAATATAAATAACTTAATAAGTTTAATAAATTCTCAACCACAGTTCCCGACCAAACATGCCGGTCTGGCCGGTGCCGTACGTGCTGAGAATGGACCACGGGTTTCTTTTTGTTTCTCCCTCCCTCTCTTTAATTAATCATACTTACGTCTTATGTCGCACTGTGTGAAAATACAGCGCTATTTTTTTCCTCTTTAGTTGTCCGGTTTGGGCACCTTCGCTGCTCCACTTTGTCCCGTCTCTACTGTTGTGGAGCATCATGCATTGTCCAGCTTCTGTCTGACTAAGGCATATACATGCATGCCTGACATGCATTTTAAAAAACCGACCATAGTCAGATTGAGTGTCATATAAATGAGGGAGAGAGCAGGGTGAAGTTAGTGGTAAGGAGAGTTAAATGGATGGAGAAGAAACCTCAGGTGGTAGTGGTGGAACCGAACTTGTGCCCTAAAAAGGTTTGTATTCAGTGGTATGGAAGTACTTTGGATTTGAGAGAGACGATAACAGTCTGCGGTGCATTGCAAAGTGTTTCTACCCTCAAACAAACATTTTGTAAAATAAAATCATGCTAAACAATCATGACCTCAATTCTAAGCAAAAAAAAAAAAAATCATAATCATGATTCACATTTCTTCCAGAATGGTGCAGCCCTAGTATGTAATAAGCAGCCAGTTTCTAATGCAGCCACTAACTAACCGAGTAAAGAAGTCACTGACTCACTTACATCCAATGCTGTGACTTCATCAGTTGCCTCGGCCTGTATCTGTCTTTTCAGATTAAAAGCCCTTTCCTACGCGGTCCAGTCATGTACTGGGCTTTGACCTAGTCTTGTTTCTTTGTTTGGGTGGCCTGCAGCAGTGGAGCCAGGCCTATAAAAGTGAATGAGTGTCTGACTGGCCTTCCTTCCATCATTGACAGAGTGATGAAGTTTCGCTGCCGATCGGACGGCCAAGTGTTGGAGTTTCCCAATCGGCCGTTACTCTTTCGAAATGATTTCGCAAGAACGGTTTCTATTAAGTCGTCAGGGGGGTGGTAACAGCACGTCTACAGTCATGTACACGCACACTCAGCCTCTTTTAGTGGGACTGAGTGGAGTCCCAAGCGCTGCAACCCCCACATGCCCATTAGTAAGCATGGTGCTGTAGGACTGTTAATGCCACTTAATGACAGCAGCATCATTTAGCCTACACCCAAAATCTGCTGCATATATATATATATAGAAACATATATTGTTTTTATGTGTGCAATACCCTGACTTACAATTGCTGTATGACTAAATAAACATTAAACTTGCATAAACCCAGACATTTAAAATATGCTGCTGATTATGTCTAATGGTGACCAGGCGACATACAAATTAAAATCCTTTGAATATTTTATAGACGGTCCAGCCATATACTATCTTTTGATGTAGCCCTGTTTCCTTTTGTTCCTTTTTTTCCGAGCCGAAAAGGCGAAGCGTTGGAAAGTGTTCCGTCCGTATGATTTCTCCAGTTCCAAACTAAAGTCGGTTTCCTCTCTCCACCCATTGGTGTGAGATCCGTAACTATCGATTCTGGCAGTTAGGCAGCTCACTTAATTGAAAAATTCTATGTGGAAGATGGTAAACACTGCTCAAAGCCAACTGTGGCAGGGCTCTTCATTCTTAATGAGATTTCAGTGGAAGGCTAAGCAACCAACCCGTAGAATCAATAGTTTCTCTCTCACTCTCAAATGCTTTTGATAATCTTCTCTAAGGCCTTGATCAATTTGAACTGATGCAACTCATTAATAATACTTGTCAAGGCCCATTTAGTCTATGTTCATATCTTGAAAAAAGGATCATAAATAGTGACTTAGTTATATCTGTAGAGGAAATGAATAATTTAAATATATTTTAATGCAGTTAAAATTACTGGCATGCAGACATCATATGGGTCAAGATATGCCAGTAAAATTTCTTTTATCTGATTGACAGTATAATAGATAGGTAGAGCTATAGGGGCACTTTGGTTGCTGCTAGACCGCACCTATAATGTCCTGGTGTCCTTGATTATGGGATAATTGCTGTAACAGCTGTGTGCAATTCGTAAATTACCTTTCCCAAGTGCCAATTTCCCCTGTCTTTCATAATGTGCGTAAGCAAGGATTAGGAAGTTTGCAGGGAATTGCGTAAGATGATTATTTTTTTTTGGTGTAATTCGTAACCATGTTGTTTTTTTTTTTATTGTTGAAAAATGACATTATGTCATAAAAACATATTGAATTGAGTAGAAAGTTAACCCACCTTCTCAAAAGCTGACCAACAAACATCAGTGTGAGTTCAAATCTTCTCACTGACCAGACCTTTTTTTAACAACATATGGCAAACAGAAGGGATCAGATAAGGACCAACTTCATCTCCTGCATGGTCAATAAACCAGACCACTGACCCTGCCACCTCTGATCCTTCAAGATCTCTAAGAGCCGGAATCACGGAAAAGACCAATTCACACCCCAGCACAACTTCGATAAGCCCGCATCATTTGCTGTCATATGTCACCTCCAGACACATGCTGGCACATGTGCAAGAAAACACGCACGCATGCACACAGAATCATAGAGAGAATGGGAGGAAAGTGTGCCATTGTTGCTGTAATGAGATGATCACTCTTCTGCATTTACCTGTATAACTGACATTAACTCTGCAGGGAGCTCCATCATTGTGATAAACAGCCAAGTAAATGTGGTAAAGCCAGGATAAATAAGCATTCCTCACTTTCCTGAACCATTAAGTCACTCAAACTTACCCTAAAATAAAAATCGTGACACAGGGATTTCTTCTGATTAGGCATATTTGACTCTTGCATTTTTATAACAAGGTTTAATATCTCCTGAGTCCATAATTGATGAGCATTCTCACATTTCTTTAACAATGAAAACAAAACTCACTCATTTTCATGTGGGTGAGACATAATTTCCCCGAGGTTAAAATGCTACTGACAATGATTAACAGAATTCAAGTTAATTTAATTTACAAATGATCTTAAGCATGACAACAGGAATTTATTACAGCAGAGCGGAGAGGGGATTTTCACCCGAAGAATAAAAAAGAATGTGACGTTGCATATCCCTGCATGCTATATTTAAGCCTAAGCATGTATGATACATCACGCAGAATTTGCATAGCATTTGTACAAGACCAACAATGCAATAAATTGAAAATGGTGACAGAGGAACAACAGAAGGGAAAATCCCAGTGGACCTCTAGGCATCGAGGCAAAACCTGAAAAAGTACAGGAGCCAACAGCTGGAGATAATAACAACATTAACAGTAAGACTGTAATTTGCATCACACTTTTTTATTAGTTTTGTGGTATGATCAGTTCGTGTAGGTGTGGAGGCGCACATGGATGGATTTATATGACTAGCAGGACTTTGTAGCCAACCCTTAGGGAGACAGGGAGCCATTGCAATTAAAACAAAATTGGTATTATATGTTTGTTTGTTTTTCGCACTCTCATTAGTATCTTTCCATTTCTGTCCTGAATATACTAGAGATTCTGGATGCTCCTGCCAGGGATCCCTGCGAAGAGCGCATTGCAGCAGTTCAGTCTTGAGGAGATAAAGGCATGGATTGTCAGTAATTACTCCCATCCCTACTGGGCAGAGGACCTCAGTTGTGTCTATTTCTCTGTCATATCTGGGCCAGCTGCTCATCTCATTCCAGGCTGTTTCGACTCTGTCAAGCATCGGCAAGGGGAGGGAGGCATTACTGGACCCTGGAGAGAAGCGGGATGAGGTGATAAGAACATCACTGGGAATCCGCCTCATTTTAATGCTCCACACTGCCAAAGTTGGGCTTCTCATCTGTATAAACAAAAGGTGTGTGTGTGTGTGTGTGTGTGTATTGTGCAATTTGTTACCCACATTTCAACACCACAGCAATAGGATATTCATAGAAGAGTGCACATCGGTGTATATATGAATGGAATACTGTATTCTGCTTCAAAACAGAACATGCCTTAAAAAGCTGCTGCTATTAATTTTGTATTATGCAGTACTTTCAATAATTCATTATTCAAAAATGTAATAAGGGCGAGTAATAAACCGTGACAGGAGATAATTTATGTTTGTGTAAATATTTTAATTGACATTAGGGAATAATCAGAGCTATTTAATTTCCTAAAACAACTGTAACACTCACTGTTTTTTTATGTGAATGTCACAAAGAAAATTATCTCTTTAAATGTGTAATGCATATTTTATTTATACTAAAATCATACAAGCCACTAGGTAAATGTGGAAATTATAATATTAATTTTGCAAGTCTTTAATGAACCACAGTGGTGGACACAGTTTTATTAAGAAAAATCAGAGATCAGCAGAGTCATTTGGATTCATTAAGCCATCAATATACTTAGTTATTGAGATGTATCCATCTGGAACGAAGGGGTGAACCAACCATCAGATTAAAACAAATATTGATTTTCTTATCTGACTGCAGGTAATTAAATTACATACATAAGGACACACATGGCGTTAATTGGCAGGGTCCATACAATAGTTAAATAGACTTATGTCATAATTTAAAAACATCCACAGGCAGATGGACTGATCACAATGACAGAATACATAAAAGATTTATTTTTAATTATTGAGGATTAAAATACATAAATGCCCTACGGCTTATATCCATTGCATGCTGCTGTTGTAAATGCTCAAGTTTCAGCATCATAATAAATGGTGAATGGACTGCAGTTGTGTAGCACCCTTCTGGTTGTCTGATCAGTCAAAATGCTTTGCATGCCGCCATTGACCCATTCACACACACACACACACACACACACACACACAAACACACACAAACACACACACACACACACAATCATGAAGTGATGGCGGAGGCTGCCATGCTTGGTGCACCTGATCATCAGGATCTAACTAATGCTCATCTACACACATCCACACACTGAAGTGGGAGCAATTTGGGGTTCGGTATGTTGCCCAAGGACACTTCCCTACACGTGCTTGAGGAGGCAGGAATCAAACGACTTCTACCTCCGAGCCACAGCTGCCCACCCCCCCCCCCCCCCCCCCCCCCCGCCCCCCAAAAAAAAGTATTCTACAAACCGTCGCCCAAAAGTCACGCAGTAAATGTAACATCTGGCAAACAGCTCAATTTTCAAGCACTGATTATATTTTTGCCAACATAGATTAGCCACGGCAAGTAACACACACCGTAATACACGTTGGTTGAGCGAGCATCAGTAATGCATAGTGAGTAGGGATGAGTACCATTACAGTTTTAGACAAGGCAAGTTTATTTGCATAACACATTTCAACAACAAGTCAATTCAAAGTGCTTTAGATAAAACCTACTTTAAATGCCAGTGAATTAAACAAACAGTAAATAAAAAATACACTTTTTTTTTTTTAAATCCATAGTACTACTGTCATTGATACTTCTTAATGGTTCAGTTTTTTAACCAATACTTGTAGGAGTATTGGTTAAGATGCTGCATGACCAGAAATTCAGATTTTCTCACTCCTTGGTTTCTTCAAGTACAAATACCAGGACCGACCTACAAAAGATTGTAGAACTGGTTCCAGTTCAAAACCAGAGTTTCATTCCAAATGGTTGGGCATAACAAATTCTCCTTTTTACAACTAAAATGCAAGAATAAGACAAAACAACAACAAAAAAACTTAACATGCTCACTGTAGTTTTGCCTAAAATGTAGTACTGTCCAGTACACTTTGGGCATACCTTCAAATTCGCTTGAGTAAGAAAGTGGTCTTTGTGACTTGAAATGTTTGCCTTCTATTGTACTGTTTATGGATGTGTGTTTAAGAATCTGATTTTAACCTACCTGCCCTTTTCTTTAAAAAATGTAATTGCCACCTGACAACATCCTGCTACTTAAACTCTTGTCATGTCCTTCATTATGGCAGGTAGTAGGTACTTCTGTGCTTGCAATTTTATCTGAAGTTAATGAAGGCTTGTGGATCTTGCATATAAAGCATGTCCTCTATACTCTAGTTATACTTACAGTGGTTCCTGATTGCTCATTCAGATGAGGATCAAGAGGTTATTCCATTTGGGATTAGCTCAGTATTACCCTACTTGGTTTGATAAGCACCGCCTGGCATCGTTGTTCAATCGCTATGACAACTGATCTTTAAATTAACGAATAATTAATTCATTAGGACGAAAATATTCCCTAGGAAGTCTAAACTTGAACAGAAGATTTTTTTTAAACAAAATGTACCAGAAATTTTGTAAATTTATCACCACTTTAAACTTAGCTGGAAACAGTCACATTCCTCACATTTTCTTCCTTCGTATCTTTCAGCGCACTCAGGCCTATAAGGGAGCAGGTATAGTAGATGCAGTAGTGTCCTTGATATCTTGTAGTGCAGAGGTATTCCATATATCCTTGAGCTCCCCCTCCTCTTTCTATAGAATAGTCTATCAGATAACTAATCCAGGTTCACCAGAAGTCCTGTAGCTCATGCTGTCAATAAGGTAATTACATGATCAAGCGGGTGGACGTATTTTCTTAAGCTATGTAGCACAATACAGGAACATTTTTATCATGTGGTGGAAAACAATATAATAGAGTTGACATTTACAGCTTCATTCTACCTTATTAGTAATATATTGTTGGGGTTGGGGAAGGAAGATGATCTCAGAGCTGTTTGCTTCATTGGATTGAAGCGCGTGAGTGAATCGATGCATTGACACCGGGGTAGTCCTTGCACCATCAGTCACCCAGCCAGCCCATCTCATCACACTGTTTATTCAACCACAGTAAACAATAACAACCTTCATGCTATGCCAAGCTTATTCCTCTAATTACTCAGGCATATAGGACCGAGATATAGACACCTGGAGAGTCCGTGGGGGGTGGGGGTGGGGGGTTGGGATTCTTAATGATCCTCCTAGCCTTATTCTTACAGTGCTCGTTGCAAATATCCTTTATCCAGGGTAGAGCACCGCCTATTGTGTGTTAGGCTGATAGAAATTGCTCGACCCTTTAAAACACAAAGACACAAGTGAACATGCAAATGCTTCAATGGTGGAAAACGAAAGTACTGTCCTTTCAACTTTTATGCTTTTGCCCAACATTACCATTTGTAATGTGTTCACAATGTGTCCAAGAGATGGCTTTGCTGTTAAAAGCATACTGTGTATGAAATTCACTCATTCATTCATTAAGCATGTGTGGTGTATATGGAAAATGCAGCGCATTAAGTGGACTTTTTAATGGTTACCGCACAATCAAGCTGCTGCCACCGCTGTTTTCTGGTGTTTTCCTAAGTAGCCCGTCTAATGAGGATGTCCCCTGTCTGTATAATCAATGCAGTTCTTAATGTGTTTTGTCATTAATTACTTTGCTAATATTTCTCAAACACTGAACACAACTCTCCACTCTCTACTCAGCAGGACACAACCTCTCAGCTTCCACACACAGTCTCTCACACAGACATATTTAGAGTGAGAGTGGATGGTGTACTGACACAGACAGGGAGGCGTGTTTCTCTATCATCTTGCTTGCATTCCTTTTAGGCCGAGGCTAGTGGTTGAATCACAACTTGTTAATCAAAACTTCTGTTAGAATCAAAAATAAATATTATAAAGTAGCTAGCTGGATCTGTTTGGCTGGCAGCCGACACTTATGGAAAAGTCTGATAACGCCGGGTTCAGCAGAGCATATGACCACTACAGAGACATGTGACATAAAGTCAAGCAGGTGACAGATGAAGACCAATTAGAGGTCCTGTACTGCCTGATACTCGCTGTGTTGCACCTTGGAGTGCTTCCCTAATCCTGGAGTGAAGCTCCGCTGCTATTAATATTGCACTTCCTGCTGTACAGCAAAGGACATCACTGCCTCAAATTAATAGTGGCACACAAAGGGCAGCAATCAAAAGCCCTTATACTGTAATGAGGCAGAAATATTAAACAGTACATCCTTGCCTTTGATCCACGGTACCACCTTTGGGTATGATAATCAGTCAGATGCTAATGTGTGAAGTGCTAACAATAGAGACTAACTGCTCCGGATAGGGCCTGAATACTGAATATGAATTCAAGATCTGGTCACACAAACTTTCAAAAGATTCAGTCAGATCTGAGAGATGTAGTAGAGCAGGTCTTCAAAGCACTGGTGTGGTAGAGGGCCCCTTAGATGATTTGATGGGTTTGTGGTCTGCTATTGGGGGAAAAAAAATAATCAAGCCAACAAGGTACTGACTATGTAATGAAATGTGTTTTTCAGTTGGGTAAACTAACAAATTCATCGCCAGCGCTGGATTAATCTTGGCATACATGAGTAAAACCGCACAGTAACCAGAATAAAATTTGACTTTACGCGAGTATCAAAAGCTGCTATTGTCAGCCTCCATCAACTTTTCAGCAAACCGAGCACAACACAACAACTACAAATCATTTGCCACCGTACTTTAAACTTACAAGGAGAGACAAATGATTGTGCCTCAAAAGCAGGCAGCTTGTTAAGTTTGCTCGGTGCACATTTCAGTGCTCAGGCTCATAATATAATATATTATAGAGCGGAGCAACATCTTGTACTCTGTTATTTACAATGAAATGGAATATAATTGGCTGCTAGGATGCCAGCTTGAACGGCAATACTGGTTTGCAGTGAAGTGCCTAATCCCGAGGGTAAAGCTGTCAGACAGTCTGACAGAGATCCACAAATATCAGCTGCAACATGATTAAGAATCATCCTCTTATTTTCAAAAGCCAGCTCAATCTGATCGACCAGTGCTTCTTTGTATTTAGGTGCACACAGCAGGTCTTTTGATCCTTCCCTGGCACAGTAGAGCCTTCAGTGAGAGGAAGTAATAAAAACCGAAAAGATGGCGGACAGAAGAAAACCAAGTTTTCACCTTGGCACCAACAATTCTGTATGTAGCAGAGAGACGTTTATACTGCGCACGATAGTAAGGCAAGTTGTTATTTTTGAGGATTAGTTTCATTATTGATCTCCTTAGGCCACACCCTCCCTCATTATACAAATGCACATCAACCGGTATGCTTAAATCCAACAGGCATTCAAGTTCATACAGCTTGGAGTTGGAAAATATTCACTCTGAATGACACACAAGCCACAACAAACGGCTCCTCATGTTGCTGCTCACTTCTAACAAAATTTAGGATTTTCTGTGCGTTTGCTGTTGAATTAGTGTGCTAAATGACTGACTAAAGTGCCTTACTGTTGGGTTTCCTTCTTCCGGACCACCTGCAATTGAGATTTTAACCGGTTTCCTTTGTTAGTGCAGAACAACTGTTACCTATGGACAAACCATCAAGTTTTATTTCGGCCAGCTGTTAACAGCCAATGGATTAATATCAGAATGCAGTGAAATACAATCACTCAAACCACATTTGGGATGACCTGAGCCACATGCGGCCAAATAGCATGTGCACAATATGTCCCGGGATACATCAAAGGTCCACCTACTCAACTGATGTCTAGCAGACAAGGAAGGGAACTGCAGTGCTGCCTCCCGGTCTGTGTACCCTCCGTGCACAGCTGCGCCTGTTTGATAACAGGATAAATAAATTAAACCAAAAGTCTGTAGAGACTCTCTCTCTGAGCTGAAATATGCCAATATCTCCCCTCTTCACTCTTGCGAAGGGCTCAGCCGAGCCTCGAGTTGCAAACGGAAATGACATTGCGTGATTATTTGCATATAGATTGCGGAAATGAGATCCAATAACTTGCGGTCACTCTCGATGAATTTGGAGATGTGTGTTAAAGCCAGGTGGGAACAGCTAGCTTTCACTTGATGAGACCTTTAGGCTGTCCTACCTTGGTCTCGTCTCTGCTATGCATTCCCTGGAATACCAAACCCTCACACTGCACCCAAAATAGCTCACTTCTTCAACTCACAGGCTCCTTTACCCTACCAGATTTCTGACGATGACATCATCTGATCCTCACTTGGCTTGTTACCCACCACCACTAGACAGACAGCGATAATGTAATCTCTGGTTACTGTGAAATCTCCATCGGCCCTGAGGATTTCTGACCCGAGCTGGGCGCTAAACCCGAGCAACTGGCTCGTCCTACACCTCCTGCTCGCTGGTTTGTTGCTTCTGGGAGTTCTAAAAATCGGATTCCCTGTGGGAACGACACCAGAGCTTTACCAGAGCTACCCGCCCCAGGGTCTGATGCCTGGCATTCTTTCTTCCCTGACTCCTAATCCATTGTCTGCAACAGAACATATTCCAACCCTTTGGTCTTGAGCCTTGTACCCGTGTTAAGAAGTTACTCAATGGTAAAACTTTTATGCTATCAAAGCGCTATATAGAAATAATTGTAACTGAGAAAGTCAAAATTCATAACTTCTTTTTTCTTTTAATTCGAATGCACCGGCGATTTTGTTTGCTGCAGAGGTCGAATGCTATTGGAACTGTCACTCCCTTGAAATCCTCACATTTACAGTATTTGTTCAGGGCACGAGCTGATGTCACTTATTAAATATGATAGTGGGGCAGATCCTAATAATAACTTAACTGAATCATCTTCAATTATCATTGCCAGTTATCCGTTCCAATCCATCCATCAGGATTTTCCTCTGATTTTTTTTGTGGAAAGGCAAATCCTCTCTGGCAAGCATGAAAATAGCTAATTATTTCTCAAAAGCACACAAAAACATTTTCATAAAAAAAATGTTCAACAACTCAAACTAGATTAGTGTCATTGTGCAATTAAGTGGCTGCTCAAAGCTTGACCCTCTAATTAGGTTGTGGACCAGCAAAGTCACTGTTAAGAGTAATTGTTATTCTCTGCCTGCTCCAGCTTTCAGCCAACATAGAGCTATTATAAGACTTACTTTGATTCTGTCATGTGCTGTTGTTTGGAGGCCTTTGTAGGTTAATGGAAGGATAATCTAGATACAGTATTTGATCTCAGCAGTCGTAGCTCATTTTTAGCCTTGTCCTGCTAATGCAGCGGTCCAGCCTTTTCTCCATTCTGAGTTTTATTTCAGTCTATATTCTGAAGTTACAGGTCTGTTTTTTTTTTTTTTTTTTTTTTTTATTTCTCATCATATTTGCATATTTGGATTGCTGGAAGGATGGATAAGAGAAATGCGAGAATTTCATTGTGAAGAATGATCACATTTATCTTACAGTTAATGGTATGAAATAAAAAACGTCAAAGGAAATGACTGGATTTATACCATACAGTTTTCTCCATTAGGACTTTAAGACACCCAAGCCAAGCTTGGAGAACTAGCGCTGTCAAAGGGTGACTGATCAAGAGCTTGATGTTGCCTCATCTTTTTCTCATGTTTTAGTTGCATGTTACCACACAACAAAGGCTACAAAGTTGGCCAGCTGGGCCGCTGAGATGCACTTATGTTTTGCGTCCGTGGATTTAAGTGGTCCGTTTTTATTCTCAATCTAAAAAAAAAAAACAATAAAATATCCCATCTAGCCTTTCACATTTCAAACAAAGTACCTGAGATTCTTTGAAATGGTCTCGTTACATGCTTGGAATATGAAGTAAGAATGTGTTTGCAAAAAAAAAAAAAAAAAAATCAAGGAACTGTTGGAGTGTGCTTTGCTCCATATTGTCAGCTTGAGGTCTATAGCTTACAGAACAACAGGAAAAGTCGACTGTGCTGTTTCCTTGTACAAAACAAGCCAAATGGATTTATGGACAAACCGTTTCTTTCACTTTGTCTACACATTCTGTATATATTCCTACATGAAGCTCACCTTGAAAGACATGGTTTTCATGATTTATGCCCATAACCAAATTAATATTCGACAGAGAAAGAATTTCTTCATTTACACTGTTTTCTCTATTGTCCACTATGTGTGTACAGCCTACTAGATGCAAACTATATATATATATATATACACATCCTGTATACTTTCCATTTCCTGCAAATTAATGTGAACGCATCCTTTCAGTGTCAAACTTTTAGTGTCAGACATGCGTCATTCTGCATAGTGAAGTTCAAACATTCCGCTGAAGGAAGAAAAAGAGCGGAAGGGTAATTTAATGACTGTGCCTTCATCCCCATATTTAAAGAATATCACGCCTACTCATCTCCCTCCCCTGTCTGCGATGGTCGGCGTTTCACTCCGCCCTTGAGTGAAGCCGTTTGGACAACTATGAACACATATGAATTGATAAAAAAAACAGTTCTGAGCGACCATAAATCAGCATAAAACAGCTGTCAGCAGGTTTCCCTTCTTCTTGCAGGAAACAGAACTGTTGTTTTCCCTTTTCACTGCAGCGCTACGAAACCGTTTCAGTAATAGTTATAGCCAATAAGCTATTGTTAGATGCTTACATTTTTCAAAATAAAACTATTTTTTCCCCCTGGTGTACCAAAAGCATACCTACCCGTGACCCAAAATCCGAGGTACATATCAAATTGTGAATTATGTGTATCATCACACCCTTATCTTCTTCCTCTTCTGGAGCTTCAATAAACCGTTGCAAACAGATTCACGGGATAAGAGTATAGTGGCCATAAAAAGACTAAGCCTGTCTGAACGGAACTTGCTCTGTGGAATGATATCAAGTTATTGCACATTTACAGTCAATTTGTGTGTTTACACCAACCTATTTCAAAAGTTTCATAACCTTTTGGAGTCTTAGGCTATTTGTCCATTTTTTTGCATACTTATTTCCTTTTTTTTCTTTAGTTTTCTCTTTGACATGGTATATGAACATACTGGACCTAAAAAAAATATCAAATCAGAATTGAAAAATGAATAAAACACAAAGTTCAGTGAAGCTTTTTCAAAGTAGTAATGTAACGTATATAAAGTAAAATCCTTCATTCTGATTCATCTCTTTTTCCTTTGTCTAAAACTCTCAAATCTTTCAAGTGTTTTGCTTGTAGCTCATAGACGTTTCTTTCTGTTTGAAAACAGGACAAAAAATGACAAAGATGTCAAATGAACTGCAACGTCTACGCGCCATCTCGCATTATTTTTCCAGCACAATGGGTACAGATGAGTTTAAATCATCAATTATCTATTTTTATTCAATGTCAAACAAAACTTAAGCAGGATTTTTTTTTTTTTTTTTACGCCAGCGCTTTCTAGAGAAGTTGTCGGCAATCACCCACGCATCCCAGTGCCTGTGCTGCGACTTTCTGAAACAGATGTGATTTAATCATGCCGGCGATTCGGAGGGATTTATATGGATCGCTCTGACATGTCCATAATTGTTTGTGTCCAAAGTCATTACTTATAAGTCATTGTAAACCAAGAAAATATTCAGTGACATAATCCACCACTTGGGGGTTTAAGGATGAGACCGCTTTATTGAATGTTCAATATAATTGCCTCCTCTTTCCACAGCAGGCTGGAAATGTTGCTACTTCAGTGAATTTCGGTGCTGCACAAACCACATTTACCCATCATGGTCTTAACAACAACAAAAAAGGATTGTCTTTTATGCAGAATAAGTACTGAAAGTACTAAAATATTTTACTCTGTGAAGTGGGGTTTCCAACTGCTGCCGCTGGTCCTCTCTGAACATTCTATCACGTCATTTGTATTCATGCTACAAGTCTAACCCAGTTTTCAATAGATGAATAGAATGAAATCCAGCAGGACTATTGATTGTGATAATTTTTTCCTTTAAATAAATATAATTAAGAACTGCATTTTTAACCAGCAGGGGAGTCATTCCCATCTCTGTTCAGTGCCTAAGAAGTTTTAACTCCTATTTATCATGATTTTTATTAAATTTCAGCAGTAATTCTCATGGGTTTCCAAATATTCAAGGAATTTAAGATATTAACATTTGATTATATTAAGGACTAATTCTTGCCTCTGCGATTCTTGCATTGCTGCAAAATATAGTAGATGTAAATTGAATTAATTACGTAGCCTGAATATTTAAATAACTTAATATATACATAACATTTGTTCAAAGTAAGGCTATCAGTTGTTAGTCCTTCGTGTACGTGTTGTTCTTTAAGGTACCGATAGGAACAGTTACCTAGAGAAGTGTGGCAATTTTCCTCTTCTGTGTTCTATTCTCAGCCAAATCCTCTTTATCTTTGTTATTGTGTCTTCAATCTACATTTTTTATGGGCCGGGACTCACTTCCAATTAACTTTACCCACAGCAGTCTCTTTTAGGTGATTGAGGGAAAGGATTATGTGAGTGATGAAAGAGTGAGACTGAGCAGGTAAGTAAACCTGGGTGAGAAAATAAGAGTTGGTAGCAAAAAACAGCGAATTGTTGCAGAACGCCAGCGATTATCAGTCCGGGATTGTCAAACTAACTAAACCTTGTTATTATCCAGAAACCCCATTAGAGAAATGTGTCAGGATGCAACACCGTGTGTATTTTAACTACAAAAATTAGTCACTTCTTCAATGTCGTCTTTCTAACATCAAACTGCTTTTGCATATTAAAAAAGTCACTCAAAATTCTGTGAAAGCAATATCTTTGTCCCAGCTTCCAGGCTGTTCAATGAGTAAAATAATAATAAAAAAAAAGAAAATCCTACAATACTGTCAGTGATAAGGAGCTTTAGGATAGAGCTGTGATACGTAAGTCTCTGGGATTTTAAACTTTTGATAGTAATGATTTTTTTGAATATCTATCAAGAAAATGCACGCCATCGTGCACAGTGCAAGCTATATCCAAATGTTGAGGATGATCTGACAAACAGTCAGAGAGATATGAGTCACAGACACACAGAAGCCCCTTGCTTTAGAAATAGATTATCACTCTTTACAGTTGAAACTTGTGCATCCAACATTCCTTTGGTTTCCATTGAATGTTTTTTTTCTCTCTATCATTTTACGATGGGTATTAAGATTTCATCTGTTACCAATAATGCTTATTGATATTTTCTATTCTATCATTTGTTATATTGCTGCAAAACACATTTCTCTCTACTTTTAGTTTAACACCGGTTGGCTGGCATAGCTAACGTTAGCCATTTTGCCAAAGCAGTCGAACAGACTTTGCTTTGGATTGTTGCAACATTGCAACAGTATTTCATGTTGGTGGTGGTCGTACCCCCTTTGCAAGCGAACCAGTCTTCACATAACGATATTGTATTTAGTTGCGCTTTTGAACTTTTTGTCCAGTTCACCATGACTACGGAGCGCTGCAAACATGCTGCTAAGTCGGCTGATGAACACAGCCCGGTTAACATTGTTGAGGCTGATCGAGGGCCTGTGTGAAATAGTTGTAATCCAAGAGAAAACCACCGTTTTGAGGACTACAACCCGTATGATGACAAAAGATCAGACGTATCATCTTTCTTGCATTTCCTTTCCTCTGTTTCCTTCTCTCCTGATGTTTTTTATTCTGTTTTACCCTGTTTTTGTTTTTTTATTTTTCCCATAGCAAAATGGAATGGTTTTGTGAGCCTTTATTTCCTCCATGTGAGTTTGGATGCAATTACATTTTTTGATTTGCTTGTGAAGTGAGGGATCGAGGGAGTGATCTTCCATCAGCACTGAAGTAATGGAAAATGTTGGTTGCCAATATGCCCTTCTGTTGCCTCTTGAGCTTGAGTCAGTCTTTGCCATTGTTTAATGCGGTTAATTGATTTCCGACAATAAATGCATACCTCTGCGTAAAGCAAGCATATATTGTCAAATCCCACGAGTCGGAAGAGTATTAATGCATTTAAAAAAATCCCTCTTTATGGTTTATTTTGTGGATTAAAGAGCGTACAGAGAGATCTTTCCGGCTCTTAAAAAGAAAATAAAAGTTGCAGCATGTTGTTTGGAGCACTTTTGTTGGAGCCCTTCTACAAGTTTGTTGAACCATTCCTGCCAGAAGCAAGTCTGGGAGTAAGAAGAGTTCCATACATCATTGTGCTGAGGCATTACTGTGGGTAATGAAGTGTGAACTAGGAGCAGCACTTCGTTTTGTCATAAAGAGTGGGAAGGGAGCTTACTGTAGCACAAGGAGATTGTGGACAGTCTTCAGGCGATCACAGCCAAGTGCCTCAAATTACAGCTGTCAGTTAAATGGAAAAAATGAAGTCCATATTTCTTGCCGTCGCTCTGTGATTCACTCGGAAGTAACATGGTGGATGCCCCTAGGACGAGATGAGATTGTTGCATTTGCATTTTTTCAACATCAGGCGTGCCCGATAGGACGGTAATATACGGCGTGACCAATGTTTGGCGATTGTATTTACATTTGGCTTTTACATAATTGGATAACCGTTCAAGTTTGTGAAAATGGGATATCTGTTTACATGCCTCGCTCTGGGATTAGCGTTTCCCGTGCACTATTTTAAGGAGGCCGACCTGTTATTTTGATTGATGGCTTCATTTGGTCCGTTGTCATTTATTTCCCAGCAGTTTCAGTTGTTTTTTTTTTTCCACATCTAAATAGAACGTACACAAGGGTGAAAATAATAGCTTGGAGTAAATATGACATATCGTCAACTTTAATGATAGCAACACATCCCCTCTGTATTGTTGTGTACTGGAATATTTTGTTGTCATCCCTTCTTCTTCTTCTTTTTTTTTTTTTTTTTTACGGAAGAATGACATCTTATAATTATTCTATAATTATATGATTATTGGGCGACCCTGTTTTTCGCAGTAAATTCAGTCATTCGTTTCATTCAGGAAAAACATAACCTGCAGGCTGAAGCGAGCTTTCTGATGGAGGCATTCAAAGGCGTACATTTGTTTCGAGGCTGACACACATGGTTTTACCACATGATTTATTGTCCACACAGGCAACATCGCCCCAGGATATCTCGGATAAGTTCACTGCATTAAAAAAGCCTCTTTAGGCAGCTTCTTATGTAGTTGTCAGATTGGATTCAGAGATCGCTGACACATACTATATGTAGTGACACAAATTGTGATAGATGAGTACAAGGTACCGTTTTCTAATGACAAACATGCAGCATTCGGGGACGCCACTGTATGTACGTGCCCTCCGATATTGTTGAGTATTTGCGGTACAATCTGATACCGAGGCTTACAGCTCACGAGTTGCCACGTTCTGCTGGATCCACCGCTCTCCATTAAGTATTTGAGACACATTGACGTTTCATTTCAAAAGGCGGTTCCAGGGCACGGTGTAAAATCTCAGCTATAAAAAGGCGACTGCTGCCGTAACACTCATTGCCTGCGAACGGCACAAGTCAAAATGAGAGAAGCCTCGCCTGGAGATAATGCTCATGAGCTTGTCTACATTTTAACATCTAAACTACCGTTGTTATTTCATACCTTGCCAACGTATGGTGATCTACTGCTGTAGGTTCTGCGAGTGTGGAAATGCTGGTGCTGCAGCTCTGCAGCTGAATATTGGAAGTTCCAGGCTTTAGGTGATTCACTGACTCAACGTTTCCTTATTCTTCTCCAAAAAAAAAAAAAAAAAAAGAATTATTAATTTGCTGATGCAGCAGCAAGCTGTTTCATCTGCAGTAAACCGCAGAGGTCAATTGTTAAAACCAGTGGTTACTAGCTGATCATATCTATTCTACCGATTTGCAAGCTGCTTCATCTGCAGTAAACCGCAGAGGTCAATTGTTAAAACCAGTGGTTAGTAACTGAACATATCTCCACTACTTATTTCCAGCTTTGAAATGGAATGAACTGCAAACTACCCTCAAACCTGAGTCTCACATTCCTCTCGGAGATTTTAAAACTTTGTTTTTTCTGATGGTCATTACGATACTTTTTTTTTTTTTTCATTATTCTTGTAATCGTCTTTTTTGTTGAGTAGTTGTTCTGTCTCTGCTTTCTGATTATGAATATTTCTTGCTCTTGGGTTACTTGGAAATGAAACTACCTTATGAAATAGACATTAAATGATCAAAATGGGAAAAAAATGCATCAACAGTAAATGGAAGCAAGAGATAAGCAGCTAACCTAACAAGGGCCTGTTAACCTCTTTTCAAATGAACCGAATGACATAATTTGCTGGGTTTTTCGCATTGCCGCAGCATAACTAATTAATTGGCTTTTCTTAAGCAATAATTAAACAGTCCATGCTAATAAAATATGAGTTCTGTGATGACATCTGTGAACTTACTGACTGTGCGGAACTCATCAGAACGTGGAGCTCAGCCTGCTTGACGTACCTAGCGCCTTGTAGTAAAAAGGTTGGCATTAGAAGAATTCCCCCTGGTTAACTTGCACTTTATGTCTTTGCACTTCCTTCTGTTACTGATAGATGCTTCTCTTTTAATTAATTTGCTCACTTTTTTTTTATGGAGAATAAGGAGTCATTCCTCCCATAGCACCTGCAAGGGAGCACTTAATCAAGAGGAAGTTGAACTCTTTTTATGTGTGCACTTTCACATCTTTCATCCTTTTATTACAAATGAGTCCCATGCCATCCACAATGACAAACGTGACACTGCAATTTTCTCACGTGAAACGACTTGATTTCTGAGTGATTCAGTTGGAATTTGATTTCATTAAAGTGTCACTGCCTCGTTGTTTCAGTGTGGGACGTTGAAACACGGCATTATGAATAAGAATTAATTATGTTTTATACAGCACTTCATCTTAATGACCAAAGTGGAGGGGGGGGGACTAACATAAACCACCACCAATATGTAGCACCAATACATATTGAACAGACCACACACCACACAACTACTTGAAGTAGGAAGGGAGGGAATCATTGAGCCAATTGCACTGAGGGATAACTAGGTGGCCAGAGAGACAGATGCTGTTTAGGAATTTAGGTACCATGGAACCCCTGTTCATTTCTTTAAAAATCAAACTGCCATTTAAATTCAATGACCTTGTCTGTTTCTGACACCATAAGTGTTGTTATACTCATGGGTAAATATCATATCCATTGTGCAAAAAGACAAAGACTGTAACAAAGATGCCAAAAATTAGGTCTATATCTTTCTTGCATCCTGCTTTTCTAAACTATCCCTACATTTATCTTCATTATCTTTATTCATCTTTTTGCCATGTGAAATTGTATGCCCGGAAAATTGTATTTTACATTCCATATACCATTAAATACCTTTGGTGTTGCTAATGCGTTAATTTTGTATTTTTTGTTATAGTTTCATATCTCCCCTACTGTTATATCTACACTCTACACCATGTTTAATTGTGGTCTGTACTGCTGTTATTATTATCCTTTTAAGAATTTGTATTTTCAAGTGCTCAATAAAAAAAAAATGGAATCTCTGTTCTTTGCAATAGGGCCCAAAGATCTTTAATGCCAATTTAACATATCCACAGGATAGCATCCCCTTCACTCTACGGGGGCATGCATAATTTTTTAGTTTTTTAAGAAGACTGCCCTTAAAAAAACTACATATATAATAATATAATATATATATTATAATAATATATTACATATATTAATAGATTATGATGATAACATATTTTTGGAACATCAAAATGCATGAGTACTGTGATGTAAAATTCTTTTTTTCCGTGACTCCGTTGTTTAATGACAGTGTTATTTATCGCCCTAAATCTAATCGTCAGGCATTTTTAAGGATTCAGCTATCAATTAGCAAGGATAGTTTGATGTTTCATGGAAAATACATGAATGGTTTTCCTTGGCATTTGTTCATTTTGCAGTTATAGACAAAAACGATACTGTTTTGGTACATAATACATTACATCAGCTAAGTATTTGATATAATAGGATAAAGAAAGAGGTTAGAGGTGGTTAAACTATGACACTGGACATTTTATCTAAATATAACTTGTTTAAACTCAGAAAATGAATGATTCCTAGTCTGATCTTTACACTGACGCCAAACCCACATAATAATATTTACAGATTGTGAAATGAGTATGCCTTTGCATAATAGAAAGGCCACGCAATGTGTTGATCAGAGGCATTTGTGCATAATACATTTAACCATTCAACATGGGAGAAACTGAGAGCTTGCACTTGCTATCGATCTGTTTATGCCTTCAAAGTTTGCCGTATTTCAGATCTTTTTTTTTTTTTTGCGTACGTGGCCAGCCAAATGTACAAGTCAGGGTTTACTGTAACAGCTGACACAGCAGACAGCAGCCATGCATCTGGAGTGATACACAATAGGAAATCAATCTGATATTGAGAAAACAAATAACTTGTCAGTATAGGGAAGAATGGACTGGATGTTTCTAAATGTGACTGTGTACATATCGCTCTGTTTGTACGTGGTCAGTGTAAACCGATATCAATGGGATATGTTTTTATTAAATTGTAATGTTTCAATTATATTTTAATACCATAGAATGTACGTTATATATTCAACTTGGGTGTGAGTACTATCAAAAATATGTAAAAACCCAAAATGTCATAATACTGACTGAGTTGAAAGTTTCCGTTTATGAGCTGTGTGTGTGTGTGTGTCTCGCTTTCATTCCTTTGAAGGCCGAGATCATTGTATCTCCCGTTTTCAATCACTTGCAATGTTCTTCTGGTAGCATCTGTAATTATAATCAAAGATGTACGTGGTGTGAACACACCTTGTCCTTATGTATAGTGTTTGCCTTAAAATAAAACCAATGTAATCAACAACTTTTTTTCCCCCATCCATATATTCTGTTATATCGCACGTCTTCCCACTTCTAGGTGCTGTGCACTCCAACTTTTCCGAATTATTACAATGCTACGCCTATTTTAGTGTCTTTTTCTGGTTTAACACAATAATTACTCTTTCCAAGGACAATATTTTCATGCTCTCACAGTTGACAGGTGCTTATTTTAATGTTGCTATTTGTATTCCATAGATGTGATCTTACACCAGATTGTTCATTTATTGTCTTTATCCATTTCTGGTCTTTTTTCATGTTATTGTATTAAGATGTAGTTCCAAGGCAACAGCAACTTAATCTGGGGGAATTACATGCCACAAGCTGTCAGTGGAAAAATAAATCCTATGAAATATTAAATGTGGTATTTATAAGCTTTATGTTGAATGTATATTTCCTTTTGAAAATGCGATGCATCTGCTCATTCATGTTCAAAAAAGGGCTTTTCATTCTGGTCAGATCCAGAGATGACAGATTAAAAAAGAAGACATCTAGATGTTTTAATGATGTGTTTTACATTTAAAAGTGTAGTTGTTGTTGGTTTTCGTTTAGTGATTCCAACTGGGACTAGATGCGTGACTCCTGACAGGAGCATGAGAGAGTAATGATATCTTCTTCCACAGCATGTTGTTTATGTCTCCAGGGGGCTAATTACAATAGTGGAAGCGCGAGGCTGACAATTGAAGCCGGGATCTCACCAGTAAACTCGATTCTTGACTTCTCTCTGAAGGTAGAGTCTACACTCTAATATTATATACTGTAAATGAGATCTAATTTATCATAGCGGTTTTCATTCCATAAAAGTGTTGAATATCCACATCAAAACTGTCGATTTCCTTTATTCTAAGGACACCGGCAGTGACTGATGTATTTCCTTAGCAGCCACAGAAGAGTTAATGAAGTCCTTCTGTTGGCATGACTACTCAGACAGTTTCTCTGACAGGTAAATATTAACATGTGAACGAATTTAGTATTCTTCGATAACAAACAGAAGGCCAGATGCTGTCAGAGTAGACAGTGCATCATAATCTTGTTCCATCTGGCATACGGTGGATCCAATCTCCAAAAATGTTTCACTTGAGGGATGTGCTCTCTTAGGGCTTGGCATATCCCCTGCTGTCAACATTTGAGCTATTGCACAAAGTGACTCAAAACATTCCATTTTAGCTGGATGTCTCAAAATGTCACCCCTGACATCTGTACAAAGAAAGCCATCTCCACCAATCAGGTGGCCCAGGTTGAAGAGATAAATGGCATTCTTTTGGGGAGAAAGTGCAATCTAATATCTACAGCATCCGTTAGTTGCACAGTCCTGATAGCCTTGCACATACAGCTCTATTGCCTCTGCCCCTTTGGGAAAGCAGACCATTTTTCTTTTTTGGCCACAGAGAAAAAGCTGAGCAGCAGCCAGCGGAAGCCAGATTGGCAATATTTATCTTGGTCTGAAGAGGGACTGAACACAAACATTCAGGGTAATTTTAACCTCGGAAAGACTGCAAGGGAGGGGCTGCGTTCTATCAATATCAGAGTGAAATAAGGCATTCATTACCATTCATCTGGCTCGCTTCTCCAAGCGGATACTGAAAAAAAATGTCATTTTAGATGAATAGATTAGAAAAAAAACTTGGATGACATTTGTTGAGCTAGGTCACATTTGAGGGAACTCTACATTCTATGGCTACAATGGATCACAGAATGTTTCAGTAGACGCCTCTTTTGCCTCGTGAGGGAACCACAATATCCACATACACATTTGCCACTTTGGATGGTGTTTCTGTTTCAACTAAGGTCTGTTGGGAAACATTTTGTTTACCAGTCCCACCAGGCTGTCAATCAATGAAAAAACTCAGATCCTATTAGCCTCCCTGAACTATTTAACACCAACTGGCCTCTATTACTCAGACCAGTCAATGGTTGTCACCTTAATGCGATTAGCAGCATTTTCTATTAAACCTATCACAGATATCTACCTCTGGGTCTTGGGGTCTGCAGTAGGCACCTATACTTTGTACTTAACCAACCTTTGAATGGCTAATCCCCTGTTGCTTCTACGGGGCCAATGTCTAATTTAAAATGAATTGCCAAAATTGGCACATTATCTGGTCTCTTGTTTCCCTGTTTTTTCCTACTCCTTTGGCTGTCTTTCAGTCCTATTTATGTCATAATATGTTGGTTTTAGTCCATATTGCAAAAAGCCAAAGTTTAGTAACATTGTAGAGTTTTAAGTTTTATCATTGAAGAATTTATTAAGGGCTGCAGAACAAATCGAAAACACAGCATTGCCATTGTATAGTTACCAAATGATTGCCTAATTACACATCAAGCAGACACATAGCCACATGGCAATATTCATCTTTCTCACCAATGAATATGGCCAGAACACAAAATAGTCTAGTTTTCTTGCCCCTTTTATCTCTGTTTGTCTCCGCCAACTTAAATATATATTCTTTGATATGCTAGATGCCTCAAAATGTTTCTAACATTCCAAAACAAATGATCTAAAAAGGTCTTAAATTTTAAACTGTTCCTGAGGAACATTTTCTTTTTTAGTAGTTTATTTTTGTTAGTTTTTTTTTTCTGAGGGATTGGTGGAGCATTGGCAGCGATGCAGACTCTGCATTTCAGCCTGTTGCGGTGAAGAAGCAGCTCAGCTAAAAGGCGGGGGTCTTGATTTGATCAGGAGACCTACGTTCCTACCCTCACCTGTGGTCAAGAGTTGTGGGTAGTGATGAAAAGAACCAAATAATGAATACAAGTGGCTGAAGTGAGTTTCCACTGCAGGGCCATTTGGTGACTTGGAAATGGGACACCTCTTAAATGTAGATACGTCTTTAGACTGTGGGGGCAGCATGAAACAGTTGGTTGGCATGACCATGACTCATATGTGCATATTGATTAATTAAATGTCCTAAAAAAGTACTGTTTTTGTCAAATATTTCATAAAGTGAAAAAAATATATATTTTTGACACCATTTAATATGTAGAAAGTTATTCTCTTCAGCTACGGACTAATACACCTTAATTTTGAGTCCATGCCTTAAAATTCTAAGGATTGGGATAGCACTTACTTTGCAAGATTGTGCATTTTTGAGATCACCAAAATGCATGTGCAGGTGCAAGACCAGATGGCCCCAAACGATGGCGCCTGTTTGAAGGTCCATTTACCGCAATGTTACCAAAAATTCAAAGTCATCCGGAAACCAGGATTTCTTCCGGATCATTACCAAATTTCAATCATCTGTTCATGGTACCATTCCCAAAAGAAAAAAAATAATCATAGACAAACACTGGCCAAACATAATCTCCTTGGCAGAGATAAATATGCTTGTCATACAGTAGAGTGTATTCCAGCTGGATATGGGGAATTAACACTATGTGTAAGTGTAGGTGTTATTGAGGTAGACAGCGAGGTTAGACACCTGACAGAGGAATTAATTATGTTTCACTTTAGGGGTGGGCAACATGACTCTAAAGCAGACATCACGATATATCAAGGTATTTCTATGACACACACTCTTAATGACTCACAAATGTGGGACAGATGATGTAGAACAGACCTTACCTAATTTCAAGGCTGTGTATTACCAGTGCATACACCCTACATTGCAATTGCACGGCACAGTTTCTGTAAAGTTTTGCAACATGGGACCTTTGAACATCATTCACAAGGTATTTAATCCATTGTTAACAGCTTTATCTCCCACCTCCAAACTGTGAATTTGCGCAAAATTGTGACACCCTAGGCACTAAAAATAACGTTCAAATGCTCCCTTATCCATGCAGAATTGTCACGTAGCATATTTTAGAGCCTCATGTCATTCAAGGCTCTGAAATATCAGTAGAGACAGCTGCTTGAATTACAGCAGGTCTACCACTCTACATTTTTCACTAATTAAAAAAAATATCTTCATCAGAGACTGAAAGCTGCGCACCTGTCAATTGGAATAATGATATGAATATTGACATTCTACAGTTTTGTATTATATATTTAAGACATAGTATTATTATTATTATGCTATTATAGTACCTGCTGGGATATGAAACATTCATGTCCCAGCAGGAATCTGCAGTTTTACTGTAATTTTCCGGTGTGTTCGACTGTGAACACAAAGGTATTGATGACCTCCTTAGCTTGATCAGCCGTCTGTACAGCTGTGTAAGTCCGGCTGCCACCTTTCCTATTCTCCTGCAGACAGGAGACAGAAGGTCAATGGATTAAATTAAAATGAAGCAGACGTTTCAATTGGCTGGCAAGTTAATCAAAAAGGCTATGTTATGATTATAGTTTTGCGTGAGCCTGTGGGGATTGTTAAAATAAAAAAAAAAAAATTAAAAAAAGATGGTAAGATGTAAAATTATATTGAGAATTGGAGGGAGGTAGGAGAGCGTTGGATTACAGGGAGATGAGAAGAGCGATATCAGTTGATACTCTGTGCTACGCATCTTGCTTGTGGCACTGCTGAAGCCTTGAAATTCCCCTTTTATGGATTTGAGATGAGATGTTATATATAGGAGAGATACTGTCAGTAAGCAATGATTTATACAGGGACCATGATTCCATGGCAAGCAGTAATGTGCACTAACTAATTGCCACTTCTCTAGGGGCTGAACCATTTAAAAAGCTGACATGTGCTGAATTAACATTTGACATTTCAAGTAATTTTAAACACCAATGATGCAATTAACAGAAATAAGTTTAGATTTGCTGAATGTATTTGAGACAACTGCAGTTTATGAACCACTGTTGCCCATAATCAAAACATATTTTTCTAGATTAGCCAGTAATAATTTTCTGTTTTTGCACTTCGCCCGCTTTTTCTTCTAACCACATTATATATAGTGCTAATTTTCTTTATACCTTCCAGTCGTTGGAACCAAAATGCAATTAAATACTTTCCCCCCTTTCCCATTCTTCTCTTCCGGCTCAGTAGAGGCCATAGACCCGAGATGTGCTCTTGTCACATTACTCTCAAGCACACATTAATATTCTTCCCACAAAATGCTCTTCATATGAAAATGTCTAACACTTCTCATCGGTTGCCTCTATATTCTGTATATTCTAGGTGTTATGGTACAAGAACGCCAATGTCATATCACAGAGGAGAACAAATAGCTGTTCTTTGGGGGAGGTTGCAGGGCAGAGGCCAGTAAATGCTCATGTCTGGAAATATTTCAAAAATCCTGTTGTTTGGTGACACCTTTTATGTGGGAAAAAAAAACACATACAGTAACATGGATTCTAATACTTTGTGTGCAGTGTTGTGAGTGTGTAATCGTCTGAAGTATCCATTGTTGCAGTACTTCATTCAACATAATTGTCTGCTTTTTGTGCTTGAAATGGTTCAAATTGGGATGTCTGGTTTTCATGCTGTCAAAGAAATATGGATTTAAGTAATTTGTAGCAAAAGGATGTCACCACAAGATGATCATTTTTGTAAGAAAGAAAGAAAAACAGGCTAGTCAACATACACTATATGCTTTGTTTAATGAGTAGAATTGAACCTAGAAACCATTTTACTAAAGGCAACCATCACAGAAATGTATTCAGATATTAATGTAGAACCTTTATTCCTGGTGTGTGTGTGTCTGCTTATGGTATGTTCCCAACATTTTCCCCCCAATGTATTAAAACACCAATTACCTTCTTATAGACTTTTATATTTAGCATGATTTTACACCCAAGCGCATGCCAGGTGCTATGCTCCGCCATGTTTAGAAAAAGCGAAGAAGTGCTAAAGCAATTTAAAGCTAGAGCCAAAACTTTAGACAGAGGAAGGCAAGTCTTTATAATTTTCAATTACACCTTTTTGCTGATGTTTCTTATCACAGAGTGGCTGACATTATGCCTTCAGTGTCGTTCGGATCGATTTTCAGAGTGTCTGTTGGCCCTGTAGGATTGGATGGTCCCACACTCAGGGAAGCAGGAGGCAAGGAGCTCTATAGTGAAGCAATTAATTAGATTTTGGTTCAGAATCAATCTATATGCTGGAAAAAGAAGCGCATAGGAGTGAGGCATCAAGTCCTTAGACATCAAAAAGAAAACTTTCTGTTCTGATTCAGAATTCTAACTCATTGTTGCGAACCAAATTAAATTTATTAAGTTGGACTGTGAAAAACAGGATGTATTTTCCAAGGATAAGGAACAGCCAGCTATACGAATAGGTATGTATTGCACAAACTAAAGGCTGGTAATACATTAGTGTGATATAAAAATGCAGCACAGCTTTTGGAATATCCTTACAGAAATTTTCCGCGTGTAAAACATGTATAGAGTGTACAAATATCACATTATCATTATTGTGTTCTAGGTTGAAACCAAACAAAGAAAAGGATATACAGTACATATGCTTTTTTGAAGATCATTCCTTCTCTCATCTCCTGGTTTAGGAAATGTTATATCATACAAAACAGTCAATTATGTAATGCGATGTTGGAATGGTATGCATATTAGTAGGTATATCCTTTATCGTCAATTTGCTCAATGGTGTAGCACAGTTCTTTACAGCCTTGTCTTTGGCCTACCATCTGCTCTGCTGTGAGTGAGGAACTATGGTGACAATATGCCGTGCCACTGGTGAGATGCAGAGCAGACAGCGGAGCATAGGTAATGCATTTTTGATGCCTACAATGGTTACCATTTCCTTGCTCGGGGAGTAGTGTGCCTGCACTAGGTGGAATGCCTGCAAGTTTCCAGGTCTAGCTTCTGAATAAGTGTTAAGTGTCCCATTAAAATGAATGTCCAAATCAGTAGGGAGAAGCTGATTCTCCTGCAAGCTCCTAATCTTGTCTTTTCAGCCCCACTTTATCTGCGCCATCTTGGAGGAAAGTTCTCTAAAGGTGGCACAGTTTGAAGTCTTTGCCCTCGAAAGCTCAGGGAAATGGCACCCGTTTTCCCCAAGACATCTAATCTATTCCTTTTATTTTATACATGGTGGGCCACATTACATTTTCAGCATTTGACGATTAACTAGGACCCATGTTGTTTTCTAAAGAGGCTATGTACACTAACTATGTACTCAAACTCAATATAGCTCCTTGGATTTTCTTATATAACACATATTGTCACTGCTCTCTCATAGTGATTATTTTATTTAATGAGCAACACACAAACATTTTGTGTTTTCTTCATAGTCACATTGTTATACATACACTTCTTGCACCATTATTAGGCAAGTGAGTGCCTATTGGATTTAGGCATACCAGGTGTTGTGCATTTGTCTTTTGAGGGAGGGTGTGGCCTATATCTGCTCACTGAGCCATTCCTGAAAGGAGCTACGCTACTTGTATTTACAACCGGCGACTGACTCAGCCAATCACTGATTGCTGATTTATTTGCCCAATCGACCAAGCCTAAAACACAATCACAGAACAGAAGCAGAGCCAGATAAGCATTGCAGTAGTTATACTCTTTTTATTTTACCGCACCTAGAGACACTTCCATATGTAGCCCCTCCACTCATGTGTGGCTCCATATATTTCTTGAAGGGACTTTCTGCTGTCATTCAGGCTTTGAGGAGACATTATTGGGGAACGTAATTGGCATGGAATCTCATCTCTGGAGGTTTGCCTGGGCTTCAGCGACCTGTCAGAGGACCTTGGGACTCTGCCATTAATCAGCGAAGGGATAAGAGAAAGGAGGGATGTGCCAGCGTCGGCACAGACCCGTACCTTTCCTTCCTCCTGACAGAAAAATCCTTAACCAATCAAACTACCCACTCTACTGCACTTAGTATCTACCTGGATGTGGCAGCACACAAAAAGAGGAGGATGACTCTCTTGACTTTAATAGGTTGTGTTGTTAGCACATCCAGTTTTTATTAAAATGGATTAATGACATAACGTAATGCCACCACTCTTAGTTAGGAAGAAAATAACTTGCGTCTATCGTTTTGCGTTTCGTCTCATGATTTGTGTCCATGCTGCTAAGGTTTATTGCCGGTGTAGGAATTGGTAGAGGGAATTATTCTGGAAGTAGTTTGTCAATTGCTCAATCTTTTTTCAAGCAAAAATAAATAAATACAAATAAATAATCATTTCTCTGAGCTCCTCAGTTGTGATAAATTTCAGCCTTTTCTGTATTTTAGGTGATAATTAAGTGATTAGGTGAGAAAATGTATTCTGAAAACATTCATTTGTATTCCTGGGAAGTGTTTTTGATTTATTCACTAAATAAGTAATCAATTAAATCGGAAAACATTTGTTGGATTTACCAATAATGAGTTGGCTGCAGCCATAATACAATACCTACCAGATGCTTACTACACCTTGTAGCTAGACCGTAACCCTAGTTATACAACAATTGTCAGTAATAAATAAAAAAATAGCAATTCCTCACATTTCTTGTTCTCATTTAACAAGAATTACTCAACATTATCATTTGAATGGAATTCACATTTTAAATATATATAGCATATTTTACCTGCAAAGTTGAAAAAACACAAAAAAACAGGAAGAACAACAACAAAAGAACAAATAAATGCCCTCTAAACTTAATCCCATGTGTCATACTGATTCTCACTTGCTCAGCCTCGGATAGATGCTGCATGAACATTGTTTTGCAAGTCAATAAGACAGTAATTGCGTGTGGTAAGTAGGTATCATCTTAGTAGAGGTCAGGATAGGGAAATCATTCTGTGGCCATTTGACTTTATGTTTTGCTCAGGGGAGACGTTCGCCACAGAATGCCAAGTGGCCTCTTTTCTCAAACTGATAGCAGGGAGATTGTAGCAGATTGCTGACCCTCCCAGTGAGGTTACTTCTAATTTGTTTGTCCCCTATTTTCCTGCAGGCAACTTATAGAGCAAAGGAAAAAAAATCCTGAAGAATCTTACTCAACATTCCTTTATCCTCTCTATGTTTTTTTTCTTGTCCCAGACACAATTGATTTCTTTTTGACATAGCACAGTGGTTAACATACTTATTCACTCAAGCTTTAATCAGAGTAGCGATCCCAGTCTGTGACCCATAAGATCAAAGCAAATGACAGACATTTGTAATACGCAGAGTTCCGTTGCACGAACTTCAGTGTGACTGACACTAATCAAATGGCCGTCGAGCTGAAATTTTATTAGATCCGGAATCAACTGCATTTCCAATAGCTTTAGACAGATTGTTGGATTAGCTTCCAACATATTTCTTTCTAAAAACCACAACACTGGTTCAACATATACTATATATATATATATATATATATATATATATATATATATATATATATATATATATATATATATATACACCATAGAGGAGTGAATGTAGCACAATAGCACTTCTATCTCAGCATTCAGAATCGGTCTTTGACTTTTCAAGAGTGACCCTTATAAGTGGCCCATGAGGGATGATAAGCAGGTTCACATTTTGCCCTGTGTCTATTGATGAATACAGATGTGATTTTTCTGACAACGATGATGGATATTCTGACAGGTCCCATTCCTGCTGCCATTGCTGATGAATTTTCAATAGATGGGGGGGGGGGGGACTGGTTATATATATTTTTTTATTCTGCTATCGGACTGAGTGGGAACGTCTATTCATGTTTATCCTTGTGAATTAATGTGAGATGTGGTCCAAGGTGACATGCAAGCTCAGGGCAAAGAGCGAATAAAAGCGGCGAAAACAATAAACCATGGTCATAGTGAATCGATCATCTGAATGCGATTTGCAATTCTGTTTGCCTTTTAAGATTGATGAAGCTGTCTTTACTGGCATATACCGATGCAAACAAGTTTAAAAAACATTGTGCGGCATCATTCTTTAACTGTGTGGACTGTAAGTTAGAGGAAGAAGGATGAACCGAGCGCAACATGCAAAAATGAAAATGTCTGCCTCGAGTATTCAACTCGACACTCAACTTCAGTCTTAAGCAATCGCTTTTATTACTATTAAAAACTGTATTTCAGAGTGCAGCCCCTTGTCATCTTGTTTTATAAAGGAAGCTGTTCCTTTTGACCTTGAGTCTTTTGTGTACTCAATTGCCATTATTGTGCATGACAATTTGAAAAAAAAAACAAACAAGAAAACAGCACCCGTCCACGACAATACGGGCATCGTGCTTCATACACACAGCAGACAAAGGAAGTGTGCTGCACATGAACTTGGACTCAAGGGGGTCTGTAAATATACTGAACAAGCCTCCTCAACTGGAGGCTGGGGAGAATGCATGCATACTGAAAATGGAAGTATTACATTTTCTGTAATTACATTTGTTTCTCCCATCTCTTTCAGTTTTATTTGAGATTTGATCTTTTAAGGATGAAGTTGGTTAATATTTAATATTCTCTGTGATGTAAATAAATACCAGTAAAAGACCAAAAAAGAACTTCAACGGGTTAGTTCCGCGGCATGTCCGTGGCTCTCCGCCCAAAGCCCATTTGTTCCTACTAAAAACAGAAATCTTTAAAACAGGTCATAGATATATGCACAATCATTTCCTAAAACAGCCTGGCACTATTAGGTTTAGCAAACATTACTGGAACTGCAGTAAATAGTTGATCTGTTGGGAACTATTTGCAGCTGTGGGTTTGGGGCTGTAGCGTTTTCTCTGGCAGCAGGAATGTGTTTGTGGGATTGACTCAAAATAAACTGTTTTGCCAATCTTCCTTGTAAATATATGCTCCAGTGCAGTGGTGTAACGTGTTGTGTTTTTAACAATTTTTTGGGGACAACAATGGAGGTCAATGGCACAAAGGAATTGGGGCGGGGGTTGGCTACACAGGTAATAGAGTTAAGAAGTTGGAGGGGTATATATATATATATATATATATATATATATATATATATATATATATATATATATATATATATATATATATATATATATATATATATATATATATATATATGTTATATATATATATATATATATATATATATATTAATATATATATGTAATATATATATATATATATATATATATATTAATATATATATATATATATATATATGTAATATATATATATATATATATATAACAAAGACTTTCTGTCTGTTATTTTAGCACACGGGCTAAGAATACTACAATGACCTGTGAATCTCAGTGACTGTTGCTATGATAAAAAGAGCCAATCAGAGGCAACTAATTAAAGACATATACCTGTAAGTCACAAACAAAATCCAGCACAATAGCTGCTGAACTCTTTAGTTTCTGCTTGCTTTAGTGCACACATCACAAAATTTTAAGCTTGGCTGTTTCTTGTACTTTTTTTTTTTTAAACACATTCTATGATTAATATGTGCTTGACTTTGAAACTGCAGCATAGTTTGAATGTGAGTAAGTTTAGGTCAATATACAGTACAGGAGGTCGACCTATTAATCAGTCTGGGATATCAATAAATCAGGATCAAAATGCTTTAGAGCGTTTTATACAGACCGAATAGCATTGTGTGGTGCTAGGGGCTCTGAGCTACTGAAAGCATTGTGGCTTTTAAGTGTGCATGTGGCTGTTGATCTGATTCTCTCTCTCTCTCTCTCTCTCTCTCTCTCTCTCGCTCTCGCTCTCGCTCTCGCTCTTGCTCTCGCTCTCGCTCTCTATCCATATAAATGACAGAATTGTGACGCATATTCAATTCGTGGAGCTTGGTTTTCATTCTGTGGCGCAGCACCACCCAATGACCTATATGTGGAAAACCCTATTTATTAGATGCTTTTTGACCATTCACATGAAAAAAAACATAGTACAATATTTAGCATTTTTAGATGTTAAAATGTGATTATTTTTTTATCTCACGGTATCTCTCTCACTGTCAATTAAAGGGTAATTTCCTCAAACTATACTGAAGATTGAAAGCAAACCCTAAATATTCTGCACAGAATGTTGAACACTCTTAGGCATAAAGGTCTCACCACTGGCACACAGTCACAGGGTTTGGATTCAGACCTGCTAAATGTGACTTCTTAATGTGAAGTGACGGAGATGTGTTCTTTTCTGCTCTTCTTTTTGAGTGATGGCTCAGTCTAATACATCACTCCAAATGGAATTTCCCATTCACCCAGACATGATGTGCAAATTGACTGTGACAATAACTTAATCCCCACCAGTATAGCTCCCTTAAGCTTTCTTATTCTCACATCACATGTAAAAAATTATAATATGGGGTGGGGAAATGAAAATTTGATACTATATATATAAAGGGATATATTTATAATATTTTCAACAAAGTTGGAGAGGAGAGAGGAAACAAATGGAGGCAGCTGTTAGGATGTTCTGTCCTCATGGGGATGATGGGGATGACATACTGGACTAGACAAATCAGTAATTAGAATGGCTATTGTGCAAAAATTGTCTTTTCATTCTGCGAGGCACAGCACCTGTGCCACCTGTGCTGTCAAATTAATCACAACTGTCTGTGTGAGCGTAATCACTCTTTCTCCCCCTCTCTTTGTTTCACTTTTCATGACATTCATAACTACAAAAATGTGCACCTTGTGAAACATAGCACACTCTATGGCACACACTATTCTTTTTTAAGAAACACATGTGAGAAGAAGTGATGCTGTTTGTGGGGGAAAAAAAAAATGGTGTTATAACGTGTCGCAAAAACCTGTTTGGATGCAATGAGATGTTTTAGCTGTAGCTGGCAGAGAATGTGTAATCGTTGCTTTCGTTTTTTTCAAGGCCTGTGATCCACAGTTAGCAATAATCTATATTCTACACTACACATAATTAGCCATCATAACCAACATCCCTTGGTCTATTACTCTGTGTGTTTAACATGCATCACAGAGGTAGAGCAGATGACAAAGATTTGAATGAGTTTGCAGCAGCACGGTTAAAAGTGCACATTTGGAAAGCTCCTTGAAGGCATCTCTTAGAGTACATGCGACTTGTTACTTCAGAGGAGTTTGAAGCGGATGAATGCAAGGTCTTGTTATAATGACACGGTTTGTGGCCGATGCAGGCTATGCAGAAAGAATGAAGAGCGGAGCCTTACGACAAATGTCATTTACTTTAACGCATCAGATGGTGACAGTTTTGTCAGTGAGTTTTCAAGATACTAAGAAATTGTTGCACATGATTTAGTGCAATGGGTCTTGGGCCGTCTGTTACTTCAGAAACATGACACTATTAAATCTGACTTTCTGCTAGGAGATGGCATAAAAAAAGTTTCAACTTTCCTAATAAGATCAAGAAAAGGAATATACATATGGGCTTTTTCCCCTATTTTTATTCAAGTTTGGTCTTTTAGAGCATGATTTTGTTTGATTTCCTGCTTCAGCTTCTGCTCTTCTTCTCACACAAAGACCTCCTGTGCACTCTGATATCTGCTCTGACTTTTTTGCAATCCCTGGTCCCTTCCCCTGAAATTATGGAATGCGGAATAATAAGGGAGAGATGCAAACAATGACTCAGTAATCACACAATTACTTGGAAAAAATTTAAAAACCTCTGATGCTAAAGAGAGCGGCGCCATGTGTAGAAGGCAGAGTTGAATACAAATTAAATTACAGAAAGAAAACTTTTGTTGATGTGCTACAATATTAATCCAATTATGGCACTTATTGTGGAAATAGAATTTAACAATTTCTAAAGCCTTCAAATCTCTAACAGAATGGGCCCAACGCCTCTGTCCCTGATTTTAGCAGGCTCTGTATGGCCTTCAGGAAGTTACATTGTGAAGCGGCAGAGACTATTGTATTTTTGTGTTTTCTCCAGGCACTGCAAAGCCTTCAATGTAATTAGCTCTCGTTCATGCTTTCGAGCACTGATGTTTTTCATTGGTGTTTTTAATAATACACATAATACAACAGCAGCTTTCCAGCTGCCATGAGCTAAACTAATCCTCTGCATCATCAAATTTCTCCCTTTCAGATTACAGCACCTCATGTCATACTAACCCTGTTTTCCCCTGTTTTTTGGGGGGGAGGTTTTCTAAGAATGCAGCTAATGATTATCTTAGTAATCGAGTATTCTATCGATTATCCCATTGAGTAACTGGATATCATGTTAATATTAGCATTTATGTCCCCTTGTGTCATGTGCCCTAATGTACTGTACACTTTCTGCTGAGATGCTCATCGTGGTCTCCTAGTTCAATTTCACACTGTAAGTTTATGTCTTTTTCTCTGGGGTCTCTTCTATTTGCACCTCGCCATTTAGGGTGCTTTCAGACCAACAGCAGTGGGTGCACACCAAATGGTCCATTCCAACCAAAGGGGCTTAGTTCGGTTTGTTTTAGTTGGTGTGAAAGCATCAGTTGCACTCGGGTGCACTACATGCAGTGGACCGAGACCTCCAAAAAGAGGTGGTCTTGGTCAGTTGTCAACAATGGCCAATACAGAGGATGTAATACATACAGATAAGAGCAAGTAGCATTGTGGGAATGTGTCGCTCCATAGCGAGTCAGAATTGGCACTTATTTCTACTGGAAGATAAACGTTGATGAAACGTCTATTCAGACCAATTTTGGTTCATTTGTGGTGTGAAAGCAGCCCACATTAGAGTCTATATACTAATTAATAACAACTTTATCGCCTGGTGTGGACCAAATAATTAAACTAGTGGTGTGTAAGTGCCCTTACACTCTCTCTCTGGTCATTTAGAAATAGCAGACTTCATTATGAGTAGTGCTGGGAGTTTCTACTTTCTGTAGAATGTAAGAAGCAGTGTGAATCAGAATGTTTCTTGAATCGCACAATAGCTTGCTCTGTGGCATTTGCTCTCTAAGCCTAAGTCTATATATGAATGCATTATCACAACCAACAAAAAGGCTTCTCTTTATGTTTCTGTGCATCGAATATGGAAGGAAATACACCAAGAGGAATAGTTTACTGATGATTCCTATCTCCTCTTCCTATTTTGTTTTCGGGACTGTATATGAATTCACAGAAGATATCAATAATTTACACATTTTTCAAAACATGAAAGATCTGTTGTGTCCAAAGTCCAATCCCGAATTGTTCACTCTCTTTGCTTTTTAAGTGCATAAATATTCTGGATTTATTTGTTCTCATAATTAGTGGAAATAGAGGTTTTATAAAGAAGCAGCTGTCAAATCATTTAATTGCACTTTAACAAGTGTATTTCTTTATTCTTTTCAGAAATACATTCACTTCTACACATTGCATGTCAGCGCAAGAAAAACAAAAGAACAAGAAAAACAATGATCGCTAAAAATAGCAACTATATAACATAAGGGATAACATTTATTTCTATTAGGCAATCATCTCAGCAAATTGTAGTGTTTACTTCCGCAACCCATAGGGGAGTAACAATGATAAGAGAGCAAAAACCCAAACCATTGTCTTTGGTGATGTAAAACATTCCTGTTTGTTTCTCATTTTCTTCGAAATTAACAACTGGCACCCAGCTTCTATTCAGTATGCTTTAATCAACAAATATATTCAGCTATCATGCATTCATCAGCCTGGTGCCTGAGGTTATTCGTAGTTTAGGCCAAAAGTTTGGACACACCTTCTCATTCAATGTGTTTTCTTTATTTTCATGACTATTTACATTGTAGATTCTCACTGAAGGCATCAAAACTATGAATGAACACATGTTTATGGTGTTGTGTACTTAACAGAAAAAGGTGAAATAACTGAAAACATGTTTTTATGTTCTGGTTTCTTCAAATTAGCCACCCATATATATATATATATATATATATATATATATATATATATATATATATATATATATATAGACCTATAGACCTATAGATCACCATAAACACTAGGTATAAGCTTTTCCCTCAAAATTATTCCCAAGACATACTGACAAAAATGACTAATATTGAGTGAGCACCTCATTTACTACTCATTTATTTTTATGAGATGAGTAAATATTTAAATGTTTCTATCCCAAAGCATCCAGCATATTATTTCTCGCCTCATCTCATATAATACTTTTTTCAATGTTAAAATGATAAATTAAAGGTCTTATTTGTTTTGCAGTGAAATTCGGGGTGACATACTCTTGAGGCTGTCGTAAAAAAGGTTAGTGTGCAATAGTACATGTGTCAGTTGTAAAGCAAACTATAAAATGAAATGTTTGTGCACACTGACAACAAATTGAATGCAGCAAAGGCGCTCACAGAGGACAATGTGTTAGACAAGGCAAACAGAAGTCAGAGGACTTATTCACCATCCTTCTAGCCTGAGGAAAGGATTTTTGTTGGAGGGCATCTTAAAATATATAGTTTGTTTGCTGTGGCCTTGTGAGGCAGCTGGATTCAAAAGATCATGAGAGTATCCATCTTATCAGGGTCCAGTCCAACCACATTGGTTCGGACCAATCAGCATTTCTTTTTATTATGAGATCATTTCTTGTTAAAGGGAGATTGACAGACGTTGGTCCAATAATTGCATTTTTTTTTTTAGGTGCCTGCCCTTTTACATCTTCTCAGCTTGTTTAATGTAACAAACCATCTGTAACCATAATTCACAAAATGACCACCAGCCTATTTATTAGAGGGCTCCAATTAAGCGATTGAGACCATAATAACTCTTTGTAAAAAATGTGTTGACTTCGTATTAACTGACAAAAATTGATACCTTTTGAATGGGAGCCTCTGATTCTTTGGAGCCACATCTAGCGACTGTTAGTGTTATTTTCCCCTTAAGTGACTTCAGCATTGGCTTCAATTTCAAACCATGATTGTTGCTTGATGTAGTGACGCGGATGGACATGACAGGGAGCACCACTGTCCTATTTTAGAACAATTGTTCAGGGTAAATGAATGATCACTAATTAGTTCTTTTTTTTAAAATACATTTTTATGCCTACTATAAAGTCATTGTGCACCCGTAGAGTGAGAGAAATGCAGAAAACCAGGTGCATTACAGATAAGAGGATTACGAGCAATGCTCCTCCCTGCTCCTCATTTGAGATTTCAAAGCTGCCACAATTCTCCAAGAGCAGCAGCTGGATCCTGGGTGCTAATCTGGGCCCACCGAAGTCAAAGAGACAGCTTTCAAAGCTTTGCTACGTCCCTCTGCCATCATCATTACTGATGCTGCAGATGGTCCCAGTTGTGCATGGCTACTGCAAGGCAGGAGGTATCAAGTGGAGCTGTTACTGAAAGGGAATAGACGGTTTTGGGGTAGAGTAGTTTGATGTCTAGGAGAGAGCAAATGCTGGAAATTACATGTTTCATTACCCCTAAAGTCTTTTTTTTTGACCATCTTGCATGTTTCTCTCATCTTGCATCAAGGCCTGTTTTCATTCCAATATGCAATGGCCGTGACCGCAACCCGTTGCTCTTTCTCTCATCTAACAAGCACAACGATGTTATAATAAGATATTACTGTTTATCACTGATAACATTTATACATTGATATTAGCTATAAGGTTTTCTCTGCATCTCCCGATTGAATACTCATTCTCAGGTTGATGTTTGATAGTTTAAAAGGTATGTATGTAGGAAATCCATCAAACTACAATTGCATCACCCAACAGCCAGCATCACGCTCAGCGGGAGCTACAAGGTTACCGTGGTGAGAGTGTTTGAAAGTCCATTAGCGAACTGTTTGTATTGGCCACAGAACAGGTTGCTGTGATTTCTGTGGATGGACTGGTGCCATGTTTTTCTTTGATGTTCTTTCTTTCTTTCCTATGTGGGGATCAGCAGAACCTGATGAAAAATTACAACCTTGACATTGTAATTATCACTCCTCAGATTCAATAATTTCCTCACGCCAGTAGTCAAATGTTGGAAAATCTGCCAGTGCACTTTTCTGAAGAACAAAGCGCACAGAAAATGGCATTTAGCAATGTTTTATTTTCTGAAAAAGAAAAAAAAAACTGTGCACAACTTTGATGTTGTCTGTGAAGCACTATGTAGCACCAGAGGCAAAAGCGAAAAGCGAAAGGTCGAACCATTTAAATGTCACCAAGGGGCAATTGGCAGATCTTAAACCTGTTTATATTTTTTTCTTTTTGTCTTTTCATGCCATTATAACCACCACTGAACAGTCAGAACTAACAGTAACGCTTTAGAAACTTACATATTTTTCTGACCTTTTGAAAAAAAAGAAGCAACATTTGTACTTTTCTTTTCCTCAAACCCTAAATTAGCTCTGCTCATAGTACTGGATGATACAACATCAGTGTAGACTTTATTAATTTAAATCAATACTTTAAATTAATAGAGTACAGGGGGTCTGTGTTGCCAGTGGTTATATATAAAGCCTTGTCTAAACTGCCTGCCATTTGGCTCTGATTCTTGAGACATTTTTTAACTGGAAAGCCTCCTGAGGTGAATCTGTGATTTATGATTTGGGGCTATACAAATAAAATTGACTTGACATTTACTAATTTACACCCTAAATCACTGGAGGCCTCAAAGGGAATTTCAGTCTGGGGATTTGGTTTAAACCGAAGCATAAAGAATGGGACCCGTTTCAGTGATTTCTGCATAGTGCAGTTATATTGTCCTTTTTTTCCCTTTTCTTCTTCTTTTTTTCATAAAAGGTCATTAGACGTTAGCCTGTGGTATTTATTATGTAAGTTAGGTGTTCTTAAACATGGGGAGGAGGCTGAGGAGAAAAGGAAAACGAGTCATCTTAATATAGGAAACTAGGTATTACAGGAACCTGTCTGTTTCTGTTTTTGTTTTTTTTTCTTTTTTTACTGGCATTTACCTGGTATGTACTGTCTGGTGGCTGAAGGGTCATTTTACTCAAATAACCTCACCACGCAAGGATCAATAGAGTTCGAGGGATTTGCTTTCCTAAGCTTTTGTCTGGAACGACTTCATGGTTCCTTGAGCTGGACAAACCGGTCACCGTATTAAGATCAGGTCACCAAATCATGATTTTGAGAAGAAGCTTACCTCAAGATTTATCACATCTTTTGCAGGTCCCTTTGTGTTAAATCACTGCTGGCTAAAGACGGTCGTGTCAACTAGTTTTCCTTGAGGAGAATGTCAGTCTTTAAAATGTTCCTCTCCTTGACACAGAGATCTTCTCTTGGTGGTGTTTGTAGATACACAGCTGTCCACATATACATATAAGCATGTGCATGGCTTTCTGAATCAATTTCTGCTCCTTACAATCCTTGCTGTTACACAGTCAAATCAGCAGGGAATGCTGCTAACATGCTCAATGTACTGTAATATTGCCCCAGTCTCTCAGGATCGTCTCAGCATTACAAATATAATACAAAATTCATATTTGCAAGCCTCTGAAGTCATGACTCTCAATCCGCTAGACAATGAACAGGCAGAAAACATTTGCTTTGGATCTACATGGGTGTATCTTGTGGGAGTATTTGTATACCAACTATCATTTTATATAGATATACATTTTTAACAGAGCTTCAATGATGTGATTACTTATCCTCAACCTGATGCTGGGTGGACAAATAGTAACGAAGTGCCGACTTGATCTGCAGGGGCCTCCAGCGTGTGAGACAACAGCGGTGACAAACTGATGGTAATTTCTGGCAGTACAACCTTTCAGCCACCCACCTCACACTCCAATCCTTTCTCTCCCGCTCCTTCCTTGTGCCCTTGTGATTAATGTGCCTTACTCTCCACATGATGCCCTTAAGACAAGAGCAGCTTACTGCTTCCCTTTCCCACCGCCACAGGTCCCAAAAATGACACAGTCAAATAGGATTACAGTTTGGATTCAGGGCGGAGGTTGTTTTTGTGTGTGTACGTGCGAGGGCACAGAAGAAACATCCATGAAGTTTTTTTTTTTTTTTTTTTTTTTTTTTCAGCCTATTTGCCAAGAGAAGAAAGGTGCAGCAGCTCGGGTGGGTTGATGCATTGGCAGCCGTGTTGTTGCGGAAAACAAGACTGGAGGGGGTGAGATAGGGATTTGAGGGGGTGATTCATTGCAATCTGCTGCAATCTGCCACAATGGTATATGTGCCCAAAGCTGAAATCTCAGCCTAGGTTCTGCCTTAATAAAGCCTGCTGGTGTTAAGCCCTATTACTCAGCCGTCAAATGCCAAAAGTCATCCCATGTCCCACGGAGAGACTACACTGTTCTGTCTGGTGCTCCATTAAAGATAATCTGCACTTTTTGACATGACAATTTTCACCAGAGGTAGCGCACCAATTTAAATCATTTGCCATCAAAAAAATAATGCATTGTTTTATGTAATGCATTTTTTTGTAAGTTTTATATACATGCAGGAATAATGTATCAATCTAAAATTACCACAAAAATAACAATTTACTATATATGCTAGTTATTTTCTGCAGAACAACACTGTAAGTTTTAATGCTGCCAAGAGATGGGTCCTGATGTAAAAGTCTAAATTCCAACTGTTGCCAAAAAGTTAGTCAATCCATTGTCACAATGTTGGTGATTTCATCAGCTCTTCCATCCATGGCAAACATTGGCCCCATTTGCAAGGAAGCAACCTTGGAGAAATCGTGGCCCAAAGGGAGAGTTGCAGACTGTGCTTCTTTTCGCCTCATCACCCCCTCTATCCTCCAGACAAACGTTACAACTTTCAGACAATGCAAGGCCAAGAACACAGATGTTTAGCAATCTGGGTCTCAATAAAACGTGTCCCTGGTTTCAGTGGCAAATGGAGGGAAATCGTAAAGAAATTCTTTCGCTGCCAGTAAAATCCTTTGACGTATCAAGGTTGAATCTTTCCTACATGACTGGAAGAACAATGAAGACCCAGCCCCTCTCTGTTTGTTGACTTGCTGGATGTAGTTCATGACCATTTCGTTCACTCAATATACAGTACATCTTATAAATGACCATCCACATATTCCCATTTCTTCTTACCACAGGTAATGGTTTTGTCTCTGTACGATAAAATAACAAAATTGGTGGCAAATATAAACAGCAATCCTTATAGAAATGTGTGACTCCAATGCAGCGGATGAGATTGAACCTGTCTCTTTCCACCTGCCACTGAACACCAGTTGAGTTGATGCAGGTGCAAGCTGAACTCTGCTGTCAGTCAGCACTCTAAAGGCTAATTCAGAATGACTCTCCCTGTCCATCTGTGCACCCTCGGCCTGTGTTTATTTTTGAAAGCACAACTGGGTTAGCTTTCTTCCAAACCTACTTATCGAAAAAAAAAAATGTGTCCCCTTTTTTCTATGATGGCATATTTCCTTGGTCTTGACTCTGCTACACAGCCAGCAGCTAAAAAAGAGGGCAGTAAATGGAAGACATTTTCTGCACCTTTTTAATCCTCTTACACTCATCTTCAACCCTTTATCTGAGTTTTTCCCTTCCCGTTACAGTACCTAATTACATATCACGGGTAGATATTCAGCTGGGTGAAAATGCAGTTTTGGGCCATGCGTGATGTAACGAAATATGCTGTACAACTTCTGTTGCTGAAGCTAATCCTATCAAATGAGGGTAAGTACAACACAATCTGAGGTATAAAACAACCACTGCAGTTGATAGGGATCCCCTGACATCAGGCTGCCAGAGCTGATTTGAACCACAAGGATAAATGTTTCTGTAGCAGAGAATATACCTACATTTAATATCTAACGTAATACGCATCATCAATCACTGGTGGCATTATTTAGGCTAGGGAGCTGTTGCTCTCATGGTGTGTTGCATAAAAGATAGGATGCTTGAATATCAGAGCCATAGATATAAAACACTAAATGTGACATTATGCATGCATGCATGTCAATATAGGCCATAATACTGAACATGTTTAGCATCCCTAAAAGATAGGCTTGCTTAAAATGCTGCTTAAAATAATATTATCCATTCAAAATACCAAAGACAGTTGTTACATATTAAGTTCAGGTATATTGGAAAAAAAAATAAATAAATGTCTATAATCTAATTTCACAATTTTCAGATTATCTTCATGATTCATGAGCTATAATAATACAAATTCTACTAGAATCTTTGGTTCATTTCAGAGAGCTATATTTGTCTTACTACTCTCATTATGCTCTTAACATCTATATATCTATATATTCATCTATAAGCAAGGAGCATCTGTGTGTCTATGGCTTGCATATCTCCCTGACTGTTAGATCAACCTCAGCTTTCGGATATAGACATATAAAAAAAACTTAAAATCCAAGAGACTTACATATCACAGCACTATCCTTCAGCAGCACTTTCATTCCAGTGTAAAGCTCTGTATCACAACGCTCCTTCTCATGTTATTTCCCAGTGCTTTAGTTACAATTCAAAGCTCTGTTGTCTTGTTTCTTCCTGCACAGAACATGCAGCCAACATAAGGAAAGTATTATAACCTCTCTCAAAAACAAGCTAAGACATTAGCCAGTTTAACTGCTAATTTATTCCACACGCTAACACAGGCTACTGTGGGCCACAAGCCCTCTTAGACAGACTATGAGGAAATCCCAGCACTATCACTTAACAGAACATAATCTGGGCCTAAACTCATTGTAACTCATTGCATTTATCATAAGTCCAGTTTTAATTGGCCTTTTAACACAATTATATATAGCTTGACATTCAAACTTTCAACATAAATTGTAGCCTTTTTCTTCCAATAACTATATTGGCATGTCTCTCCTTATCTCAATGTATGTCTATGCCTTATCCAATGTTATTTTATAAAGACTATATAACATTCTAACACATTCTCATTTGGCCAAACATGAAAAAATCTACTGAAGGTTCTACTTTTCTATGGGAATGCATGCTTCCTATGGGAACTGCATTAGTTGAAATAAAAAATAAAAAAAAAAAAAACAGTATTGGTAGACAAATACAAGGATTACAAACACGACTCTCTCTCTCTCATAATAGATTCCAATGTCAGCACGTTCTGGACCCAGTTAAGCCGAGTTATGACTACAGAGGTTTTGGGCTGTTTTATCCCTGATTCTCCCTTCCTGAAAATCAGAGGAGAAATCAGGTCTGGGACCTTGGTTGGTAACAACGTTCTGCCCAGATGCTGGTATCTGGTATCCAATCATAAACCTCCCCAGTGGCTCACAGACTCATCAGAGTCGCCTCAATAATTTCAAACATGTTTTATATTTAGGATTTAAAATGTTGATGATTACATCAGTACATTCTAAGCCGGATCACAATTCGCAGAGACACGAGTCTATAAGGAGACGAGAGTGAATGAGAGGTGAAACCGTCCCGGAGCAGCTAGCTAGTTTGCCAAATGCCAGTTAACATTCCGGCGTTTGAGGCTAACATTCGCTAGCATACTGTTGAAAATATTAAAAGTGGCGTCTAAAATCTCACCTCCAGTTCTTGCTGAAGAACAGACATTTCTTTTTGTCCACTTTTTCTCATCCAGACTTCTGATTTTTGTATTTTTTCTTACTGCAAAGCATTGCTATAGCAAGTCATTGCACCATGTCAGTCTCCGTTGTGTTTAGCTCCCCTTCCTCATAAGATTACCTGGTGCATTGCTCCCTCTGGCAGGATAATTTTAATAATGTAGTGTGTGATGCACCAATATTTTCAAATCTTGTAGTGTGTGCATGTTTGACATTAGAGAGAAGAACATCTGTGAAGATTTTCCATATGTGCGTGTTACAACCTGATTTCGCAACCGCTTAGTATTTTACACCGTCAGCTTCCACAAGGTGCGACTATGAGAATGACCCTCAGCAGATGTGCGGCAAGCAAACAACTGCAACTCCTGTAGTCTGAGTCCGGTTTAAGATGGCTAACTATATGGTTCCATATCTGTGATCAGAGCCGCCTGCAATTAATTATACATTTTTCACCAACTTTTTTTTGTCTTGTGCAATGTTTAACATTTTACGTTACAGCTCATGTAAAACAGAGCATTATATCTGTTTCACATTTCAAAAAGAAGTTGAAACAAAGCGACAGAGCAAGAGTCAAGCCATAAATCAAGAAAATACAATGGCCCTGTTGTACCTTTGCAAGTGTCCTGTTTCTGCACCGAGCAGTCTCGTGTCAGCACAGTGACCTTCTTTGCTGAAATGAATTACAGTTACATTTGCCCAGCAGACAGTGGAAAGTTTATAAAAATCTGTCCACTGTATCCTCTCCTAAGGCCATATCTGAGGCCACAAATACTATCTTATTGTCCAAACACATCACGAAGGAAGCCTGTATATCTGTGGCCTTTGTAAAGCTGCCAAGCTGCCCTCCCCATGGGAATGCTATATATTTTCTATCGAGAAGTGTAGTCCTAAATGAGCAAGTCACTTTTCTCTTATTGTTTATCATCCCATTCCAGACCACAGTCACCATTGCTAGACCACCTCTGAATAGGGCATCTGTGATGAAGCACAGGTCTGAATTTTGACACCATTCTTGGAATGGAAAGGTAGAAACTAGAGCAGTAAACTATGAAGAAGAGAAAAGGGGCTGCTATATTTTAGGAATGACAGACTGTTCGGGGCCATCTAGCAGCAGTTGCTCTCACCTGTGGTCGGTCTTGTTGGTCCATGAATCAACTCAAGTCAGCCAAACTATCACATAGAGTAGAGGTTAATTAACTAAATCCACACAAGCACAAATTCTATTTACACTGAAGCAGGATTGGCAGGCCTCTAGAGGCCCTGGGAAAGTAGATGTAGGCCAACATCCCACATGCTGCAGATTGATGGACTTGGGGAAAGTGAGGACTAGGTAAGACAAGATCAGAAAAAAAAATCACCAAGTATATCAAGTATGTCACTAAGGAACAATGTTTATGTACTGCCACACAATTGTTTTGTGAGGAATTTATTATTGTCCCATTTATATTTGTTATTAATATAACAAATGGATCTTCGCACAAAGTATTTAATTTATTTCCCCCCTACAATACATCAGACTGACATAGCACCTTCAAGTGCCAAGCACTAAGACTGTGCCCTCTTCTGGGAGAAAGAACCTCCTTCACATAAAGGGAGAAACAGAAAAAAAAATATAGAAGAGCTGTTGTGTCGCTGGTCATAAAACAAACACACATCCATCCAGGCAACACTTAACCTAATACTACCTCGTGACTCAATCCAATATGTGTAGATGTCCAGATAAGCAATGTCTGGTTACTTCATCAGGTCATTGATCCACTTGGATGGAGGGAGGCTATCGGCTAAAGTGGCATGACAGCTGACCTGATCAACCTTCATTAATAAAGCTGTCATGAACACTCAGGTTCAGGCAAGGTGGCAAAGTAATTACTAGACAATAAACAAATCGCATTGACTTCTATAGGCTCTGAGGTTTTATATCCACCAAAAGGGACATTTTGTGAAGTATGTGCAGGTCTGACTGGTTTTTCTATTCTTTTCTTTTTTTTGTGGTTATGTTTAGACAACTTGGATGGCAGCCTCAGTGTAAGTTAAAGAAATATGGTGAGCTTATTAATAAGACTTTGTGTGGTGGTGGGGTGTGTGGTTTGGGCTCAGCTGCAGGGGAGAGATGGGTGTTAGTGGCTCATGGGAGCAGTGCCAGGGGTAGATTAACTGGCACAGGTGTTACCTGTGGGCTAATTATGCTCTCCGTTTGTCCTGCAGTCGTGTGCTGGATCTGGAAGAGACAGACGCACGCTGGAGCCAGAGAAAGACGGGGGCTCCAGCCCTCAGTGATCATTATACTCATACTAGAGAAGTATAATAATCCCTGCGGTCTTTCTCTGTCTTCAACCTAAGTGTTTTTATTGCCAAGATCTAACCCCACAAAGTCTGGACTTTACTGTAAAAGTACAATGGTCTTTACACCCACCATCCACCCGCACCACAACTTATTGTACTTTATGTGTGTAACAAGAAATCTACCTCTGGAACTGCTTCCAATAGCTACTCCCACCCATCTCTGTGCTGCAGCTGAGCCCAAACCATACACCCCACCAGCAATTACTTGACATCACCGGTATGTAATTGTGATTTCTGAGAAATGTACAGGCCTACGTGTGTACATTGAGGTACATTGCAATGCAATGAAATTAGAGGAAATAATATCAGCATGAATATTTTAGAACTTTAAATTTAAAAAAAACAATTGAAAGTAGAGAAAATAAATATATGGACAGTACTGTATGTGATAAATACACAAAAAGAAACAGGGGAAATAAGGTTATGATCAATGTATGCAATGTGCCAGCGATGTCAGGAGATTCATTCATTGCAATCAGACTCTAATGTAATGTGTGTAGTTTGAAAGTTTAATGTGCAGCAATACAGGAAATTTGAGGTCTCATCAATAGTCCAGTTGAATGTCCGGTGCTTTATAGTTAAGGCAGCTGTCTCCTCAACCAATGCCCCATACCTCAAAAACGATCCTGCATGCATAGTAGTGGAATATCTCTCAAGCTGCTACTTTATTCCTCATGCTAACACAGGCTAATGTAGCTACCAAAATGTCAATCTTTGTAAGAAAGGTTAACGAGGGCTGCCTTCTTTTCCTCTTTTAGATGAGAACCCTTCTACTCACTAGCTGCAGCGTCTTAATCCAAGACACGTTCACAGACCCTCAGAAAATCCCAGCACTATCACCTAACAGAACAGAATCTGGGCCTAAACTCGTTTAGTTATAGACACTTTAATAGCTTGTTTTCTGCAAGAAAGACTGGAATGTACTGCACTGTAAAACAGCATGGCTATAATTACTTATTTTAGTTTCACTTGTCATATTATTACCTTATTTTGATGAGTCAAAATAGTTGGAGAAGCAAGTAGACTCAAGTAGTTTTTACACACTTTGACTTAGTCCTCACTGGAGTCCTTCATAACATTTAAAAGGAATAAGAGAAGTTGTGTGATAGTAGCACTTAAAAGTAATTTTCTGTCTTTTAGGACTGGATGTGTGAATAGTACTTTATCATGTTTCTGATATAAAGTCATCTTAAAGAAAGACCTGTCCCACCTTCTGCTCCTTCCACGTATAATTACCTTTAATAACGGTATATTTACTATATTAGTCAAGCTCATCTGGAAATTATCTCTCTAATTGCTCTATTAGCATGTGCATCAGCCCCCACACAAGCCAGTTTTATCATTATGTGAAGTTATCTTGTAAATGAAAGACTCTGCACTGCATGGAGATTTGCTTTTAATTATTTTATTATTATAAGTTATGCAAATGTATCATTTCTGGTTTAATGATGATTGCATGTCAGTGTTGTTGCCATTAGTCACGACCATCACTCTTGGTTCGGGGGTTAATGTCATCTGTGGGTTTTCTTCCTCCGCTGCACATTAATAGAGTGAAGTGTGTTGTGGCTTTTGTGGGCTGGAGTCAACCACCTGCAGTATCTCTATGCTCACATTTGCCGTCATTGATGGTAAAAGAAAGCCAGAGGACTAGTGATGTTTTGCAATTTCCCTTCGTACAGAGAGATAATTAGGTGGAGAATTTGATTCATTAGCCTATGGAAAGAAGTGTACCTTCCTCCCAGAGCGGACGGCTCTTCCACTTCAAAGGGAGCACAGGTTCTTTGATCCGCGACCAGGAGTAGGAGATGGGTAGAAAGGTACAAAGTACCACTGTGATTACTGTGCACTTCATGGCTTTGCCCCTGCCTCTGGACACCAGCTCTAGAAGAGGGATGGTGATTGTCAGACATGTTACAACGGTAATGTGATCTGATTCCGATGGGATTTGGCCCCTAGACTTGCTTGGCCTCGGCTGTCGAAAATTAACTTTGTGTCACGGCTTGTGATGTACACCTACAGATTGATAGAGAGATAGATATGTGTGTATCAAGTATCTCAAATCCTGGTACATTTTCTCTTCTTTTTTTTATCTCTTTCCCACATGTGGCCTATTTTACAGCTCACTGACCTCAACACTGATGCAGCCACGCGCATACTTGGAAGACAAATGCATGAACACAAGCATGCACTTTCCCCTTTTCTCTGTCTGTCCTTTGAAGAGGACAAGATGTTATTCCAATTCACTTGGTGGCTATGGTTTTCTCAATGTACCAGTCACCTTCAATTCAATTACACCCTTTCTGCTGCAATGGCGGCTGATGCAAAGCTTGTAAAAGCCTTTTCAGACACATCTTTTTTTTTCCCCCTTATATTTCACCCTGTCCTATCTTCGCTCCCTTTAAAAGCTTTTCTACAATTCCTACACGGATAGATACACTACTTTGGGGTGGAGAGATTCCCAATTAATTTAGAGGTCGTTTGTTTAGCCCTCCTCATCAGATCAATTTTATGCAGGAGGGAAACAGGGAAAATCGTTACACAGCTTAAAAGAAACCTAAGTGAATTACAGTAATTATTTAATGCTTGGTCTTGATCAAGCTAAGTGTCTGTACAGGCTCTTATTTATTTCCTTAATAGCTCCTTCATCTCCCAAGGTCCCTCTTTGGACTGTGATAAAAGAAACATTCATGAACAAAGGACGTATCCATCTGTAAAGAAGCAGATTTGGAGTTTTTTTATATAAACTAACTTGAAGAACACTCTACTTAATGGTGAGGCCAAACAGACCCACATTTTTACACTTTATAATATGTTTGTTCCCTGTTATTTTTGAACATCTCGAACAGTAATCAAAGAGACTGGTCAATTTTTGGGGTTTGTTTGTGTGAATTTACAGTACACTGCCATTTGCAGTAAGTGTTTTTATCTGTGTTCCAGGCAGTTTTGTTGGTTGGTAAATGGAGCAGCAAAAGCAGATAATGGGTACATGGGATGAAATGGACTCGCAGAGAACTGAGTTTTGTTGCATTAAATTTATGCATGTGAATGTCTAGCATCTGATTTTAAATCGCAAACTTCAGATTTCCTTTGGATACCAAGGATAAGCAATCGAATTGTCTCAAAACTAACCAAGGTCCAGTCAAATACTTTATGCTGCATTGCTTGTGTGATGTTAATGCTTGAAATGAAAGGAAAGCAAACAGGCTTATCTGACTTTTTAATTTTAGGAACTGAATTTGGCAACTTGAATACAGTATGTAGGCTATTTTTATTTACTTTTTAAAATTATTTTTGACTCTTTCAAAATGCAAAAATAAAAATAGGGATATAATTAAGATTAATAATTGCAATGCAAAAAACGTTTGACTTTCAAGGTTTTGGTGAGGCAGGTTTACTTCCATAAATAAATAAGCATGCCAAAGAAAAACAAAGTATTTTAGGTACTTTAACCACATCTAGTGTTGTTTTGCACCAATGTGAAACTACATCCTGCCATCTTGGGCACTTGAAGCTCTGAGGACATTTTGGTGTGGTTGGTTAAAGTAAAAGTTTGCGGCTCCTCTGTTGACACCACTTTGATACAGAGCACAGAGCTTGACACTCTTCACAGAGTAACAAAGTCCTCCAGCACTGGGAGGCAAAGGGAAGGCCATTTAATATTGTCGAGACTCATAACCTCAGGAAAAACAACAAGAAGGTTGGAGTTTGGTTTAAAAAAAAAAAACGACAGCTTAATCTTAAGAAATGATGCATCTAGCACCGTGTTTGGCAGACCAATTAGAGCTGAATAAACCCCCCCCCCCCCTTGCTAAATCATATGATAGCTAACATTGCTGCAGCTCAGGGAGGAATTCCTCTGTGGTTTAAAGGGTCATTTACTTCTTTTTTTAAACATGCTTCACATAGAAGGAAGACCCATTTATTTGAGGAGTAAACATGGGGAAACACTGAAAAAAGGTAGGCAGTGTACAAGCTTCTATTTGGACAGTAAAACGGTAGCCTCGGTAAAGCAGTAGCAATTGAGGCAACAAATTGCAACTTCAATCATAGATAACATGAAAACTTGCATCATGATTCTGTCATTTAAAGGAGGAAATATGGGTATGTAGTGTAGCCAATTGGGGATAATAGTTCTGAATGAATGTTTTTTTCCCCCCTTATAATGTAATTTCAATTTCACTGTGTCCTTTTAGGTCAGTGAATCTCTGTCTGACTGTGCCCTGGGAAGGTAAACTTAATTTACTGCTATATCTCTTTCCACTGGCGCAGCATATCCAATAGTGAACCTCCTAAACATAATCAATTATCTGAGCTCCAATGGCAGAGAATGCAGAATGCTGATAAGACTTGTAGACTTTTTTTTTTTTTCTAATGAAGAGAGAAAAGACGATTTGGTTCAATACCCTAGGGGAGTTTTTTTTCTCTCCTGGTAAAAGAGAATTATTCATTGCATCCTCTAAGGGAAAAGTCGATCAGTCCCAATAAGTCACAGAGTTGTTGTCCCTTTTCGGTTGTGCTGAGTAGGACCCTAGGCAATGTCGATTTTATGTCATATGCTTTGCTCTGCTTTTTCTTAAAGGCACAGCTGTCAGGCCAACAGTGATGTGACTTTGACGTGATGGTATTACATACACAGCCGACACTCAGTGATATTTATCAAGGTGCAGTGAGACTGTTGAGCTAGAGATGCTGGCGTAGCCTGAAATCAGCATCGTCTTTGCTTTCCGTGCAGTCCTTCATCCTCAAAATCGTCTTTGCTGTCTCATTCTTTGCTGTAACAATGAAGCACAGTGATTATCAGCTAGAGATACATTGTGTGTATACGCGCGCTTCTTCAGTATGATCACCTTGAGCGTCCCCTCAACTGTGATATTTTAGAACATGTTTCTGTACAAAACAGTTATTTCGCCCCTGGGTCAAGTTTATGAGAGGCCAGCTCCCTAATGCATTCTATTGATCATTCCATTCAGCTGATTTGCATGTGAAGAGCTGGGCTGCATAGATGCACACAGATAAAGAATTACATTTCCTGAAGATTAACTGTATTGATCTTTTTCTTTTTTTTTCTCTCCACAATCTCTGATGACAACCTCAGGCTCATGTTGACAAATGCTACTCATGGGGTTATACAAACAAACGAAAACAACAGCTTTTGCCTTTTAATTTTCAAAGACCACTACCCCCCCTCCACTCTTTTTTTTTATTTCTTAAAAAGACATATCAGACACAAATCAGTATCACAGTGTATTTCTATATGTCTTAAAACATGTCTGGAGGGGATCTTTAACTGTAAAATGATTCAAAGTCATGCTGACCTTTTACAAGCTGCATCTGTGGGGAAATAGAATTTATGTTCCGTGGGCCAGGCTTTATGCCAACACACTGGCTGCTGTTTTTCTACCATTAAACAAGAGTTATGTCACACTTCCCATTTAATCACAGGCTTTTTCAGGGGTCTGGGCTGAATCGGAGCGCTCAGCCAATGACTCACTGTGAGGGGACCATTTGACAGATTACACCTGCAGTCACACTTTCGGAGGAGGAGGAGAGCCTAACAATTCCATTAAATGTTTTCAATTGACCTTCATGGAAAATGAACAGTCAGGTTCGACGTAGTCAACATAGTGCTTAATGTTCACAGAAGCCACAACATTCAATATTCCCGCTACAAAGCTGTTAATCATTATTTCCGTCCAAGTAATGTTTGCCGTCATTGTATTATGTCCACCTCTACCTTATTGAAGTCAAACTTCATATCCTAAAATGACTCGGGCCAGAGTGTGTTCTCAAGGGTACGCCGGTGGCTTTGAGGGCAAACTCAGTAGTTTCATGGTCCAGTGGTGTAGTGTAAGCTCTGTACCGCCGGCTAGGAGAGTCTCCGAATCATCTAGACAGCAGAGTGACAAAGTGTGGAACAGAAACCTGTTTAACACTTCATCATCACTGTCATAGACCTCCAGAAGGAGCCCAGCAATTCCCCACATACAGGGAGAGAGACTCCCTGCAAGGTTGATCACATCTGTGAAATTAGAAATACTTTAGGCTTAAATAGCCACCGAGTTGTGTTTGCTTTTGTAATTATCTGGAGCCATTCGTTCACAGTCTCCTTTTTTTCTTTCCAGAATAATGCTGCATGCTCTACCCATGCCGCATACATAAAGCCAGAATTTGTCAAAGTCAAATAGATTTTTGGGGCAAATCTCATAGCATTGAATAGACCAACAAACTCTATTTCATGCACTGTTAGATTTAAAGAGTATTATAAGCCATCCAGGAAAAATATATCTTAAGGGTATTAGGTTTGGGTGTGTTACACAAAATATACTGTAGGATAGGATGTTGTAATAGTGATCATTTGACAGTCCATGATAACGCACTGGCAGCAACAGTCCTGTAAATAAGTTTAATAAAATCCCACGACAGATTACCTCAAACAGGAATGTGTGATTTTATTCGTTCTTTTTTAAAGGAACAGAGATTTTTATTGCTGTACGTCAAAGTTACTGCCATCAAAAAGTTTCATGCAAGACATTTCTCTGTCCTTTTCCACTTTTCACCTCTGAAATTTAGATTGGTTTTTGAAGCAGGGCGAGTTCCTGGCCTTATTTTAGATAATAAGTGCACTATATGCACATACTGCCCCTACTAGTTTTATTCAACCAAGGACCCAGCCGGCAAACTGAATGTTCCATTTAGTTAAGGGAATTGAATAGCAAATGCTTTCCACCTGGCACAGAGCCTGCGTGTGTGTGTGTGTGTGTGTGGGTGAGCGTGCATGTTTGTGTGTGTGTGTGCGTGTGTGTGTGTGTGCGTGCATGCGCGCATTAACTTAACATCCATGCTTTTCTGCCTGTATGTTGTGAGTGAGAGTGAGGCAGGTGGGTGAAGAGGATAAGAATTTTTTTGGGGGGGAGGAGGGGAGTTAAAGACGAAACCAAGAAGTAATGTGGATATTGACCCATGCTCCCCTAGCGAATGGAGGTACCGAGGGGGCCTTCAGAGATAGTACTTCTGTTAAGGCCACATGGGGTGAGGGATGAAGACAATCTTTGTGGAACTTTAACAATAGCTGGCAAGCAAAGCTTCTACCCTGGAAAATATAATTTAAAAGCTTTGCTGTGAAATCTGGTTCAACTTTCTCTTTTTCAGAACTGTTTTATTAACAGTCCCATCCACGGGTCCTGTGCTCTTTTGTAACAGTTGCCGAAGGCTTTTTTTTTTTTTAAGAGAGCTAACTTGTAAAGGAAAAAAAATAAAGAAAAAAATGAGAAAAATGAAAAGTGGTGGTGTATGTGAATCTGGAATTGTTGGAAGGTGAAAGCACAATGAGACTTTTACAGTTCATAGTTGATATCCCCAAGAAGTTGATTTGGAAGTTCGTAGACTTATTCCATTTTTATCGTTTCTGAATATTCTCCTCTCTCACGGGTCGCATGGGTTACACATGGGTTTGTATTTGTATGCGAGTGAGAGTGTGTGACCAGACCATAAAACAGAAGCAGAGCTGCCCGACATTATTGAACATTTACCAATTTGGATTCTCGGGGAACCTCACCGCGGGCCTCGTGGCGCGCTAGCTGAGAAACGCTCAATATGGGAAATGAAAATGAATTAATTTCGTGAGCTTTCATAGCACGTTAGTGTGCATGGCAGCTTTTGCTTAGTGATTAGGGATCTCAAAAATATTTAGGAAGGCCCGGCTAAATATACAGCCAAGGAGACGTTCTCATACCTTACTTAACCAAGTGTGAAATAGCTTTGGCGAAGTAAGGGGACAACCATTAATACTGATAAAACTGGGACTAGGTGCTCTCAAGGTGGAATGTGAGTTCTCGCAAAGAAAGTGATTTATGTCACCTTCAACTGAGGTAAGAAGAAAAAATAAAAGCTGGCACCTTGGATAAAGATTGTTCATACACACACACTTCCAAGATGTGCGAGATGTTCATACATTATACAATGAAAGTTATTGTTGTGATATTATATATATATATATATATATTTTAAATCATACTGCATATCCGCTTCCATTAACACCAGATCTTAGAATTATTACTGACATCAGGCTTTGTCAGTGTAGTAAAGTTCCATTCCTACAAATCAAGTCAAGAGATCTCACCTTAATGGCATTCAAGAACTTTGTAGTAATTGTTACCTGTCTGATAATGAATTAAAAATATACAGGAGTCTTCCTGTGTTGAACACATTGATTTGATTGCATTAAAGAACTAGTTGTTTACCCCCTACTTCAGCACTGACATATTGTCAGTAAATGTGAAGTCTCCCCGCAGCTCACAGCCTACAATAAGCACTGTGATGTTTTTCCTAAATAAATCATAATCTGTTGCAACCTAATAGCATCAAAGAGTATCGTCGGAAGATGTGTAAAGTGGCAGTAGACAACTTGTTTGCTTTAAATTATCATTATGAAGCGAATGTTGTTTGCACAGTGTAATGGCTGTAGAATAATGACTCCGTCGATATTTAGATTGGTTCCCTATAAGCTTCCCTTTCACAATGCACTCCTGTTTGCCACCTGGCGGGATCTCCCGGGAAGATGAAGGTTTGATTTACAGCACGAGATTAGATTGAACAATAAACTAAATGAATGAACAAACTCAGGCTTTTTTTCCCCTGTTTTCTTGAAACGTTCCTCCTCCACCCTCCACCCGTACCCAACCAATTACTTGTTTATGTGAAGCAATAATGTTACTCAAACTATATTATTACTGCACAGTGCACATAATTACAATAGATTTTGCCTGTTCCTAAATTCGATACAAAACTGGGACAATTTCAATTTAGCTCTTCAGAGAACCTGCTTCTTTTTTTCGCTCTTATTTCCAAAGTGGTGTTGATCGTTTCTTCACAACCAGACAAGTTGTGTCAAAATTTATTTCCTCCTGTTCTCTTCCTTTTAGAACATCATTTTTTCACAGCAGCACCTCAGCGGTTGGGGTCATGACTTGGGTTATGGTTAAGTGTAGCAGAGACAAATGATAGGGTTTAAGGTATGGGGAAACACATTGACAGGGGAACAGACTTTGACACACCTGTTCCGGTTAATAACAATTATACGACTTGGAAATGCTGGAGGGTGTCTACATCCACTTTAAAGCATGTGTCAGAACTCCCTTCTGTCAAGAAGATGCTCATCCCTGCTAGTGAAAGCTGGTTTCTCTTATATTTTTTTTTTCAAAATCCCTCCCTTGCGTCATTATCCTAACATGAGATTCTGAGTGTCTGCATAGGGAATATGTCCAGGGTTTGTCACCTTCCTAATTGGCCAAATCAACCTGCCTGTGCTTTATTAGCCTAATCAGGTCTCTAGAGGCAAGACCCCCAGCATAAGACCCTTCTCAAGTAGTTAATAAGGGCCTTGGTTGAGATGAGTTTGTAGCACTGTAGCATGCCAGCAAAATAACTGTTGGGTGAGAGGTGGTGAACACTGTATGTCATTCAGAAAGGATTAGGGATTTATGTATGACTGCTAAGCAAGTAATATATGCAAGTGCATTCAGCACTGCTGAAGGTTTTTGTGCAAAAGCCTTAGTTGAGAGCAGCCTCCGCTTGGAAAAAAAAAGACCATTACATTAGAAATGTATAGTCAAGGCTGCAGCAAGGGACAATAGCTGTGCAGAAACAGTCTTTCACTATCCACAACGGGGCCTGGTGCACTGAATCTATTTCAGCTATTCACTGGTTTACCTTCAACCAACTCAATGCACAGGGCATACATGGACACATTTACTTTGTCGATTTAATTAGAGACATAGGATCTGTCTATCACAAATAGCCTGCCTCTGCCCATGAAAGGAAGAAAGCGGTTGAAAGAAAAATGTCATTTCAGAAACATCTCACTAGTCCTTAATAGTTATAGAATATTGGAAATTGTTCGCTGATATTGGAGCTTGCCAAGACCCCCGGGAAAGTCATTGATGTCCTAAATCCTCTGGTGCACAGGAAGTGATGCATTTTATGTCTCTGGCAGAAGCATAAATATAATCACCATAAATTGAATTACTGTAAGGCATTAACCCGACGTGATAAAGTCCTGATGCAAATGGTAGCCAATAAAGCAGCAAAACACAATTAAAAGTATATTTTCAGTTAAGCACTCTGAAATAACGGATGTCGACGTATATTTACAACATTTTACCGTGTCCTAAGGGTTAACATATAGGCTAAAATTACACAAAATATGGTGATACTGTATTAATAACTGACAAGCTCCTCTAAGACATTGATTCCTAAAGTGGGGTCCACTGACCCCCACATTGCCAGGGGGGTCTGTGAAGAGTTTGTAAATATAAATATTATAAATATATCTATGACTTCCTGTATGTTCAGCTTTAAAGGTGGCTGTATATGCCATATTTCCCCACTCTTCCCCCTTGCTTAAGTATCTAGCGTGTAAAATGCTCAGCAGATAGCAAAATGCAAGAAGCCTCATACCATCACATTAGAGCTGATCCTTGCAGCAGCATTGAGTATGTATGAGTTAATGTTGTTTAATAAAAAATAAATAAATAATAAATAAATTAAAAAGATATACGTCGTTGTGTTCCCCCTTTCCCCCCCCACCCCTCTTTTCTATTACTGCATTTTCATTGTGTTGTAGTACTTACCAAAAGCCTGTTGCACTTTTATTGCAGTATTGCTGCAGTTAATTTTTACTTTCTCATGCCTTCCACTCTCTCTCTCTCCCTCTCTCTCCCTCTCTCTCTCTCTCTCTCTCTCGCTATGATTCATGATACTAAAACAATTGCATCACAATTAGTAATTAGTATAGTCTTAGTATAATAATCTATTTACATATTGTAAAACTATGTATGCCAAAATGCAATTAACAAATTATTCAATGCTATTTTGGCATTAGCACTGAATGATTGAAGCATAAAAGACATAAATGGATAAATGTACGGTACAGGCACAGTACAAGGTTTGGACACACCTTCTCAAAAGTGGAATAACTGAAAACATGTTTTTTATTCTAGTTTCTTTAAAATAGCCACCCTTTGCTCTGATTGATAAAGCATGAAATTCCATTAATTAACCCTGATAAGGCACAACTATGAAGTGAAAACCATTTCAGGTGACTACCTGGAATGGTAGTTAATCAAGAGAATGCCAAGAGTGTGCAAAATGTTGGCTATTTTGAAGAAACTAGAATATAAAACATGTTTTCAGTTATTTCACCTTTTTTTGTTAAGTACATAACACCATAAACATGTGTTCATTCATAGTTCATTCATAGCCTTCAGTGAGAATCTACAATGTAAATAGTCATGAAAATAAAGAAAACACATTGAATGAGAAGGTGTGTCCAAACTTTTGGCCTGTACTGTGTATGAACCTATATGTTGTGTTGTGGATATGAGGGGGTCCTTAAAAAATGGGGGTTCCTGGCCCCATAGTGTTAGAGAACCCCTGGTCTAAGATCTCACCATAACCCTAACCTTGTGTTTTCACGCCTTCTCTTTTCCCCTTATCTTCTCATGCTCATCGGAAAGGTGAACGGTGATACTTAGAGATGAAACAATGCTATGTATTGACTAGTTTTTAAGTGTTTATAAACCGTTTGTATATTTGTTTCATCAGGTATGTTACTTTGTGCTGGCCTTTTCTCTTTCTGCTCTATGGGAGCAATGACAATTGCAATGACAGGTTTGAGTCCCAACTTCTTACACAATGCAAAATCTGGCCATGGACAAGGTGATGTTGAAGGGCATAATGGTGGCACTGTTCTTTAAGGCTTGTTATGACATAAGAACCTCCAAATGAAAGGGAAAAATGCTTCTTTTCAGCTCTAATGACTAGAGTTTCTCTAAAAATCCTCCAATCTTCTGAAACCTATTCAGAGTGTATTCGACCTAAATTAAAAAGCTCACTCAATGGCAAGAGCACGCCTATGTTTCAGAAACCTGTAGATGTGATCTTTGAGTGCCTGGCAAGTGTGTCCACGTAGGACTGAATTCAGCACCACAGACAGTGTTTTTTGCTGCATCTGTGCCAAAGGCCACGGACGAATCAAGAACACCACTGCGGGAGGGAACACTTGAGTACCCAGTGTCTTTGTCCATCTGTTTTGGCCTTCATAATCTTCAGAATACCAATAGCAAGGAAAAAAAATTGCACACAACCAGCTGCTTCAAAATTTCCGGCACTATATTAGTATTACTATTATATGCTGTTAAAGTTTCAGAACAGTTTCATGACTGAGAGCTTTATCACTAATCTATGCATATATATATATATATATATATATATATATATATATATATATATATATAAATTCAAATAATAGGAAAGTTGCACTTTGTAATTGGTATTTTGACTGAAGAACAATGACAGAATGCACCACAATGATATTGTATTGAAAGGGAGACAGAGTAAGAAACACAGGAGGCTCTGGACACAATTTGACAAAAGAATTGTTTATTATGACCAGTTGAGTCTTTTTAACTGGTGGAATATCACCTTTTCCTGCAGGGAATTCAAATAGCCTATCCACGCAGGTTAGGACACCAGAAGAGTTCCCTGGAATCTTGCCCAGCTACGTGAGCCAGCCTTGGGCAAATATAACAATAAATTATACAGTCGTAAGATGTAGCCCACTTGTGTCTCACACTCATGGTTTGATGTAAATACTCGGGTTAATGGATGGACAGATCACGGCTGATCTGATGCTTAATGGGCATCACAAATCCTTCTCTAGTATATAATTTAGTTGGCCATGAAACTCCATATAGGCGCAGGCATTCATACAACTAGTTTTTCCTCTAACACTCGTCTTGTTAATAGCCAGTTCTGCCATGATGTCCACTGAGCATCACCTCAATGACATATGCAGCCCCTGGCTCAGAATGGCCCCACATCACCACTGCCCTGCCTGTTCCTGCCTCGCTGTGGCTTACGCCTTTCCCTCGTGACTTACTTGACTTAAGACCTTAGCTCCTCTGGGGACCAGAGGCCAATGATGAATGTCCTCCACCTCCACTTGTTTGTTGGCAGTTCTTTTCGAGATCTCCCCAGCTGAGGCCGCTCGCAGACATTTTTTTTTTTTTTTGCCAGGACACCTCTTTTCCAGCTGTTTGTGAGGGCGACTGCTTTTTCTTGGTCCTTCGGGACTCCCATTGTGGGGCTTGCAGGCCATATGCAGCTGTCTAACACGCCTCCTGGCAACGGCTAGTCCGAGCTCCAGCTGCTGCATTAAAACCCTGACAGCGGCGCCACAGACATGCACGCATGCATAAACAGCGAGGCATACTGGGACACCCTACGCACTTCCAATTCAATATTTACACCCACAAACACTGTCACGCAAGCATACATCACCTGCATGTTATTATATACGAACATGAAATACAGTCTGCCTGCTGATGCTCCCATACATGTGTAGATGAAAGCATCTGTCTGGTTCCTTGATGAGTATCCTCAGTAACAACAAAAAAAGGCTAGCAGCTATCAGCCATCACCCTGTAGTAGAAAATATTCAAGTACTAGATTGATATATGCACCAAATGGATGGGCAATTCTCTCCAATGAGTTTGTGTGCTGGATTGGGAGACAGGACATGCTATTCGTGGTGTTCATAATTGACAGATTTGACCACTGCAGCGAATATTCCAGTGCTCTCAGGTTACATTTCCTGTAATGCTCACATTTCATTTTATTTTCATTTCTTTGTCACATATTAAGAGAATGCAGTAGATTCTGATACAACACTTCCGGGAGCAAATTGGGGCCTTTCTGTTTAATGACACAGAAATTAAAAAAATTAATTACTGCAACTAGGTCCCAAAACATTTTAAAGAGGCTATTGTCTATCTGACATAAATATTTTTCCCAGTCGGACTATTAAAAGATAAATTAAAATATTAAAATACTCTCCCATCAGACAAGAGGTACACCATTGGCATTTAATACAGCAACTAGTGTGATATTTGGCTGCAAAAAAATGTGGCTTGGATATCCTTTTTTTTCCCATCACAAATAAATAGCCAGTCTTCTTCTTTCATATTAATATTGGATGAGCGGTGTTAAAGCACAAAGTGACCAGATAATTGGTGCTCTCTAATGACAGCCTCTGAAATCTGACAAGTCTGTTATTTGTCTTTGTCTGCAAACAAACCCCCCTCCAAAGAAAAAAGAGCAAAGTTATTTTTGCTTCAATTACTGAAAACCTCATTTGGCTGATTACTGGTGTAGAATGAATCAATGCCGAAAGCACACTTGGCTTCAATACCTGTCATGGTGTGACTGAGTAATCTGAAAGACATGTCTGACTTGGAAGTGGCAGTGTGGAGTTGTTATGCATTTAATGAGCATTGAGCCATAGTGGTCCGGTTGATGGACTGCTTATATAAAACAATAATTTAGACTGTTGTTGGTCATTGCCAAAAGGATAATAATCATATCCAAATGTCATAAAATCCACAATGTCTGTAGTCACATGTAATTAAATTCTGGACAAACAAATCAACCATTAGCAATGGTTGATTAACAGCTGGGGAGCAGCAGGTAAGCGTGTAAAATGAAACTTTTTTCTAAAATTAAGCCAATAACCAATAATCTCCTAACTAGTTACTTCTAATAGAGCTCATAGGTAGCAGTACAGTTAAAACATGAGTATTCTTTTTAGTTAACTGACGTTACATCTCTTATTAATGTCTGCTGCTCTCATTCTGACGTTAATCACAGTACCTCTTCATTGGAACAGCCTTGACCGAGCTACAAAGAAAAGGAAGCTTGTCATAACAGAAACTTTTGGCGCTGGGTTGGATCAGAACAGGCATGGAGTCTATGCTAATTGCGTCATCCGCAGCCTTAATATTTTTTCTACGCAGCAAGCCAGTGTCATTGACCTGCTGCTGGTAGCTAAACACAAGAACTCAAAAGGGAAAAAAAAGCAATTTTGTGTAGAGCAACCATTTTCCAGACTGTAATTTGGCCAACATACAGAAGGGCCTAGTTAAGTGCTTGTGCGGGTTACTACCAGTAAATTGGATACACTTACTCTACTCTTGACATGTTGTTGGGCATAATGCATTTGTTTTCTGTTATTTTTATCTAGGGGGCAGAGAAATGTTAGTAGGTCATAACGCCTCTTTAATAAATCATGGCATGTAATGAAGCAACAATGCAAAGGGGCCGTTGGAATAGGCAATGAAATGAAAAAAAAAGAGAAAATGTGCTTTTGGAAACAGACTTTATTTCTTATTTTCACTGTCTCTGAGCTTATTTTACACCTAGAATTTTATCCTGCTTTGCGCCAGTATACAAACCTGGACACCTAATGCTCTCTTTTTGTTGGATGCCAATCATCTTACCCAGATTTGTCACAGTTGTGATTCTTTTCCGTCCAATGACGATATCTAAATGACCACCGAAATCAATCCACTGTAATTATGAATGTTCCGGCAATGCTGTCACCACACAAACTAGAGGCCCGCATCCCGCGGCGTACGTTGCTAGTAATCAACCAAGCAGTGGGTCAGATAGACACCAATCAGGTATGGACTCCGTCTCACTCAGCATGAATGCGCATATCAGAGATAGCCGGTACCACCCACAGAGCGCCATCTGCTCTACGTTTCATCTCAAAGTGCCTTTAAGCATCTATCTGCCCGCCTGATGCACACCTGGGGGACTTTCTGAGGAGCCGAGGCTTTATTTGGATTGTGGATTTCTGTGGCTTTGGGTCTGAGAGATTATTTTGTGAAGATTAAATTGTGATTTCTTCTCAGGAAACTAAATCGTACTGATATATTTCTTCTTAATTGCAGCTTAAATAATGGACATGGTCAAAATGAGTACCAAGTGTTTTGATTTTAATTCATCTTTGTATTTTCTCAATTCATTGGTTGATATTAAATATTTAAAAAAACGTGAAAAACGTGAATTATAGAAACTGTTTTGTCACATTTGAAAAGCTAGAATCAGATTCATTTTCTATTGACCAACTAATAGACTAATTGTTGCAGCTCTGAAAATGTCTTTGTTACCAGAATTATGAGGCAGCATTCATTAACATATTTTGATGTACTGTTCCCATTAGAAAAGGTTGATAAAAACAGCAACTCAAAAACAGTTTTTACACCCGCTTGAGGTGGGTAAAAAGACTAAACGCACTAAATGTGAGATGGAACACAGTCTTCCTGAATATTTCCATAATAGGCATGTCTCTGGGCAACATAAAACTTAGGATTAGTTTACTCAGTTTACTTAGTATACTCAGTATTAGTTAATGAGAATGAAATATTACAATTTGCCCAACTGAAACAAATTCCTGGAGACCCCTCTCTTTTTCTCTCGTAGATGACTGTTTTTTTTTTCTTTCTCTGGTCTCACATCCTTCACTTCTTCCTCTATTTATTACATCCATGTGTAATATAGCCTATACCGCCATCATCTGACAAAAGTACACTTTGCATCCAACCTTTTATTGGACATGTACCGAATAAAAATGTTATTTTTCGTTTGACAATTATTGGAAATGTTTTTCAGCAAATATAACTCAAACAGGAATAAATAGTGCGTTTGTTGGGATTAATAAATATTTGGTGATCAAGTACATAAGTACAATGTTACCAGAATAATCACTTTTCAAGTTAAGTGGATCTGAATCTGAGTTACATGTTTGGTGTGTGAGTTTAGGATTTGTATTAACAAAATAAGGTTGAAGAGGAAAGGGCTGCCCTGGCTATGAGCAAATAACCATCATTTTCAGAAGTGCACTTCTCGAGTTAATGTTTCGCCTCTCAGCTACCAGTCTGATTGATTCTCTTGTGGCCTGGTATTGGCTCGTATTGGCATCATTTAGCTGCTGCTTTTTCAAACGGTCGCAGTCCCTTTTTAAATGTCCCATCACTAAAGAGCTCAAACCAAATATCAAGCCTGAGCAAACTTCAAAGACTGTGTCCAATAACCACTCACCTCAAAAAGAAAAAAAAAAGTAGCGTTTGCATCCTGAATCAATTCATTAAATTCCTTCTGTCCATATTGTACACTCCAGGGGTCCGTCTCATTCAGATGCAGCTTGTGAAAAGATATTTCAAACCCCCGGTAGTAGTAGTAGTAGTAGCAGCAGTGCATTCATAGTACAGTTTGCAAATCACCTCAGATGAGGTGTGTTTGTGTGTTTGTGTTTTTGTGAGCATGCCTACGCTCCAGGAAGATCATTGATTTTTCTCTTAAACTGTGGCTTCGACACAACATTTATCACACCGACATTCATTCTCATCTTTTGTCATTCTGATGGAGGATTATGTTGTATGAACCAGATCCAATCAGCATGCAGAAACAATCGCAACATCGCCTGCCGCTGCACTCCATTGTGCTGAAGATTATATTACTCCTGGCCAAACCTACAGCAGCATAGGAAAACCTCCGTCTGCTGGCGGCCTTGCAACAGGAACCTTTGGATCCATCATGCCATATCTTTGTCTTAGGGTGCTTTGTTACATTTTAAGGGCCTGCGCTAGGGTGAAGATAAATGCTGTAAATACTCCTTTATGAATGAATAAATCCCCCCCCCCCTTTCTGCCGAAACCGCTCCATGGCCCACTGTTAATAAACTGATTCATGGCGTAATCCACTCTCTCAAGCATTCAGAGTCCCTTTTTATACCCCCTATTTATGTTTGCTGTTATTTCAGAGAGTCAGCTGAAAGGAACCACAAGAGGGAAGACGATAAATCACTTCTCCGCGCTTTAATTTATGGAGGTGAGCGGGTGTTATACGAGCAAATTCTCTCCCAGCAAACACCACTGGTGAGGAGCAGTCAGGGGAAACCTGAAAGGGGAAGTCCAAGTCAGGCGCCGCATCTTTCTCAATAACCTGCAAGCAGGAAAAGTGAGCGAGTTCATTAAAAACCTCATTGTCCGTAACCATGACAGAAAAGAAAAGATAGTCCGAAAGCGATCGAGCCTCAGCCCCTGGATAGAGCACGTCTTTTATCATTGTTATCCAGTCATGAAAAATTGAGCGCCCCTTTTTCATAAAAGTGAAATCATTTTTGCAGAAATGCTGACAGAAGCATCATGATTTTTAGAGCTACTTCTGGGGAAATATTTATGACTTTAACAAATTGGTCAGAACAAATGATCGTTCTCTTAGGTTCTTCTTACTTTCGGCCAAATGTATTATATCGCTTACATTTCTTATTTCGCTGTGGATGGCAATACATAGATTAATCATGTTTGGCCGGAGGATTACGGCTTATTTTGATTTGAGTTAGATGCTCTGACCCAAGCCCAAAGAGCACTCCCAACATATTTAGTGAAGCACATGATGATATACTCACCGTGCTGTGTTGCCCCTGGAAACTGAAGCCGACTTGCAATCATGACACTGAAGGATGGGATTTAAGAAAGTATCCCTCTCACTAGGAGGTAGTGCAAACTGCAGAACCACAATGGCTCTCTTATAAAAAATATGTTTAAATAACTTTTTGGTGAAAATCTATTAATTCCTTTGACATTATGCACACAAAGTATACCAACTGGTCTGTGAGGATGAGTAACAGGTGAATACAATCTGCGCGACTCGTGCTTAGAGAGTGATTTGATATGCAAATAATGTTTGAGTGCAAGCTGAGCGACTCCTGCTCAGAGAGTGATTTGATATGCAAATAATGTTGACCCATGGTCCAGGTCTGACAGAGTGGCCATCTGTTAGCAAGCACCAGAGTGGCTGCTGGACGAGACCTCCAACAGTAATCCCTCTGCTTCTAGTCCTCTAAAAATAACCCTATATACCGTCCATGCTTTTTTATTCTAATAATGCAGCAGATTTAATGCAAATGATTCCTGCACACAGCATTTATTTTGTTGTTTTAGTCTGGTGCTGTTTGGTTTGGACAATCAGCAATGTTCAAATAATTAGGATACATATCTTCACTGTCTTAACCTCAGGTACTATAGCAGCCTGCAATGCTGTCTGCGGAATGTAAATGGCATAGAATTCAGGGCACATTAGCATATTATGTGCATTCTTTATGTTGTTATTGTGTTTTGTCTCAATAAAGAAAAGGGAATGGAAACAAGGTTTGCACTTGACCCTCATAGACAGCGACAGGGAACAATATCTACAGCCAACGACAATTAATAATTCAACGTTATCATTACTGCGGCCATCACTTAAGAAAAACCTCTTATTGCCATATTTCAAAAGCAGTGGTGAAGTACTGAAGAGTGAATGTGGAATATTGTCACAATGGAATGTGTTCTTTTTTTCATGAAAAAAAGGTCTGTCTACAACGAATCACTTTGGACCTCATATAGAGGCACATGAGAATGTGTGGAGGAATTTTCACAACACGGGAAGACATGGTGCCTTATGTGGAAATGTATACCCATATGACTAGCTAGCCAAAAACAGCTGCGCGGGGTTCAGGCATATGGCTGCCCAATGCCTTTCCAGATTCTCTATGGCTGGCTTCTATTTAGTCATAGGTCTGCTGGAGGGCAGAAAAGTAGCAATAAAGATCAGTTAAAAAAAAGAAGTGCAACCTCTAACACTAGGGTGCGCTGTGGTGGTGTAGGGGTAGAGCGCTTGGAGCTCGGTGCTCTTAAGCAGCCAACCCCAGTTTGAGTCCGTTGGACCAGTCCTTTGCTGCATGTCTCCCCCTCTCTATCTCCCATTTCTTCCTGTCTGGCTACTGTATAATAAAGACATCTATGCCATTAAAAAATTGTTACACTAGAGTATCTGGCTGCTAATAGCCACATCTTGACTTCCACCTTCCGCCGGGGCCTGAACAGTCACGTGGCTTTGAACGGGTGAAACACTGCAGTAATCTCCCAACTAGTCAGTTTTGGAGCTGCCATAAGCAAGTAACATAAAATACATTTAGGTGTGCAGAATACAACTGAAAGACATATTTGATAGGAGCAGTTTGTATTAAAGCCTTGACCTTAAAAGTATTAAACTGAAATAGAAGCGCAGATATGATGAGCAGAGTGAACTGCGTTTTTTAAGGTCATCCATATTTTACATTGCGGTACAACTTAAGCCTTAACTAACCTACCGGAAATTCAAATGTGGTCATTTTCTGTATATATGAAGAGTTACAATGCTGGACAGCAGCTAGATGCAATCATGAATACTGGAACATCAGGGACAATAATTACACTATAGTATAGAGCAAAATCTATTCAGCTGCATGGATATTGATTACAGACTAGAGGCTGCACAGCTGAACATAATCAGGGTAATTAGCTATTCCGCTGATTGGTCGTGTCTTCAGGACTGGAGCAGAGAGCCAAGTTGGTTAAAATGAGGACCTAACCACATCTGACCATCTAGGGTTGCCTAACAGATAATGGGGTTCAGAAGAGAGGATTAAAGTATCTGGGAAGCTTTGTTATAATTAACTCACAGAGCTGCCAGTGGCCAAAACATTTGAAAAGCTGTCATTATTGAATTTGACCAACCCTCACAGTTTATTTGAAATAATTAAGTATAATCTGGCATCTATACACTAATTAGTGTTGAGCTCTAAACTGTTGAATTTCAAAGCACATGATCTTTTTGTGTAAAAAGGTACATTTCATGCTATGAGTGAGTGATGCTTTTAGGTGTTGTCCATTAATTTGCTTTTATTACACATTTCATTAACACCTGTGCCACACTCGGGGCACTTCTGGATTTTTAATTTTCAATTTTTAGATCATTCTGGCTACGATTATGCATACAAAATTAATTTGACAAGTGTATTTTTATTTATTTGAATATTGGAAAGCTCCTATAAAAAAGGTCTATAAGACACAGAAATATCAAAAATATTCAAAAAAAATTCAATGGGGATTGAACCCATTAAAACTGTAACCCACAACCATTATGGGGCAAATTGTACCGGGGGCATTGCTGCTGTATAATGGAGCACATCTAACAAATGTATGCAACTAAAATGGTGTGTGTTGATATGTATTTCAGTGTGTGTGTGTGTGTGTGTGTGTGTGTGTGCGTGCGTGCGTGTGTGTGCAGAGAATTAGTGGATGTGTCCGTGTATTCAGACATTCCGATCCTTATGGACAGAAATGGCCCCATCAAAAAAAAATCATTAAAACAGTAATTTTTGATCCCACAGCCATAACAGTATAAAATCATGCATTCTATTATATCAGGCTTTCCATCTAGAGCCCTGGCTTAAAAACTGTAGATTTTACTACACTGTAAAACTGTTACCTTACAATTTACGGTCACTATCTGGCAGTAATTATGCAGAAGGTTACTGTGATTATTATTATAATTTTTTTTACAGTAGAAGTATTGTACTTCTGTTTACAGTATACAAAAAATACTGTAATTTCGGTTGTATTTACAGTATTATGGTGCGTTACTGTATTATAATACAAAAACTCTTTGACTACACAAATTTTTCACTTTTCTACAGACTGACTACTGTAATTTATTTAAAAGTATTCATCAATATAATGTAATAATCGTTTACAGTAATGTTACTGTGTTTAATACAGTAAATAACTGCAGATCTACAACAAACTTTTACAGTGTATTCTCCACCAGATTGAGTCATTTCGACATATTTGCCCTTTGTGGCGAACACATTTAATGGGGATTATTTCTGAAAATAAAGGTTTATTTGGCGGTGGTAATCAGAACTGAAGTTTGTTAACATCCTCCGAAAAGAAAAGTGTTTCTTCTTGTTCCTACAGTCGGATGTTTGCTCTTCGCTGTGCAAACTGATGTCTGTGCAGAGTTTAGCACTTTAAGAAGCGGAAAGTTTCTCTGTGCTCACTGAAAATCAGATTTTATGAAGTTATGACATTACAAGTAGTATGAAGTCAATCCTGGTTCAATATTTACCTCCACAAGTGTGATGTGGAAAGTTAAAGCCTCTAGTGCACAAACACTGAGAATATATTTACAGTGTGCTCATCAGTAAGACTTTAGAGATTCAAAATGATTTGCATATTTATAGACCCTGTATTGTTTAATAAGCGAAAAGGAGGAGGGCTTTAACAAGATTATTTGTTCCTTGTTTCTTTGTTATCTTCTTTTTATGATGTGAAAACCAGATCAGGCACAAATTATTATGAAATGTACAGTATTTTATGTACATCTTAAACCATTTCTGGAGGAGAAATTAACTTGGTGAAAGTGAAAATTTATAATAACAATATATAGTATTTTTATGGCAGTTTTAGGAAGGGGATGTTTATTGTCCTCAAAGAGATTTAAAATCTGATGATACACAAAAACTAATAACGAATTTATATTTATATATGTTGTTGTTAATCACAGAGCCAGTGGTAAACAGAAAGTCATTTTATTTTATTATATAAACAGTATTATTTTTTGTTTTACCAATAGTGGGTGTTATATAATCAAACTGGCCTTTAAAGGAGTGAAGTTGTGAAATTTAATAAATGCTTGGTAGTTATGATCAGGACCGGTGAAGCTGTCAAAGTGAGAAGTAATATTAATGTATTTTTTGTAGCACTTTTATGAAGGGGACATTTTTCCCTCCAAGCAAGTGTTTTTTCTTTTTTTTTTTATCTGACACTGCTCAAAAAAAAAAAGCCTCGAAATCAGTATTGTTGTTAAACATTGACATATCCCAGCCTGTGTAAAGAAAACTGCCCTTAGCTTTAACAGTAAACAGAAAATCATTTTATTTTCTCCAAAACAAACAACAGTGGATATTACGTAAAAGAAAAATAGCTTGAATATTTGGCAGTGGTCATCAGGACTGTGGACGGTTAAAAAGATGTAACTTAACATACTATATTTTTATAGCATATTCTTTTAAACAGACATTTTGTTCTTTAATAAATTTCCAGGTGCGGCACATGACTTACATTTGTGAAGCTGTTACAGAGACACAAATTGCAATTTAGTTAATTACCATTTAGAAAGAAATGGAGTTTGTGCTTGAAGCCACGCTTTAAGGTTATTGGTCTCATGGCATGAAAATCAGAGATATGATTTGTGGTGGGTGTCTGCCTCTGGAATTCAAAGAAGCGAAAGCGTAGGGAGTGCTCGCTCCGGCAGTCTGAAGCCTACAGTAAGTTGATATGAGAGCTGAGCTCTAAGTTGCAAAAAGCCGAAATAAAATTTAATGTTTTCCATCTTCTCTGCAACCAAAGAAAAAACCTTATGCCCCTCATTTTCCGCACTGTGAAAGTCAGAAATAATGATTTCCTATTTGGTATGCATTTTTCTGCCCCTCTCTGGTGGAATGTTGATTCTCGGGGAGCAAAAAGCAGTGTGGTGCCTGTGCCTTATTAAAAGTCCGCTCTGTGTTTGGTATCTTATCACATACAGAGGCAAAAATTATCTAAACAACCCACTGTTAGATTTTCTGGCTGAATGGTAAATACCAGGTGACTAATTAGTTTTCCCTGTCGCTGTTTCCCTCTTTTGTAATGTAAAGTGGTTGAGCACCTCTGAGAGTAGGGTACTGCATAGCTTCTGTAAACATATTTTCTCCCATTGCTCACATCCCTGGGACATCCAGTATCTCAGCCGCATGAAAGGTAAACTGCATCTTCAATAAACCCAATTATGGGAAAAGTTCGATCAGCTGATCCCAGCCTTGTTGAATAACCTATGTATCTCATTCCAATAGAGGGAATCAGACTGCTGCACTGAATATAAAGCAGATTTGGCTGTGCGCCTCTACCTTTTTTTCCCCCTGCCAATAATTACGTCTTCTTCATCAGTTACACTTTTTTAATTAAAGTATATACGCCTCGACAAACCTTAAATGAGTCACTGATGATCAAATAAAAACAGGCGCAAAAAAAAAGTACGAGATTATAAACAGTTGTACCTTAGTGAAAGAGACGGTTAAAAATTTATGTTGATTTATAATTCAATCAGAAAACGTTCATTTTTCATACTGATATATAATTGAAGCGCTTCAGTACATGAGTATCTAATGCGGTATGCTGTGTTTTCATCGAGTATATCACAAAATAATGCTTAAAGCCTTCAAGACTACAGTCTTGTGGGATAAATAGATGTCAAAAGTTGTACCGCCGCCGTCCTGAAGTTGGATCTCGTTCGTCAAGCAACGATTAACAGTAATTAACAGAGTTGAATGGGTGAAATTACATAGGCCGTTCGCTAGCTTTAAACACACTTTGTTGTTTTCTGTGCAGTTTTGTATTACTCTCCCAATTTTCATGAAATCTGGTACTAGAATGTTGAATTGACCAAGAATGACTACATTTTTGGAGGATTCTACATAGGAAATCTGCATAATGATTGTTTATCAGATAGAAGACTGACCACTTGTTGAATTATTTTTGGATTCATCCAAATCTGATCAGTCGAGACATGTCATTTGTCACTTTTGTGACAACACTTAATGGTGAGTAATGCAATTATGTACATAAAAGACCTACAATCTGCTACATCACTGCCCAAGTCTAAATGCACGGTAAAATCTGCCTTCGCAACAAACATTTCTCAAGATATTTCCTGTCTTTCTAATCCTATCCTCCTCACCGGCCTCTGTTGCCTGCCATCCGTGCACCGCAACACATCAACTCATACATCTACTTGTTTTTTTGTTTGTGATTCGACTCTTAGTGGTTTTTCAGGGTGAACTCTTATGATCCCAGCAGCATTTTCTGCAGAATGTGTCTGTGCAAAAACAAATGAGGCAGAAACCTCCTTTTGATTTAATATTTGTTTATATTGTTGGTAATATTGATTCTCCTCTTTATATTTCACTCTCTAGCTCCCCATTTAATTAATAGAATTATTATAAATGCAAATAAATCTATAAAGATGTAGAGTCCACACTGCAATATTTTGACATGTACAATGTAACTGCTCCCCAAAATCCGAGGTTTTGCCCATAGAACTTAAGTTATTATTATTTTTTTTTCTGCAGTTTTAATATAATTGTAAAGTCTGTGGAGGCAATAAAAGCCGACAACAATGGTCAAATAAGTATTCGACAACTATTCTCTGACATTGAAAGAACGCTTGCTACTGCTGCAATTTTAAATAAATACGGTAGCTCATAAATGTCAGTCACTACAGTGTTCTACCATCGATAGGCCAATCCATAGAAAAGCCAATGACTGTCACTGCAGTGATTTATGTCAATGCTGTGGTTCCTTTTGCTTAAACCCAACGATTCCCTTTCACTGAGAATGTTCTTTACATGGTGCCCAGGTCTCAATTTTAATAGTAGAATATGCAATTATTATGCTATACATTTAACGCTATAAGGTAAGGTGAATCATTCACATTGCACACATAAAATTATCAACTGATTACAATATTTTTTTTACATCGATGTATTCATATTCAGTTGCTCTTTTTCTCACTTCCATGGGTGCTACTGTTGCTTGATGACTTATTTACCGTCCTGTGAAATGAATCAATCAATGTCACAATCACTGAATCCCTGAACCTCTAAAGAGAACACCCAGCTGTCACAAAGATATCAGGAGTGACATTACGTTGATGATTTTCAGCCCGTGATTTGTATTTTCTTTGAAATGCCAATGACAGGACTCATCATCACATCTGCTACAGAGTTTCCATATATATCCAGTACTGTGCGTGGATGCTTTGATGAATTCCACTCTGGATCCTAATGTCCCGACCAAGTCCTGTTAGAATGTGTGGCAGGGCCCATCTCAGTATTTCTAACAAGAAAGACACACAATCACCTAGTTATACAGTGAAAATCACCCCATGTTCTTACAGTTTATCTGCTCTGTAATCAGTGTGATGTTGTTTTCACACATTCTATAACCATTCAGCAGATGTCTCTTAGTATTTATCTGTGTGAAAAGACTCACTCCTTGTTCATAGGTCATGTTTCATGTCATGTATGTAGTTCCGTTGGTTGTAAAATGAAGATTGCCCTCTGAACATTATAATAAACTGCTTTATGTGAAGGCCAAACAACTTGAGGTTTCATCTTCAGTTGGCCTTGCCGAATTGTTCTCTCGGTAATTCAATTATTGCCAGAAAAGACTACACACAGGGAGTTTTTTCTCTCTTTTTTTTTCTTTAATCAATGATTCACTGTTAGAGAGCGGTTTTCACGGTTTAGACAATCTTAGGGCAACGCTCGCCCACTAATCTTCCAAATACGTACGATCAAGCATGCTCACGTCGTACACTATTCTCCTCATTTATCAAAATGGATCTAATTGAAATCTCAATTACAACACCATCAACACGGGCCTCGCTGAGGCGATGGGTTCGCAACACACAACAACAAGTTTATCACCGTGTGTATATCCTTGACAGCAATACAAAGCTAGTGAGGTCTTGTCATCCTGATAGCTTTTGTACTTGTGCATCTCTCTCTCTCTCTTTTTTTTTTTTTTTTGCCTCTGGCTGAGATGAATTGCTCCTGCATCCAGCACTGACAACAGCGTTTATGGAGGGAGGGCTACGGATATGGGATGCTTGTATTTCAGGTCCTCTCCCTCCCTCGCTTCTTTATTCTCCCTCCATCCCCCTTATTTACCACTTTATTGTGATTCACCAGAGAAAAGCACAAAGGGAGCGTGTAATGGGAATATGGTAGATACAGTATGGCGCGGCAGGCCTACTGCCTGCTGGAAGCGGAGGAGAGCTGATGTCTCAATTTGTAATCCACCTCCTAAATTCCCCTTAAAGTCATCACTCAGACAACACCTGCTGCCCTTCTGTTGCCGCTGATGCCTTTGTCACCCACACGAGTGCCCCGACTCTAACACCCGGGAGAACTGCCGAATGTGATTACAGCGTGTGTTCCCGGGAAGTACAGAAGTATGTTGCAGGAAATGCATCACACCCGTTATACCGGCCTCGCAGCACAAATGTTTGCACTTCCCATCCCGAAAAATGCAAATAAAGTGGAAGGTCACGAAGGCATTTGGGATTCTCATGGCTGTGAAACTGACCTCATCTTTCTTGACGGAAAGGTGGGAAATCGGATCGGCAGCGTGCGCACGCAACAGATTGAGAGTCGACTGACTGTTAATAATTCATCTATCTTTCCCACATGTGGGACTTCATCCGAGACATTGAAAGGGGTCTTTGGGCCTGAATAGGTTTTATACTCAGCTGAATTAATTCTCCTTGTGCATTGTCGTGTTGTAAGATTCTTCAGAGGGGCCCCGAAAGGACGAGCACTATAAAATGCTCGAGGAATTCAATGCAAGGGCCTGTGCTACTGGCATAATATCCTCCGATGCTACTGAACAGCATGTTACCAGATAACTAGATGGATGATTACCAGATGAATAGACAGACCCTGAAACTCAATTGACCCTCTGTGAATGTCAGTGAGTCAGCAATTGACAAATTTTCCAAGGCAATGGAGCAGTTACTGCTGTACGTGCATTTCTAACCATTATTTTGTCTTTTTATTTTTCATGGTTCTACTAATGACACAGTGAAAAACTGTTTTCCTTGTCACCTACATTTAATTATTGAATCCATGATGTTAGAATACAGTAAAACAGCATTAAACTAAACAAATTGACTGTGTGGTTTGCAAATAACATCTTATATGAGAATAAGCTGAATCCTTGTCTGGATAAAACAAGCATTTTAAATAAGTCATCTTGGGCTCTTGGATTTTTTCTGATTTGATGAGCAGGTTAAATTGATTCAGGCTAATATGGTCAAACAGCCGGGGTGCTGGGTGCTATTGTGCATGTTGGCTCACACAACAGAACTATAATGAGTATCATTTGTAACACCTGTGTTTATCTACGTCAGGTTGTCAAAATCTCCGGTCTTATTAGCCGATCTGAATGAAAATGATCATTAGTGGCGGCCCTAGAAATATTAAAATCATGTATTGTGTCCATCCAGCAGTCTACAACTCAAGTAGGTATTTCATTTTCCGTGTGCAGACAAAAGAAGTAAATCCTCACATTTTGCGAAGGCTAAAACAAAAAAAAAAAGAAGAAAAACTGTTGGCAATCCTGGCTTGGTAAATGACATTTAGTTAATCGTTAAAACTGCTAATAAATCTTCTAAACAATTAATGAACCACTCGTCGCAGCCCTAATAATACAAATGCAAATTACATTGCGTTGCCCTGCTGTGAAAAACATGTATCTCCAAAACATCAAATTTTCATGAGCTAAGAAAAACTGACTTATTTTTAGCATTGTGACAAACCTTTGCATTGGAGTTTTTTTGTGGCTGTTCATGTTTTCTCAAACAATAAAGGGACAAATACTTACAAATCACCAAATTCAGAGATACTTGATTTTCTTTCTTTGGACAGTGGCACCTTATTACATAAGGTATTCCTGCTCAACGTGTGATTAGGGCTCATGTTTCCATTTTCCAGTCACTGTATGATGTCCCCAGGATTTTCCAGCGGCTTCAATAACATGAGAGCAAAGTGCTGTTATGGACTTGCCGTTATTTATCAGACACAAAGAGCAGGATGAGAGCCAGTTCTATTCCTTTGCCACCTAATGTTGTCTCTCAGGCCTGCAATTTTCCTCGATAAGTGTCCTTATCCTTGGGTGATACAGGGCCCACCTTGAGAAAAATCCCTCACATTCTGTTAATGCCTCAGCTACCTAGACAACACCTAGAGCTGGTTACTACAGACATCCATCATATCTCCCTGGACACAAACACAGAGAAGATGTACCTAGCCTCCTCCATGACAATCCATCTCCTCTTCTACTTGTGCATTCTCCTCTGGCCTCCTATAAAGCACGATGAACTGAATAATACTTTCCCCTCTCGCTGTCTCTCAATGTACTAACACCCGTCGGTTTTAATCTTTGAGGGAGAATATGCTGCAGATTAAAATTTATTACAAAGGATATGGGTCTTTCAATTTGTTTATGAAAAGGTGAGCCGAGGGGGGGGGACGCCGTTTACTCTCTTTTGTCAAATATATCATAGATATCCAAAATTGTTGCTGTGCCTCACGGAAGCTCATCTCTGATCACAGATTCACTGAAGAATCCAGGCAGCCACGTTAAGACGGCAAATGTTTACCCCCTCCTCCTCAACACACACACACACACACACACACAGACACACATCTCTGCTCCCTGCCACCCCCCACCCCGACCCGCTTTCAAGCCCCAGTGGCATTCTTCTGTTCAGCTGATGAAAGAGATTGCTTTGGTCTTGCACTAATGAATTGGCATTATTATTAAATGATGTTTGTAAATTATGACCCAGTTTGCTCCCAAAGAATGGCGCCGAAGCTCAAAAAACCCACATCGTCTATTAGGGGGCTCGCAGCCACCTCCAGCATTTAAAATTGTGGAGTTAAACTGTTTTTTGGAGGCAGGTCGGAGTTTGGGGAAATCATCTGCAGCTCACTGGCACCGCCTTGTGGGCTGAAGACAAACGCCCTCATTTCAAACATCCCCCCTTTCTCTTTGCTGTGCATTAAATTATTGAACACTATTATTATTTCATGGCGATTCTTAAATTATTGCTTGATACTTGAGTTGACTAATCAATACGGCGGGCTGCATGTCAAAAACATAAACCGTGTTTATTGCATTTAGACACAAACCGAATCAAGCAGTCCACTGGCCAAAGACTCTTTAAGGCAATGATTAACACATTTAAAATACAGCAAATCTAGCAGTTGACTCCTTCATTAGGACTGATTTGGTGTCCCGTCGTCAGCCACAAGGGGGAAGAAGAGTGGAACAGATGCAAGCGCATGAGCTTCTCATCTCAGTGATCAAATATTTCCTTTGCATTTGAAATTCTACTTTGTTGTTAATGATGTTGACAACAACTTCAGTCCACTTTTGATACTCCTGATGGGTGAGCATACGAAAAATGCAAATGAGCAAATGTTAATTAGATTTTTGATCCAAACGGTCTTGAGAAGGTTTTCTTTTTTTCTTTTTCTTTTTTCTATTTTCTTTTTTTTTTCCTGCTATTTATATCTTTGCTGTGTTTCCATGCTTGCAAACATCTGCTAATGGTCATTCTTACAGTGACATCTTGTGGGGGTTGGCTGGGCTGACATTGTATTCCAATATTGACTTTCATGTTTTCACAATATTTTTTAAAAAGGCAGCCAGGACTGGATTGTGATATAATTTTAGTGATATCTTTCAGGTTTGTAAAAATCTGAGAAAAATCTTACACTCAAGACTCAACACACTACAAATTGAAAGGTTTTGTGTGTGTGTGTGTGTGTTGTTTGACCCCATCGACTCCAAATTGACCCAACCAACTCCACAAACACACACAAACGCTGTGTCAGTTCCAGATGTCCATTTGCATGTTGTTTAAAGTACATATGCCACTTTCCCTCGCTTAGTTTGGACAGCTGCGTTAACGCTCTGCACTGCAAGAGTCTCGGGCGGACAAAATATGTGACAAGGCCCCAAACAAACTGCACTTTTGAGTCTTACAGCTCATCCAGGCGCGGATATACAGCACGCAAGAATGTGCAAATATTCCTCTGACAATACTCGCAGGACCACCTAGTTGACTCTGCAGCCTAACTAAAGTTTACAATGAGATGCCAAAAAAGAGACAACAGTCCATCTTTCATGAAAAGCGTGTTTCTTCTGAAACTAGGTGCGGTTTATCGAAACATCCTACTTTTCAATTTTTGCGTTCTTAGAGAACAATGGCAGTACCATCAAGTTGTTTTGCAGATCGCAAAAGTAGAAGTAGCCACTCTTCTTCCAGACATTTTAAGATGTGTGCTACATTTTTTTACTATTTTTTTTTTGTTTCCATACTTATCTATATGCATAGTATCAACCCTCAGAAGCCTCCCTGTGAGTAAAGTGTTATTCTGTTGCCTGATTGGCTCCTCTCCCACACTTTCCTGACCAGATGTCTCTCCCATGCAGCGGAGAGGCTATAGAGAATTTCCAGTCATGACGGATGACTCGTCACAAAGCTCCTCGCACATGGTTTCTAACCACAAGAAAAGATATCTGTCTTAAGACCTGAGTCACGGTATTAATACAAGGGGAGTAACTCTTAGGAAAAGAAGTAATTCTCTGGAACCTTTTGTCCTGTCGGGGAACATATACCTCAACCTAAGTTTTCCACACTCACATATTTCAGTTGTGCGCCTGCGAGACAGATCCATTTGAATTCCACTGTATTTTCATCAGATCGCAGGAGTCAAACCGTTCAGTTTTAATGTTTAGTTTAATTGTCCGTCCATGCTTGGGACATAATGGAAGTAAAACCCACGTAATGTGTATTTTGTGGCACAGCCCTGCAATTTGACAAGGCTGGATTACAGTGCAATTCTGTAAATAGCAGTCGGGATAATACCAAAATCAAGCTATTATTTTCCGGCCTCCTATTATTTTCTTTACACTACTTAAAGAGCCTCAAGTGAAAATTGTATTATTACACTTCCTCCTTATCCATGGATCTCCAGGAGTTTATGAGGGTTGCTGCATGTGTCGGGTTTCTCTTTTCGCTGAGAGGTCTGGGTGTTGATGATCCCCGAATGTCTCCTCTGTACAGTGGATGGATTTCGCAGCTTAGTCCCTTCCAGACGTGGGGGCTGGTGGGTGGGCGAGGTGGGGAGTCACATTCCAGACCCACTGAGGCTAAAAGGAAATGATGTCAGCCTTGCCCAGACTACTGTGACTCATTAGTTTCTGGCTGCACTTTAGCGCTGCCCTACATTTTTGGAAGCACGGCAGTTCCAACTGTCTTGGCAGTGCCGCTATAACTGGATGAGGATAAACACCTGGGCCATTACATTTCTCTCAACACCCGTTTCCATGTTTTTTCTGCTTGAAAAACAAGCCAGGGTTTTTGATCATGCCTTGTCTTCATTTGAACACAATCTACAGAGTGAAATAATTTTTTTTTACAGCTCTCATTTGAAACACATTCTCGTGCAGCAAGCTGTAATTTTTGTACTTTTTGAAATGCATACAAGCAAATAGGGTGAGATATTCAGGATTGATTATTTTTGCTTTGGCACGGGAGGCAGTCCTGCAAGTTAAGTGTATTTCATTCACTCATGACTCACTTGAGAGCCATTTAAGATCATTATTGCTAATGTAGATATAATTTTCTGGTAAAATCTCTGGATATTTGCATTGTGAGCTGTGCAGTTATGCAGTTTTTTTGTTGTTGTTGTTGATATAATATGCATCCCCAAAAAAGGGGGTTTATATATACAAACATAGCACTTTTAATTTATTCCTTTTGAAATCTTTTTAATTAATTCTTATCACAGATGAAGCAGTTGCTCACTAAACATGAGAAATTTTCGGCACAGATTCAGCACATGCTGGGTGGGACAGAGAGCAAATGCCCAGCATAACTATGTACATAACTATACGTAGTTGGGTGGCCAGATGTGTACATTTAACCGGCTTCCTGTGTAAGTGAAAATTATAGTAAATTGTGTGTGCATATGCACGTAGGCAAACATGCCCCAACCATAAATTGACCCCAGTTATTTCAGCCTACTGACTAAATGAAATGAGTGCCTTGAAAGACTGTGTATATGAGGACAGTATGTGTGCTGTAGAGTAGCATATTTATGCCTATAAATACCTGCTAGGTTCCGTTGTAGAAATAGGGTCTTCATGCATGCATCCATTTGATTATCCGAAAAAAAAACTTTTTTACCGGAGAAAAATCTTTTTTCTACGGGTTTGAGATTTGATGATACACCCTTGGTAAATTAAAAGAAACAGCTTCTTACTCATGAGTTGTCCATTGTAAGCGTGTGGTTGAAAATGTTATTATGTCAGTATACCCAGGAGGCTTATAAATTCTGCACATACTACATACTGTCTAATACCTAAATAGCCCCCAATGATTGAAGGTTTTCCTGAATAAATTTTATGATGGATGAGTTCTGGCTTTCTTTACACATAGCAAGGTGTTCCAGATCACCATCCAGACCGTGGCTGTGTTTATCACCTGCAACTCTGACAGAAAGAAGAGCCAAACAACAAAAGCGATGAGTTTCCCAGGCAGCCTGCGCTACAGTTGTTTTACGAGTATTCATGAGGATGCCAACACAAAGACAAGCAGTGGATTATGAGGTTTATCGGCAGAGTTTACACACTGAATCCTTTTTTTTTTTTTTGTAAGCCGTACATGATACATTGCAAATTTTATAAAAAGGTTATGTTAAAAGTCATCCTCTCCTTCCAGCGGAGCACATTTTTTTCAGATTGTTTTCCAGATCTTTTTCTGATCATCGTAGGCCTTGTTCCCGTTCGCAGTCTTAATCAGAACAACAAGGTGTATCCAGCTGCTGCCGTCTGCATCTTTTTGAAAATGCTGCCAACTTCCAGTGTACTATCGAGCAAATGTTGGAAAGCCAACCTATCAGAGGGAAGACTTGATGAGTGTTACAGCAGCATAAAGGAGCATGTACTGTATGATCAGAGGCTAGGAGTATCTAAGGCTTTGCACAAGTGAAAGCTATATTTACAAAAATAGAAAAAAAATATATGCTCGCAGTCTTCATATTTCCTGCAATAAATCATAAAGTTTGCGAAATCTTGTCTAAATGAGCTGGCTACTCCCAAGCCGCAAAGCAGTAAATATCAAACAGCATGCTATGATTATTTTAAGCATTTTAATGAGTGACGATACATGTGTTTGCAGCACTAGTCTAAGTGGTGGAGAGACAGGAAGTGATCCAAGAGAGAAAGGGAGAACTTTTGACCTTGTGAACCAGTCCCAGGCTTCACATTCCTGGGAGGTTGTGTTGCTCATGAAAGCTGTGGGATTTCTAGCTTTCGCAACTCCCCTTGGTTTCTATAACCTCTGTGTTTATGGGCGTGTTGGAGGAAGTAGGGAGGGTGGAGGTGGCGGTGACCACCACTTGACTTTGGCATTGTGCTCTGCACTTGTTCCTCCACCAAACTCTGGCCTTCAAATATTCTCTACCTACCGGCAGAGTGGACCCGCTGCTAATTTCAGGTTTAGTCTGTAACCGTATCAAACCGACCCCAGTATTCTACTATATAGCACCAAACACATTTTATCTCCTTCCACCACATTATGAAAACGACTTATGAAGTAATTTCCTGATAAGAAAAGTTGTTTTGTAAAGCGGTTTAGGTGAAAAATTGCCTGTGACTGATTCTTTGAAATGGAAATAAAAAGGTAGAATAACTCATTGTTACACAAGACATTTGCTTTATGATTCATCTGTTGCATCAGACGGACATTCTCGTAAGTGTGCTGCCCTAAATTTCCTTACAGCTGGTCACACCAAGTATAGACCTGGCAAACTTATCATTATATTAGTGGTATTGGCTAATGTAATGTTCTGCTAGCAGCATTTGAAATTGTGTTGTTTGTATACCCTCCCACACTGTAGAGCTTCAGGCATCTACGCATGAAAGTGGAAATATAAATCTCTAAATTGACTCATTTTTCTTTTTCAGTCCAAATCCTTTGCTTTAAAAAAAAAATATTTACCTTGGGAGTATGATGATCACATTATAACTGCACACATAATCGGCTCATTTTTCTTCCATTTATTCCACGGCTTGTCGTTCGAATCTCAAACCCCTGGTTCCTAACTCTCAACTGCAATGTTTATGAAGCCAAAACAAGAACAATAAAACACTGGATGTCTTTATGCAACTTTTTTTTATAATCCCACCCTACCTCCCCTATGAAATGTGATATTGAATTATTGCATAGCTGATTACACTTGACCCAGATCATTAATTTTCCCTCCACGTGAACTTGTAAAAGTCAAAGCAAAAAGGAGGTTATGGGGGAGGGAGGATGACCCAGACAGAAGCAGAATGCCACAACACTGGACTGTAGACCACAGTGTCCAGCATGGAAGGGGTATCTGAGGGGGGAAAAAAACACTCATTTGTACTTGTGGTTGGTTTTAAGTCCAGGCCAGAAGTCCAATTAAAAGGATTAGGGTGGATCACCGCTGGTTTTGTCTTGATGTGCTGTGGTCACTTGATTGCCAGTCTGCTGCTGTTTTGCTTCTGGCTTTTTCGGAGGGCAATAGGTTCACATGGACGGCTCAAAACAAACACGCCCAGAGGGATTCTTCAGTATCTGATAGCACTCGAAGAAAAAAGTGCTAACTACAAATCCAACAAGAGCCACACGACAGGAACATGCAATTATATCCAGTACTGATGGATAGCCACTGGGAGAGAGCGTTCTATGGTTTTTCTACAGATCTGGTGGGAATTCTCTCATGTCACGAAAGCTAGCTCTGTTCCTTTACTCTTCCAGACAGAATGGAGCACAGGCTGCATGGGTGCAACTACTCATCCACAATTGAGTTTATGAGCGGGATAAATATAGATGCAGACACCGTTTAAAAGAAAAAAATGGATGCGGTCGATGCATTTTGCGTTCTTGGATGAGTCTTGCATATGCCTTTTGGCATATTTGGATTTGTGATATTTGACTCGAAGGCTTCCATTGCACAAGTCACAGCTTCAGGTTAATGTTTTATGAGCAGTAATAAATGATGTTTTCTTTGATTTCCCCAAAAAGTTATTTTGTAGCCTTTATTGGCAAAATAAATAAATGTTATCTGTCCAACAAAAAACTCTGGCTTTACCTCGACAGCCTTCCTCAGAATTCTAACTTTATTTAATGTTATCTTCAGCTGTTTTTTATTCATTTGTGAGCGGCAGTGATGTATAACTCTAGCACACAACGTACACAGGCTGATCTACTTACTCGGCCAAATACTTGAGACAGACAGTTAAACTTAGGGCTGTTGTAGGTTAGCTTTTATTCCAGTAGAGAATACCGATTTCGTACACAGACCAATATAAAAGCTTGGATGGCTTAATTCAAGGCAATGAAAACCTTGAAACATTGAAATCCTATAGTCCCAGTTAACAATCTTGGCTTTATCCAGTGGCCATGAATCTCTTCATCGTCTGCAGTGCTAATCTGAAGATGTAGATATGATAGAACCTCTCCTATGTTGAAAAAAAATGCCTCTACTACTTCCCATACACCCAAATTCTCATAAAGCATCGTAGACGTGTGGAGTGTGGGGGGCCATTTCCAATGCTGTCCCAACAATCACAACCTGATGGAAGTAATGAGGAAATTGACTGCATGTAAGCATAACAGAGACAGGGTTTGTTTTCAGACCACAACTATCTGTCTAATGGGCTGTTTTACTGCCTTCCTCATAAAATAAACATTAGGATGGATATTAGACATTTCATCTTTCTTCTGCTTGTCAAAGGGCCATATTTCATCTGTTTCAAGATTGTATTTCACTATTTTGGGAATGTGGGCTTTCCCAAATCGCCATTAAATCACTATTACACATTTGTGTCGATAATCTGGTCTGTCTGTAAGCAGAAAATCATTAAGAAGCCTATGCACACTCAAGAGTTAACTACGAGGACGCCCAAACAGTGTCCACTGTATATTTTAATTGGCACAACAACCTATCAACATCCAGCTCAGTCAGAATTTCTGTTTTCCTTTTCCATGAAACTGGTTCCTGTGGATCCATTTAAATTATGCACACACTACATCAAAGCTTGCACTGCTTATGGTGTTTGAAGTGAAATCCAAGCATAGTAATTATTGTCTGGTTATCTTCACTGCCTTCCATGTCCAACCGCTTCATTTGTGCCGTTTGTCACTTTCGTTTTTTGATGAGGGTGAAGTTGAAATTAGGATTGGAATAAATGATTATTTTTTAATGTTTTTTTTTTTTTTTAGCTTGATTTGATTATTGATTATCTCCTAATAATTGACTAATAGCAATTTATACAGTTGATTTACATACATCTGAAATGGAAAAAAAACATGAATTAACATTGAAATATATGTTAATTGCTGTTCAACTCAAAATTCCAAAATAAAGTTCAAGTAAGAATATAAACATACAAAATAATGCATTCAATGTCAGAGGTAGCACTGAATAAAAAGACAGTGGGAGTCAGCAGCCTGTCATGATGTCCTTCCTGAAACAACAGAATTTAACATTTAAATAAAAAATAAACACACAGATTACTGAAAAAATGCATCTTTTTGATTTTCCTTCAAATGAAAATAACCACTTATAGTAATATACTTTGCCACTCATCTTTTTCTTAAACTCAAAATTCCAAAATAAAATTCAAGTAAGCAAGTGCAAAATAATACATTATTATGTCTAGCATTCAATAAACAAATAGAAAAGGCTACCCAAAATACTTTCTTACAGCTATTGAAAGAATATAGTAACTTATGTAAACTTGAAGGCTTTAATCTAATACAACACAAAGTATAATCACACAGGCACACAGAAAGGAGGAAACAAACAGAAACTTTTTCATCAACTTCAAAGTAGTATGAAGGGCAACTTGACCCTTGAACTCTTGGTTAAAAAGTCTAAGTAGAGCTTGTATGTCATTCAAGGAGATACAGTCATGCATTAACGTGAAGGAATGTGAACATTTCAACATGCTCAGGAATCAGGTTTCTATTTTTTTAGTTCCATGTTTCCAGCAACTGAGGTGGCGTTAAAGTGGCAGGTATAGACGCATGATTAGGCTAAAGCAGCCAGGGTGGGGAACCTTATGGCGTTATCCTTCCATAATGTGAGGGGGTTATTATCTCTTGGTATAGGGTTCTCATTATCCTCCTACCTCCATGTTTTCTTGGTTTCTGGCCTTCCACTTCAAAATCTGTGCCCAACAAAGTGTCCAACAAAGAGCAGGAGGACCTCGTCTTTAGTGGGGAGCTTACTGAGGCTCCCTGCCCCACAGCTGCCTGTAACAATTTCTACTTCCTTATCATATTGAGACCAACTATCTGTATTTGTGTCAGAAGTTTGAAAAAATCTCAAATACACCACCAAAAAAAAGTCCGGCACAAGAGAGAAAAGTGTGTTTGGAGCTCATTGATATAAAAGAGCAAATGCTTTTATTGTAAATGATAAAGAGCAGGCTTAAATAATATAAATGAATGGGTAATAAAAGTGGATAACATGGTGAATGTTTCAGAATAGCATCATGCCTGGATACACAGTCTAAAGAGTATCAAGTTAGCACATTAATGAAGCTGAAGGCATCTCTACTGTTGAGCAGTGATCAGAAAACGATGTCGGGATCAATTCTCATTGCTGTCCACAGCTTCACTGAGCACTCGGCATTTGGAGCTCTAAGAGAGGAGCTTATCAAAAACAGGATTGTCATTGGACTAAGGGTCGCAAAGCTGTCTAAGTCATTACAGATGGATCTCACAGTAGAAAAGACAATATCCAGAGTGAGAGAGAGGGCAGCCAGTGCTGCGTGGCAGTATGAATGAGAGACAGTCTGAAAACGTAGATTTAATTAGCAGTGATGGGAATAACAGTGTTAAAATACACGCTGTTACTAACAGTGTCACTTTGTTCAGTTACAGCTAATCTAACTAATTACTTTTTCTACTGTTAGACCACCATTATCATTAGTCACATACTGTTTCTATGCATTACTGGCGTTAGTTAAGTTAGAAGCTTTCCGGTTTAGCTGCTAATTTATTCCTCACACTGTTGCTGTAGTCAAAACAGCAAACTTCGTAAGAAAGGTTCACGAGTGCTGCGTGTTCACGAGTGACACAGATTCTTGAGGGCCGTGACGGCGTGGTGTGCCATGCTGACCACACTTTAGTGCATGGCGAAGATCAGACCAGAATTGGTGAGGAGGGGCTGACTCTGAATGTGTCAATTCAGCAAAAGCAATCTCATGTTTCTTGGACACAGTCTCTCGACAGATGGAGTGAAACCCAACCCAGGCAAAGTCAATGCCATACTGGACATGCCAGAGCCCACCTGCATTGCTGATGTCAGACAAGTGATGGGCATGGCTAACTACCTGGGCACCTGTCCTCATATACACAGCCCTCAACAGTTATTCAGTAAGAGAAGACAGAATGGTGCTGGGGAACACCACAGTGGAAACCTTTTCAGAAGCTAAAAATCAGAACTGAGCTCATCCAGAGTCTTGGCCGTATACTCCCCATACACAGAGATGCTTGTGTCAGCTGATGCATCGTTGTTTGGGGTTAGAGCGGGTGTGATCCAGAAACCAGAAGCCAGAGAGTGAGGATTGGAAACAGGTGGTGTCCAGACAGCTTTCTGATGCTGTGAAATATTATGCTCAATGGGCTTCCTCCTCATGTCTTGAGATTTCGAGCAAGGTTGAAGTTCGCATACAACATTGTATATGTGCCAGGAAAGCCGCTCATCATGGCAGATACACTGTCACGTGTCTCAGTGGGTCACACAGACATACAGGAGGAGGGTGAGCTAGAGGCGGACAACGATTTTTGTAGACTCCATCAGGCAGTCTCTCCCAGCCACCCAAGCAAAACTACAACAGCGAGCAGAAAATGAGATGAGATTGAGAAAGCACCGTTAAACAAAGTAGCCTGACAGAGCTCACTTGCCGTCTGATATCGGACCCTATTGGTACATAAAGAACTACATGTCTGTGGCTGGAGACCTTCTCCTAAAGAAACAGAGGATTCATTCATGTCATTCCCAGCTCCTTAAAAGATGACATGCTTGACATCCTCCACCAGGGTCACCAAGAGATAGGAAAGTGCCGAGTCAGAGCCCATGAGTCGGTATGGTAGCCGGGGCTCTCAACTGAAATAAAGAGAAAAGTGGGAAACTGTCCCATATGCATCAAATACTGGACCATCCCACCCAGAAGGAACCTCTGTTGACAACCCCTATACCTGAGAGACTATGGCATTGCATTGGAATAGATTTATTCATCTGGGACAAGAAAACTAACCTGGTGACAAACTATTTCTCTCACCACACTGAAGTGGCATACTTCCATGTTGCATCAGCCGTAACAGTCACATTGGCTCTGAACAACATCTTTCATCGGCAATGAGTTCCAGTGGTGCTGATGTCAGACAATGGGGCGCAGTTTTCTTCTACTTTCTTCAAGGACTTTGCCAAGTGAGTATGGTTTTACTCACATAACCAGCAGCCTGCCATACCCACATGCCAATGGATCACCACAGAGAGTACTCACGGGACAGTCGTACGTGAGACAGCTGGCCTGAGATCATACCTTGTCTGAATGCAGGATGGGCTGTTGAGGGGAAAATGTGCACACCTGTGAGCAACCCGATGTCCACCTCCTGATGCAACCAATGCAGAGGACACTGGCTTGGATAGTGTAGACCAACCTGCAGTGGAGCCAGATAACACATATGTTACAACCTCTGGCAGACACTTGCATCCGCCTAAAAGACTGGATTTGTGATTTGACAGATTAAAGTTCCGGACTGTAATTGTTAATGTCAGCATGGAAGAAAAAAAGGAAAAAAAATGTAACCACGAATGTTTTGGAATGACAGTTTAGTTTAAGTTATGTTCAAAAATGAATTGAGTAATAATAATGAAAGCTTGAAGTGAAATAATAATGTTATTTAAAAGAGGGAGGTGTTGTTTAAAGTTAATCTCACCAGTTGCAGCCTGTTGATGTCTCAGCCAATCAGAGGGCTGGTTGTTGATGTGGAACAGCCCTTCTGCTAATTGTTGGAAACTTTTCCGTCAATCCTTCAAGATGAGATACATAAATCTGTTCCGGATAGGCTCTGTGAAAGGTATTCATGAAACATGTCATGTGTAAAATCATTTAAAATAACAAAACAAGAAACAATTTAACTCCCCCACCAACCATAATGTGGGTAGCAATGTCTGCATCTCAGCCTGACGACTCGGGCACTGATGAAGAAGAAGCACTGCAGTGTTGACTAAATATAAATTAAGATCATGTGTCAGACTGCACTCCTTGGGTCCCCAGCAATTCACCGACCAAACTGTGATTTTCTGTAGTGGTATGATTGTTACTGTGATTTCCTACAGTACTACAGTAACATAATGGTTTCTGCAGTTGTACGGATATCACAGTAATTGTCTAAAGTAGGGTAATGTTAACTGCTGTACTGTATCGTGTTGCTGTATTGCAGTATCAGTATCATGAATGCTGTGTTTTAGGCCTTGCCAGTACTATACTGTCAACATATTTACACTAAACTAACTGTTGTGCTGAAACACAGTAAAATACTGTGGGTTTCACAGCCGTTTTTTGCAGTGCACAACCCTCATTTTATTGTGACACTGTGTGAGGTGTCCAGTTTAGAAATGGCACAGACAGTCTGTACCCACATGGGGGCTCTAGGGTACTGAGCCTGCTGCTGCTCCTATCTCTGTGCCCATATTGACCTAAGACACGTCACCGCCACATGCACTTGGGCACGGACGTACACACCCTGACACCAGAATACCCTACACTCCCATTCTTACTCCTGCACGTACAACTCGTAAAGTACTTATTGGAGGAGCAAAACCAGACTAAACACACCAAAGGATCATTCAGGAGACCCCGAAATAGCTCATAAAAGGCACTTTGTACAATTTATTATTTTTTTTTCTCTGCTTACTATAAACATAGCTTCTGTGGCTTCAGACAACTCCCCGTCCTCTGACCGTCTTCCATTACGCCCTTTGTCTTTTCCAGAAATCAATATCTGTCTGGGAGTGTGGGGCTGTTGATTGTTTCTACAGAGCGTCGCTGTGTAATTTGGCTAAATGGTACTTGCACTCAGTTTACTCTGCAATGGTAAACAGCCCGTCAGGAAAAAAATAGATTGTGCTGATAGTCTCAAACCATACAATCAAGCTATAATTGTTATTGTGGACTGTGGACGCACTTGATTACTTACCTAGGAGATAGGCTTGATGGAAGGCACATGATAAAAGCTACTATTTTTGGTAAATTATAGACTATGGATCACGTTCACTGCATCACATTTCATCTGACGAGTCTAAATCCTATTTTAGGATTGTATATAATCACAGATATTAGGCTACTATATCTATGAGAGATTTCTAGTAGCAAAGTAAACAGGGACTGCATGCATAGCTTCTCACGGCCTTTCAAGAGCCCAATAAAGTTTACTGAAAATAAACTGTTTCATTGTGCTGCTTTCCACAATGTGTGGTTTTAAGTTGTTAAATCGAGGAATTAAAGGCTTCTTCTCTCCAGCTGGTACAACACTTAAACTCACCATGTATGAAATATACTGTAGAGTTTTTAATCAAAAGGCTATTTCATACAGATTTTGTTTAAATGTCGATTCTTGTAATCCATCTGCAATCAGAATGGCTTTATAGTTCTTGGTTTGGAAACAGAGAAGTTTCGAAAGAAAATGTTGGAAATATGTTTTACTGGTTAAACATGGTGTTCTGGTTTCATTCTTCAATGGCCTCATCTTTCAAAGGGTGTTTGAAGATGGTGACGCACAAGAGGATTTTTAAAACGGCAAGAATCATATTGCACAGATGGGGTCAGTGGGCTAATGTTCTTGAGCAAAATGTTTGCATCTTGCCAGAATTCCTATTCCTTTCACCCGAAATGTAAATTAATTTTGCTTTCCTTGAACTCTGCACACAAGTAAACATTTTTTCACACATACACGCACTCACACACACACACACTTGCCCCCACCCGCATACTGACATACATATACTCAAGAGCTTCTGTGCATGGCTGTATTGAACGTTTCCTCACTGTATCTATTTCATTCCAGTACTTTTCCACTAAAGTCTGACTCACAATTGCACTGTGCCTGAACCCGTATAGCCCCTCACTCCCCCCACCCCCTTTTCCAAACATAATCTCATAAATGTACAGTGGGCTAACCATGCAGTCCATTATGTTTCTCACTTGCACACACAGCTGACCTGCTTCAAATGGTACTTTTTGGGATCAACAATTTCCACTGAATTCTATACAAATGAGTCAGACTATTCCATTGCATAAATATAAAGAAGACTTAATGCATGAAGTTTGTGATATTCTGAATTGTTTTCATATTATCAACAGATCCCATGAAAATACAGAGATCGGCATATTCCTACAGCCATTATTTATTCAATTTGTTCCCCTGAGGATTCATTGTAATCACCTTGGCTATTGCCTGACTGTTCAATGGTTTGGTTTATGAGCAAATACCTTGCAAGCCTGATGCCATTCCGTTCAGCCTCAGCTGTGCTTTGTGTTTATAGTACTAAATACCAGGACAGGCACCTCAAATATGAACGACTGGATTCATACCCCCAAGGAGTAAATGAGTCTGTAAATAGGAAAATGGTGCACAAGTGACACAGAAAACGGGCTAGAAACTGCTCATGCCTACCACATAGGAAAATTTCCTTCCTCCAGACGATGGACCCAGACATAGACTGGCCTCAGAGCATTTTCACATCATTGCAAACACCTAATTTAAGTCCTTTGTTTAGTCAAGACCAGAGTTCTTGCCACAGTAATAACTAAATCACTAACTGTCCCTGGACACCCTGGAGTTTGTGGCAGCTCAAATTTACTTTGGTATATGATCAGCCATCCACAACCATTGACACTAAGCACATGTATCCATTGGGTTAAAGGGAGTTTGTGGCCTCCTGGTGTGTTCAGCTCTCTCTGTAAAAACATCCACACCGTTGCTAGATTCTTTTATAATTCAAAAAAGGAAAAGGATCTAAAACATTCTGCCTTTCGTTTCAAACACCGGCTGCTTTGGTCTGACTTCAGTACTAAATCACACTTTAAATCTTATTCTAACAAATTCCTGTCTTGTGATAAAATCACTCCTGTGAGTACCTGCTAGTTTAGTCGGTATGCGGATTTTCCTGCAGGCCTGGCTGGGATCAATGTCACCTTTCACAGGGCCTGGATAGAGGGCAGCTCGGGGGAAAAGATGGCCACAAAGGGCTCTTTCAGCAAGAGAGAGCCTTTCCCCCATGCTGACCCAAATCCCCTCCCCCCCTCATAGCAGCTACTCAGACATTCAGCCTTCATCCAGGTTTCACAGGGAGCAGGAACGTGTGCCAAGTCAGGGAGTCAAACCCTGCAGGATAAAAACAAGGGCCTCATGGGAGGGGGAGGGGGAGGGGGGGGGGTCAAATCTCTAGAGGCTGTAGGTGCTAAAAAGTGCTGAGATTTGAGAAGAAAGGTGAGTCCTTGGATTATTCATCAGATGTTTAATCAGTGATGGCTCATCAAAGAGTGAGATGTTATTTTATTTCAAGGTAGGACACATTAAGAAGCTTGCAGCTGTTTTCAGCAGATGATCAGGTGTAATCAGGCTGTCCAAGTTGCTCAATCCAACTATGTGACAATAATGATAGAGACACAAATAAATGAACCTTGACCCTCCTTTCTACGGAATATGATTTTCCTGTACCACCTTCCAAACTCTTTGTCATCCATCAATTTTAACATTCCTCGTCTGTCCATCTTGCGTAATATTATGGCTCCCCAAAGTAAAGTGAACTAAATTTGCACTGATATACATCATCATACCCCACACCCCAAATACCTCACCGCTGCTTTCTCCAGGCCAGACTGAAGTAGATTGTTCTTCACATGCTGTTCAGTGGAGAACTGAACAGACTTGGAATACACACTTTATAACACAATAAAAAGGCTTCCAGCAGTTATTAACTGTCAATTCCAGACAAGGCTGTCTGAAATGCCAGAAATCTCTGTAGAGGTCTGAATTCCTTGATGTTGAATTGTCGAGGATCTGAAATTATGTTGAGATTTTAGAAAAAAAGCAGTGGACTGTTACATATGTGCTTTGAATGTAAAATCACTGATATTTTACTGATAATAATCTGAATAATCAATCAGAAAAGACGTTTTTTTTTTTATAAAGATTTTTAATTAAATTTTGACAATAAGTTAAACAACCCTAGTTTGCTGAATTACAAAATCCATTCACACACGAGTCAGAAAATAAAGGCGAAAATATCCTCAGGAAAGAAAATGAAGATTGACATTTTTGAAAAAGAGAGGGAAAAAAAAAACCTTTCAAGTAAAACAGAAACTTCATCCAAACAGAACTCATATTGAATTCTGCCCCCTTTGTTTTCCTGGTGTGCAAAATTACAAGAATTAAAGTTCTTTGTCACCACATTTTCTATTATTAAGAACTATCATTTAAATCTTGTCTGTTTAATTGTATAAAAACACCTTGACTCACCTCGCCAAATAATAAATTCAGTCTCTTTCTAATGCAGAAACATAGTGTTGATAAGTAGCACCAGTAGTAACTGTTGACACAATTACGAGCTTTTACAGTATAAATGCGCTCAGTGACATTTTACCTGAAACAAAAATAGATACACAAAGGCCACTTGCATGCTAGCATGGTACAGCTAAATGCTAGCAATTAATGACAGGCAATATCAGCATGGTGAAAATCACCCTTCAAAAAAAACATCAAGTTTCTTGGTTTTTAATCCAAAAGTAAACAATTTAATTTGGAATGGAAGATAAGGCACAACTGCGTACCCTGCTAGCACATTTCTCTCTCTTGTCTTTTGTGTATCTAAAGTGTGAATTACTTTTTGTCACTTCCCTTTCCACTCTACACTCTGTTTGACAGAGATTTGTTCAATGTAATCACTCCTTCTTTTAAAGCGACCGCTTTAAAAAATTGTGTCAGCAAAACATCTGGGGCACAAAACGACGAAATGAAACACACGGATGGAGAAAACGACAACAAAACCAAAAAAAAGCGAAGCTCGAAAGGCTAATTTACAGTAAAACCGAACGGTTCAAGGGTCAATGAAGGACACTGCGATGTAGCGGGTGCCGTTGGTCGTGGGCAAGCCTTCATGGAGATGAGTCAGCCGCCCTGGATGCATGAAGGACCAGCCTTTTCTTGGTGACTCTATGGAACAGTTATACCTATGGAAGCGACACCCTCCGCCCTAAAAGGAGAAAAGAGATCAACTCAAATCTGATAACCTCAAGATGACATTAATGACGACTCGTCTTTCTTATCGATCCTACCTGAAAGTCTACGTCTTTGTTATTGAGGGCAACGTTGATGGTGAAGGTGGAGGAGTCGTGGTGGGGCCTCAGGTATGCCTGCCTCCCAGGCGTGTATTTCACCACAAAATTCATCACAGCATAACCCTGCGATTAAATTACAGAAATACATTGTTAGCTGACAGTAAACGCATCTTGGAAACTATTGATGGATAACCTATCAGCTACCAGCTGAGCTCACACTGAAGAATCTCACACACATGTAAAGACAGGTCCTATGTGCAGAATCTTTCCTCCTTTTTTTAGCTTTTGAGCAAACAGAGCAGAGGGTGGGGTCCACTATTCATCTTTCCTTTATTTACCAATGAGGCCACACTAACCTTCGTGTAGTACCCGGAGAAAACTTTTAACGTGACAGGTGATATGTACTCTCGGATGAAGTGTAGCCACTCCTTATCGTAGCCGATTTGCTTCATATGAATGTCGTCCGTCGGCACGGTCTCATAGCCACCAGTAATCCGCTTGTCCTGAAAGAAAGAAGAAATAATAAAGCATGCTGCAGTGTGATTAACAAAGTTATGATGATTATGTATCTGTGTGTGTGCATGTGCATGTTTAAAACCGCAGGGTGTACTGTTGTCTGCCTGTATGAGGCCTAATGACCCATCTAGCTCAGCCAAACAGAGTTAAAGTGTCTGTACGTACTTAGTCTCACAGGCAACCTTTCAGAGACATTAATTACCAATTTCAAACTACATAAAGCAGACATCATAAACATAAAACACAACTGTAGAACCCTTAATTTTTTCATATTTACATGATGGACCTGGAGAGGATGGTAATAAAATTAAGCATCTGTGTACAAGTAAAATATCCCCACCTCAAGAAAAAAGAAAAAATAGTGCAACTGCCATTAAAGTCAACAAAGTCATGGCTGTTAAAATAAAGTTTAGAAGGGAATGACTTCTTCTGCTGGTGGAAAAATGAGGGCTTATATTTGTTTTTTTCATTGCTGGAAACTGTGTGTATTCGCTAGGGCAACTTCTTCTCTCAAATGTAAGGTATTAATTTGTACTAAAAATGTGATGATTGATAGGAAATAGACCAATCAAATTTGAAACTTAGCTGCAAAACGTGATCTGCAGCTAATATCACTATTAAGTAAATGTCTTTGGAATTTAGAAAAATTCAATATTATTGAGCCTCTCTTCCAATTTGACTGATTTAAATGGCTGTAACTAGGTTTGGCGACAGTATAGCTGTGACATCACAACTTCATATTAGTGAAATGGCTTGTTTTAAGGTACTTGCATTTCTCTATTTTGAAACATGGGGGAAGTATTTATATTACATTTAGACCTTCCTTATAAAGCAAAGCCCATTCAAATCTGACTTTCTACAGTATGAGACCTTCAAATGATATTAAAAATAATCATTAGCCGTAGCTATGGTATTCTTCTCCACACACTGCTCCCCTGACAAAGATGTGCAAACATAGCTACAGATGTGTGCTGACTACTGGGCTCTGTTCAGTGAACCAAAGTTAAGAGGACTGACCTCGTGTTTGCCTCCAGACCATGATCCGTAGTTCTCCATCTCCTCAACTAGTTCATCACAGGCCTTCTCTGTGAAGACCGGGAACCAGAACACATCTGGACAAGGCTGCAAAACACACAGACACAGAGAGTCTACTGAGAATGGACTTGAATCCACACATCTTCAAATGCAATCGCCGTAAAGTGTATAACCCAAATATTTGAAAAACAGATGTCGGGATTTCTGTGCGACATTATGTCATCCCGTCTGTATCTGTTTCAGCATGACGCACCGAATGCGAATGCATGCGTACAAACCTCCTCCATGTAATTCTCGGTGAAAATTTGAGTGTAGTTTTGGTGGATGTACTTCTCCTTCCAGTCCTACGAGTAGAAAGAATTTTGGATTAGTAGCCCTTTTGTTTTGGACCATTTGCTGACCTGCATACCTCACAGTGCTAATCCCATCTCCCACAGTGCAGGTTCTAGCATGTAAATCACAAAAGCCTTATCAGCGAGGAGCGTTATCACACCAAAGACATTATTTCAAAATCGACTCGCATCTTTTATCTTTCCATTACGGCTAATAAACGTTACATGGGGCTGTTTATCTCAGTTATTCAGAAAAAAAAAAAAGATTTATCTCCAAAAACTTTTGGAGTGTTAAGAATAGTGAGAGATAATAATGACTTACCACAGGGTTTTCAAATATCTGCCACAAGTCACTGTTATAATGGGAAGTGTTATAATTGGCTGTGGATATCAGCCTCCCAAATTCATGACGGTTTGTTAAGTACATGAAAATCCCCTGCGGCAAACAGGAAAAAAGTTCAGTCAGTGTCATGAAAGTTAGAGACGAGCAAATCTCTGTAATGTCTCACAGGGGTGAATTATACAGAACTACGTACATACTACAAGTAGATCTACACAAGCGCACTACTGCATATAATCAGGGTAGCTGTTTATGACTCGAACTCTCATCATAAAACCTGTCAGGACTGACAAAAATAAAAAAAGGCTGCATTTGCGCAAAAAAACCCCTGAAAATAAAGTGTGATTTGAGTGTGTTTTAACACGCTGAAATCGAACGTGGGAACCGAAAGAGATACAGATGCCGTATAAATAATCTAAGATTATTTATGGGGTGGTGGGAGTGGCGCTGGGAGTGGCGGGGCTGCAGGGGTGTCAACGGGTTGGGAACAGTGGGGTGATAGGAGGGGGGGGGGGGTGTGATAGGAGGAGGGGGTGGGGGTGATAGGAGGGGTGGGGGGGGGCAGCTTGGGACAAAGCACATCTGATATTTCCTCTATAGTGAAGCATGGGGAGGACGCCGTGTAGGGGAGGATTTGGACTCTGTGTCAGACTAGGCTTTGTAGAGGACAAAATAATAAATTAGGAAAGGTTTTGTAATCTCCTGGTGTAAGGTTTCCAAATTGCTAATGTACAAAAATCATCTTGATGAAAGCTATGATTTAGACCAGATGGTTTACAGGAAAAAAGTAGTTGGAGCCTAGTCTGAGAGCAGTCAGTGTGTTTATAGGGAGAAGCTGGTTACATGTGTTTGCTGTGAGGTTTGGCTGGTCGGGGTAAAGCATCAGGGACAGGGGACTTGCACGTGGATCGTCTCTCTGACCTTCTTTCTCCTCCTTGATCTCCTCTTAGGAAGGTATTTTAAATACAGGACAGAAAACAGGTCTTTTCTTGCGCTAGCTTCGACGAATAATCTGCTTTTGGACCTAAACTCATCACAACCAAAATTGCAACATCGATTTCCAAAGAGCTGACAGATATCTTAGTTTACAGCACTAAATTCATGTTTTTCTGATATAACAATTGACATTTACATGAATTGCTAACCCATTGGAAATAGATGTTTCAAAAAAATATAATAATTAAAACAAATGGAAACCTTCGGGGGCCTGAGCATATGGAATGATTCCGGAGAAGGGGAGTCTTTTTCTCTGTGACTGGTCTAAAATAAAGGAGAAGCATCATGTAAATAGTATAACATATTTGTTTCATAATAAGACATAGGGTGACAGTAGAAATATACGTCACACACATGAGCCACCCAGGAGGAGAAGAAGAAACGTGCCTGCATGAAAAAGGAGCAAGATTCCCTCTGAAGCTGATGTTTTTCTCTGTGTTAACATTGGGGGAATGCATGCTGGGGGGGTGGGGGGGGGACAAGCCGGGAATTCCAAAAAAAAGACACCAAATCAGAGCTAGTAGCGCTGAGCAGGGGTGACAAGTTCACGTGTTTTATAGTGGAATGACAAACACATAACAGGCAAGACGGGGTATTGTCAGCGGGTCAGCCAGGCATTGCAACTGGTTGCACTGTCTGTGGTCTTAAAAGAACAAAGACAAGAAGAAAGTGAAGAACAATCAGGTTCAAGTGGAATAGAGAACCTTAAGTAAAGGACCACAGAGGTAATCCCAAACAGAAAGAGATCATGCCTTAATGACAGAGACATTTCAAACCATTTATACTTGCCACTCTTTCCACTTTGGTTTCCGCTGAGCTGTTGACTTTTTCACGGTTAAGATGCATTGCATATATATTTTGTATAAATATTACTAAAACTGGCTATGTCCCCATGCAGGTATGTTTTTAAAAGCAATGAAGCTTACAGCTAACTTCTTACAACACTAGGTTTTACAACACGAACACATGAATTCCTTAAGGTGGAGGCTGTGTGTTCTTACCATTTCTCTGGCATTTCTACACAAAGCCATATCGGGGTCCAGTTTCTCAAGAACAAAGTAGTTCCTTTCTTTGAGCTCATTCCTCAAGGCAGTGCCCTTGACAAGGTATACATGTGCCATGTAAGGAATGTTCCACACACCCCTAGAAACAACAAGACGTAGAGAAAGGAAGTGCTCATTTTTGAGTGCAGCAACCGCTCAAATTGACATTCCTATTTATAAAATTTGATCTTGTTTTTTCGCCCAGTTTGGATAAACCAATTCCACTTTGAAACGCTATATCGGTTGCAGTTACCTCACACTTTTGGCCTGTCTGCACTCGATTACAAGAACCCGATCTCCCTGCAGGTTCACGGGTGATCCCGCCCACCCATGCCCTATCTGGGCACCATTTCATCTTATTTTTAAACCCATAAAAAGTGAGTCAGCCAGAGAGAGGCAGTGATTCTGACTTTATCAACGCCAAAGGCTTTGGTGCTAAGTTTTAGATCACTGTACTGGGCAGATTGTTAAAATTGGTGATTGTGGTTATGTGTAGTCTAGGATGAAGCTCAGTATTAGGCATGTTATGGTTCATTTATAATAAATTAAAGAAGCCAATGGAACAAGATTTATAGTCATGAACACACTTGAGAGATACTTTCAAATTATAATGCAAATGTGTGACCAAAAGTGATTGCTGTGTATGCATTATCCCGGCCGTATTGCATTCATGACTTACATTCGTTTTCTCTGCACAATGTCGACATAATCTTCAGAGCGAGCATAATAGCCGTCTAGACTTAAGGCTCCCCAGAAGTTGGACCACAGCTTCCCATGACGAGTGACAAGGGGACCAATTATTTTTCTGTAGGGAAGCAAGAGGGAGAGGGTTATACATTTACTATACTCTAAGTAGATAAAGCTCATTGCTGTCTCACAGACAGTCAACTGCCTAATGTTCCGGGTAGCAACACCAGCGTGCTACATTGAAAAGATGTGAAAAGGTATCTTTCATATTTCAGTGAAAATATATGATTACAGTCAAGTCCATAAAGGCGATCATAGAAGCATGCGATACAAACCAGATGTATGATTGCTGCAGCAAGCTCCTTTTACAGCAAAAAAACTAAAACCTGAATCTGGTGTATTTCCTAGAATATGCCTGGAGTACAGAAACTCTGCTACTGATTATTTCCACTGCTGTTTTTTTACTCTTCCAGTACAAATCCAAACCATAATGAAAGGGGTTTTTTTCTGTTATATGAAATGAACTGGACAGTCTGAATATAATTGAACCATAAATCATAGTGTTGATTGATATGGATGCAAATGGATGCGCTACAGAACTAATGCTAAATGTTCCGGGTCAAGAAAAACTGGCTTTTCCCTCCCACAAGTTCAGTGCCAGCGGAGAATTCCCATACTGTCTTTAAATATCCTCGAAAGACTTTGCATGCCTCCAACAGGTCACAATACCATGCCGCAGCCACAATGACATCTAGTTTATGGGAATCTTTCTCCACAATCACGAGCTGCAGAAGGGAAAGGAGGCTTTGCATGTTTGTTTTTTTTGTATAATGCGAAGTGGCATTTCAGGGTTAGTGCAATAGACGCTTTCACCGTTTCCATGTGCCCAGGGAAAAACAGGAAGCCAGAGTGACTTATTTTTAAACTCTCGTGCACTCTGCAGCAGCGTTCCTGCGATTTTGCCACTTGAGAAATACACTGAATGGTTCGATGATCACAACAACCACAGTACCCGGGTGGTTTGTCGAATGGTGTCTAATGTGGCTTTTATTCTACTTCCCATACCTGTTCTGCTCAATGAGGAGCTTCAGTGTCTGCCTGTTAGTGAGCATCACATCTGGATCTATACTGAAGTAGTAGTCACATGTGGCATCCTGGCGGCAAAGATCCCTAATGAGATCAAAAGCACAGACAGGGAAGAGAATATAGTGAGTATTCAATCCAGAGCCGATTACAGTCAGTGAAACACTTGGGATTAATCACACCTACAAATTAAAATGTATAAGCTCCTAAGTATATGATGTCATTTTCAATTGTAGCCTCCCATTTGACTATATTTAAGTCTCCAGCAGATAATGTGATGTTAGGAAGATTAGAGACTTGCTAATAAACCATAGACATCTTCATTATAGGGCTGTCGACTTCTGACTTCTGAGTGCATCAAGGAATGCTACTTTTAATAGGCTCTTGGGACCTCACTCATCAAAAGAACAAGAGTCTGGTATTCAACACTGAGCAATAAATCAGACCGGCATAACTTCATCAAACACCAAGGCCACGCTCCCTTTTAGGGGCAAAAAAAGGCCAATGCCGAAAGAAAAGCTGCTCTGTAACAGGTTGTAAGATGAATAAACCACATAATACAAACACTTAACCTAATGCGACCTGATGACTCCATCAAATATGCATTGATGTGCACATAAGCGACCTCCAGCCACTTTGTTAGGCCATTGATTCACTTAAATGGGGGAAGGCTAAAGCGTGTGAATGGGCATTGATTGCTGACCTTCATTTATTAATCTATTGTGAACATGTCAAATTGCATTGATTTTTAGATCTGAGGTTTTTCTATCCCCCAAATGGTGGCATGGCCATGACATATTAAAGTTACAAAATTACCCGTATGTGCCGGTCTGATGTATGAAGGAAAGTTCTGATACAGGGAATTATGGAGAAAGTCTCCACCTATGTGGATGCCATGTAATATTTATAGTGTAGTAATTGAGAACACATTACCACAACTCTCAAGAGTAAACCATTGAACCGAGACTATATCAACCTTCCACATGTCAAGACAATTTCTAACACATTTGGTTTGAAGGGGCACACATACATGCCCATGTTTCTGGCTTCTCCTTGGCTCAAAATTTCTTCTGGTCCCACAACCTTGAAACTGCTGAACACATTCTTGTTCTCCTCCCAAAACTTCTGGATGTGCTTCTCGTGGTAAACCTCCTAAGAAGGCAGCCGATATTAAGGGATTAGAGGCCGCTCATATAGAGATGTAGAAAAAGGTCCAATGGAATCTGAATACTCACATTGTTGTGGACAAAAAGTTTAAGTTTATCTTTGGGATAATCCAGGGTCAGAAGCCTCTGGAAGAATTCTGGAAGAAATGGAGTCGGCTGCTCAATGAACACTCCAACCAACACATTTGGGTACGCCTGTTTAGATTTAAGAGGAGACAAATTAGTACTATTTCAAACAACAGGTCTTACTAATGGAACATTGGAACATTGTTTAGCATAAATCAAGAATGATTTTGACAATTCATGTCAGGCATACATAAACAGTAACGTTTCTACAGATGGTGTTCACCTAAGAACAGAATTTTCCCTTTTTTCTTTATCATTTAGCTTGTGATTATACTATAAGTGCCAATTTATTTATTATTGTATGCAGTGGTCTGTTTTTACATTTTTTTTATTTTTAACTCTTCAAGATTCACATACAACTATTATTCATACAAACCAGAAATGCCGGTGTTATCACTAAATAAATCTCCACTATTTATTTAGTAAAAGAATATTTAAAACAAACACAAGAAACACTCTGCTTTAACAGATTTACTTCTTCAAACAGCAGATGCCACGTATAACTCTCTTCAGAGGACAGCGCCCATGTGCATCATGGTTTGCTCAGACAGTTAGAGAAAAGAAGACACAAAGACAAATAAAGAAAGTGACAAGGGGGAGAGTAGAGGAGACATTTTCCCATGACTGTCAGCTCCAGCTCATACAACGCAGTCTGGACTCCTGATCCCCTTGACCAGTTCACAGAGGAGGCCTGGGCCAGGGATGAAAAGGGATCCGAGCAAAAGCATCTAATTTGTGAGTTCCGCAATGTCTGAGTTTCAGGCACAAGACGGGAAACTTGTGCATCTTGCCAACATGAACAGGCTCGAGTTGTTACTGGAATACAGTGGACTGGCAGCGAGGGGACAGAGTGGCAAAACAAGAGCAAATATGATCAAAGCTTCTATTAAGGAGGCAAGAGAAAACACCTCAACTTTCATTTGCACACAACAGACAAAGATAGGCGTTAAAGGGGTTTGGCTGGGCTCTGGTGGTGTAACACTCATGCTGCCTTTGCTAGGCTTATGTGCAATCAAACCACAACCAGAGTACACAAAGAACTAGCCTGCGTTCACTTGGGAACATCAATAAGAACAGCTGCATAGAGCTGCTTTTCATGCAGCTGGGTTTGCATTGAATCATGTCCAGCTGTTAAAGTTATTTATTTACATAGAAAGGTGACTCATGTCTCATTATTTGTGATAGTTTATGTGTTTTCTGTGTAGGGTGAATGCCCTGTTATTTTAAGGTACAGTGTGTCGTTTGTGGTGGCATCATATGAGGTTGGAGCTTACAACCAACAGAGTACCCCAAGCCTGTAGAAAAACTCTTATTTCTATTGAATCATATACTAAATAAAACATACTTGTGGATTACATTCATTTTCTGCCAAGCAAGTTCTACCAGATGCCACTAAATTTTAAATACTGTAACTTTGAATGAAGTCGACACATTTGACAGTAAATCACTTTTGAAAAAAAAAAAAAACAATTTTTAGACAACATTTATTTCAGAGAGAGCAAAATAGGTCGAGAAAAGAACACATGGACATTAGAATACAATGGCTGGGATCATGCCTATCTTCAGTACCACAAAGAGACAAGTAAAATGAGTAGGCAAAGTTTAGTAACATTTCTGACAGATGCAACCACACGGCCAGACACATCTCCTAGGGCCTGCCATTCCTGCCTTCTATACGTAGCCAGCCTTGGCTGAACTTTGTGACAAATTTTCGGTGTAACCACTTTAACTTACTCTTGTGGATAAAACCCATACTGGGAAGCCCGCTAAAAGGCAGGCTGGTTGACAGTGACACCCCGTTAAATGAGCCCTTCTGAAAACCCCAAAAGCCATACTCTGCACCACAGCAGTGCAGCGCTTCCTCTTCCCGTGTAGTTTCACTGGCACTTTGGCTCTTTTAAAAGGAGCCAAAAAGGACCAAAGGGCACATAACCTATTATTGCTGGAAAGGGAATGTGTGCAGTACCGGCTACTGACCGTCCTATTTCAACAGCTTATCTGTTGAAAAAGGGCAAGCTGGGCTAGATTCCTTCTGTCTAGACAGTCACTGATGGATGGTTCAAGCTGGAAGACTAGGCTATGTTTCATCATTTCCTATATCCACAGGGAGGAGGGCAAAGACAAACTTTCCGCATAGCACCTATTTTAAAATGGTGAAAAAGAGGACAGCGAACAGGATGTCTTACTTGTAACTGAGACAGGTCCAAAACATCGTCATCACAGTGGCTACAACCATGTTCATAGTTCCATGAGTTAGGGACATAGTTGCCCAAGTAGTTCAGGTACATCTGGAAGGGAAGACATACAAAGCAGGTGAATTACTAGACGTAGATGTTTAGTATCAGCGTAAGCGAAAACCCCATGTTTCTTTTCCTAGTTCAGCAGAGCTCTCGTAAAACATTATTATTATTGCTATCTTGATGTGTTATGAATACCATACTCCTACAGTGCAGTCCGCTGATTAGTTGTAGGAATTTGGAATGGCTGCTTTGCAGGTCAGAATAACAACCGCATGATTATAAATGTCTTCTGAGGCAGAAACTTCACAAGGAAGTCTAATTATGTTTTTTTTTTCTCATCTTTTCTCTCATCATAGATGCCAACATATTGTAATCATAACCATGACTGCTGTTGGCTTGGAGGGACAACTGGAAAATACTAATAGATTAATGGTCAAAGATCCTGCCATGGCACCTCTAATGGTAGAAACCACTGCTTGGTCAAGGCGTCTGTGATCTACAAGTTAGAGCTTCCCCTCCAGATGTCGAGGCCTCTGGGAAGAATGATTCAGAAACAGTTCGGTGGGTTTGGTTCATTACCAGGGAACACCAAGGACATGAGGCTGGTGGTGGAGCGAGCGAGACTTGTGAACATATATGGTAAGAGGAAGGACAAAAGAGCAGGAAAAACATCCAAAAAATGGTTACAGTCACATCTTGCTTTGGTCAATGGCAAAGGGACATATGGATATAAACATTATAACCTAGTTTGGCTAGACCTCGCTGCTCCACTGAGTAATGAGCTTTTATGGCCAGAGGTACTGGAAAACATCACAAGGGACAGTATGTATATTTGCAGACTGCTTGGAGATTTATATACTGTAATGCTGTCTTTGCTGGTTATTAGTTGGATACAAATCTAAACTCATAGGCCAACAGAAACTCATCAAGCAAATGAGAAAGAGAAATTGAATGATCACCAGAAATATACAACACTGTCCTAGATAAGGATGATTAAATTAAACCTATCCATGGTGTGCCATACAGTATAATTCTTAAGGTGTGCTCGAGGGCATAATGTGTTACTTACTTTGCTGTTTCCGTTGCCATGGACGACCACTGGCAAGGAGTCATACGCCGTGTTTCTAACTCTCACTCGGTCTGTTCCAAACTTTAAAAGCACTTCATCTGCCAAAAATAGTAACACGAGACGTTTTATGCCAGGTTATGGAAATCAACTTACCACATGTGCAAGACCTCTGAAGATTTATAATTTAAAGGGAAAAATACTATGCTTAAGACTTCTCTGAATATAGCCTATGTAATCTCTCGACAGTGTGGGAGCAAAAAAACATATTCTCACCAACGGCCCCATTCAGGTTCTGGAAAATCTGACACTTGTGGTCCAAAGTCATATTGAGATTTTGCTGCGAGACACGGAAACAGATTTGTTCAGCCATACAAGATATGCTTTCTAGGGATATGTTTTCAAGTGAAGTGTTGGGGTTAACAATAACACACTTACTCGCTGTAATGGATCCAGGTATACTTTGGTGTAGAAGAGCTGGTCGTCGTCATTGTCATGGAGGTTCCATTGTGAAACAATCCTGTTTATGTATGGGGCGTAACCAATTATACCTGCAAGTAATAAAAAGTGTGAAACCCATTGCCAGCAGGAAAATATAGGGTGACAGATGTTTACAGGGTCATATACATTTGGCAGACCGTCAATTAAGTCTGCTGGTGTCTTGGTCTCCGCCTTACCCGAAGTGTGATTCTGACCACTTCTTCACACAGTCTAGGGATAGTATGGCGTGCGGTAAATGAGCAGTAAGAAAGCTGTAATCCATACATCTCACATGTCAACAACTCACCACTGTGAGTAGCTGAGTGGAACAGTGAACAGTGTGTGCTCACCGACTCTCTAAATGTACAGTTCATTCTCATGGTAATCTCTACTCCAGTTTTTTCGTCTATCGCTTTATTTTCATTCCCTTGCTCGCAGCGCTGACCACAGTCACAGATTGCAGGGTTTGGCTATGTTGTTGGTGTGCACTGTTTTGCATCCCATCATTTCAAAAAAAAAAAACAACAACAACTAAATGGCCGTGACATAATCTGAACGGACAACACTGAACTTCAAAGGCAATCATGTTATTTTATGCATATTTGCACATAGCTTATTCATAAAATAGATTGTAGCTCTTACTGCTACTTAAACACAATTTAAGCCATTAATAGTTTGGTTAGTGCCTTAGTTAGTACTTTTCTGTCAGTCAATCAGTCTTTTTCTATACCTGCTTATTCCTCATTAGGGTTGCAGGGGTCTGCTGGAGCCTATCCCAGCATGTTACGGCGAGAGGCAGGGATACACCCCAGATGGTCGCCAGCCAATCCTGGGGCACACACACCATTCACTCACACACTCACATCTACGGGCAATTTAGAGTTGCCAATTAACCTCTGTGGTTTGGACTGTGGGAGGGGGAGTACCCAGTGAAAACCCACGCAGACATGGGGAGATCATGCAAACTCCACACAGAAAGGTCCCAGAGCCAGGACCCAAGTCGGTCTTAAACCTGCGACCTTCTTGCTGTGAGGCAACAACGCTAACCCCTGTGCCACCGTGCGCCCGACTTTTTTGTCAGTCTGTTTAAATAAACACACAGCTAAACACAAACCTACTATATCTTGTGTCTATTCTGAAACACTGCACTCTCTATGACACAGTGGTGTGTGTCCAGATGCTATAAACCATGCTCCAATGGTCACTTGGGCGGTAGCCGTAAGGGAACATAAACAAAACCAGCAATTTCATACAAACTGTGGCACATTTGGGGGGCCAAGACAAATCCACATGTCATGTCAATGACAATGACTGCTAAAAAAGTCTCTGATCAGACGAAGACAGCTAGGCTCCAATATGGGAGGTCAGACCAAGCTGATGACCACAGAGAAAGCAGTAATTCAATGTCCTGAAGAACTGGCAGGATGCAGCTGGCCATGTAATTCTGATTATGCATGAGGACATACAAGTACCATTCTTTTGTTAAAATGAATGCACATGTTCAGTATGTGTTTCATCATTTTCATACTTCACATTCATTGTACCGAGAGACGTTTTAAATGGAAAATGACAATGTCAGTCCAAAAACTACAGTGGAAAGACATCTAGAGTAAAAAGTTTGGAAAAAGAATAAAGTATACAGTTATTGTTCACAAGAATGGAACTGTCAACCCCTGTCCAATTGGACAGGAAATACCACCAAAAGTCTGTTTAGAAGGAAAATGTAATTTCATTTCACAACAAGAGATAATCATAAAAGCCATGTGCTTTCATAATTAAAAGCTAACACCAGTCTGCTGCTATTTCTTGGAGTGATTCCACCACTCTTTAAAGCAATAACAATGAATTTCAGCAAAGCCTGCAAGTCCTCAAACTTCTAAAAGTGATGAAATGTAAACTGTGCAACCATTGAAGTTATAGGTTTAAAACCACAAGCACTAGTTTGCCCCACCATACAAATAATATGACATATTCCTTATTCTCCATATGTAATACAAACCCATAGAGCTCTGTTATCCAATTTAATGCTGTGTCCTATTATTTCTTCCCTGTTTAAACTGAGTACAGTATTTAGCAAGTAGAGTATTATATCCTCTACACACAACTATTGCAAGTCTGTCCTTCCTAGAAGTCAGATCCCTCTGTTAGGGTTCCTGAGTTTTTCTTTTCTTTTTTTTATCCCATTTAAATGGATTTTCTTGGGAGTTTTCCTTGTACAATGGGAGGATCGAAGGACAGGGGATGTTTTATTGCTGCTACACAAACTGAAAACCCCCTTGGGGCGAATATGTGATTTGGTATTTTGGGCTGTACAAATAAAAATGACTTGACGTAACACAACATCATGTGAGTCATGACACAGAGGAGAGATTCAACAAATCAGCATATTCTGATGTTTTTACACCCACCTCCAGAGTTGAGGTAGCGCTTTCCACTGCGGACTGAGGGGTACTTGTCAGCTAGTCGCTTATCCGGCCATATCAGTCCCTCTGCAGCAAAAAGGACTTTATGATTGGCTTGCTGGAACTTCTTAAGAATCTCTTCTGGTCCCCCAGCAAAGATAAGATCATAGCTACAAGAGAAGGGTAAAGATAAAAAACAAACAAACAGAAAAACAGATTCTTATCATGTTTTTTTACCCTTTAGATGCAGACTTACAGTAAAATGAAAATAGCACATTTGCTTGAGGTAGATAGAAATCCTGTTGTGCATTCTTCGTGAATGAGCATTTGTATAAGCAAGCATTCCTGAATTGTACTGTAAGGTATTTCTAAACCAGTCTGTAAATCAATCTGGGATGCATGCAGTTCTGACAGACAGAGGGAAAAAATGCATAAGCCTTGCAGTGACTCATTTAAAACCATGTTTAATTTTTAAAGGGCAGATATTTTTGGGTGTGGAAACTAATGTTTCTGCTGCATCTTTATGACTGTGAGGCGTGAAGTCATGACGGTAAAAGGCAGATTTGTGTTGGTGACACCATTTCCCCAGAGTCACTGCCTGAAAAAACACCCTCTTCCAGAAAACAAGTTAGATTCTTTTTGAGTGTCTTGAATGTAATTGATCCCAAAAAGTCAGACTTTTTTTGGACACTTTCCATTTTTCCAATTTATTTATCAATGTATTCAATGTGCCATTTTTGAGCCACCATTTACATATAAAGCGGATGAACACACACGTGGCATCCTTTGAGGGAAATGAGATAATGTTTGGATAATGTTCTTCCTGACACAAACATTCCCACACATGTTGTACTGCCAGGTTGCTTTGCTTTCACGCTTGTGTCCAGTTTATCCCAAACCAGCTCGATGACCATCGTGCTGGCCATTCCACCATTTAAAGCCTATTCTTGAGATTAACAACCTCAAAGACGCATTTCATGAAACAAGTGCAGGCCTGTTTGCTCTACTCTAATCACATCTGGCCAGCACATGCTCATACAAGTACACTCCCTTGAATCTTAACTCACTGGTTATAATTACTTAAGTGTGAATGTTTCTCTGACAAGAAAAATAAACTGTCTTGACAGTGATTAAAAAAGTTAATTATATTAAAATATATTTTTGACCAATTTAGCCTGGTAACTAAATAATCTGTTCTTTTTGTGGTTGTACTGTATGTGCCTATATGGTCATCTAAGATCATTAATTAACAATTACTCTACACAATTTTCTCTGCTTATAGATAATGGTAGAGCATTAACTAAACAGTTTGCCGGCAGGACTGAATTCAGGCCTGCGTTTAAAGCTGCACTGATCCTGCTGCTGCAAATAATTAGGCAACTGTATGTTTCTTTAAGTAATTAACAGAGAACACTGAAAGCCTTCGTATAAATACCTGTTTAATGATGCACATCACACACCATAGTGTGTTTAGGAATGTGTAGGGTTTATATACTAAAAGTGGGAGCCATCATCTTTTAATTTTGTACTGGCATCAAATTGTGATGTTTCACAAAGGGTTAACCTCCCCATCACAATTATTATTATAGAAGTGACACATTTCTGTCAATTCCAAATGTGCTTAGAGGAACTGATATTAAGTTAAAACACACATCACATGTTGTCTGTGAATGGTAATGTGGTCTCCATTTAAGCCAGTGGTCCTTTGAATTGTATCCAATCTTATTTTTCTTTCATCTTTTTGGAATTCAGTACATGCTTAGAAGCAACAACAATGAATTTATATATATTCATTTATATATATGTAGTGTGAAGTGCGGATGCAGTTAGTTTATTACACAGCAAAAAAATACATTTCAATTACCTGTTTCAAGGGTGTGACAACTTTGCAGGGCAATTATAGCTATGTTATTCGTGTGACACGGTACAATAAGTATCATCATCTTCTGCTCTATTTGAGGATATATGACCTGCAAAGCTATTATTATTCTAAACCACTCACATTAACTCAGTGAAACTTCCCATTGGTCTTGAAAACTCATAATTCCGCTACCTGCATGTAAGAATTATGCTGCTCATATATTTGCCCATGCTCTGTAATAATGCCTTTGCATGAATGAGTGGAGTTTAGGGGCAACATGCAGAGAAAGCTTTCACTGAGGAGGCACTGCTTTCAAAGAAATTATTACAGTCTGTGATTATGAAAATGAGTTTAATTTCTAATACTGAGCGCTATCAATTAAAAATGTTCTGCATTCCTTTCTTGTTATGGAAAGGTTCCAAATCAAAGCTAAATTTGATCAGAGCTCAATCAAGCTGATGTTCTGGTGGAAAGAGGCATCAATAGAGTAGCTTGAGGTAATGGGTGAACATCTCTTAAGCCAGCTAAAAGGGAATGAATAACAATTTGGTCCTTTTTCTTGATGGTATTAATTTACTACAAACACATGGATGCAAAATGGGGAATCCAGGAAAGATGCTTAGTAATCCATCTGGTGGAACATTTAAACATATGACAAGTATTCTCTGGGACATAATGTGCAAAAAGTCCAAGCTACAAAGAAAGGTAGGAAAAATAGCTCTGGATGTATCGACATACCTATCCACAGATAGGACTATAAGATCCTCCTGGTCAGCTAGACCCTCCATGGCCTCCTTCAGTAGTCTGACTTTTTGCCCTCCACCGATAGAACGGCCCACGTCGCCACCCTTCCACGCTTCTCCCATTCCTAACACCTGCGACAGAACACATTGTGTACAAGTTGTAGAGGTCAACATGAGCTCAGAATCATCAGGAGGCAATCCTGCAGCTGTCAGATGTATCTTTCCAACTAGGGAAGAAATTCCCAAGAACACTCTAGGCTAGGTCAATCGTCTAATATCAAAAACATGAGCAAGTAGGTCTGCTTTGCACAATTGTGTTATCCTATCAGCAGATTGTTTTTCACTTAGTGGAAACTGGAGATGTACGTTTTAGAAACTGAAGCCCTGCCAGAACAAACTTCCACATGATTATACTGTTTTATAAAAAAAAGGCTTTTGGAAAAAACACACTGTAGCAGGAAATTTCGATAAGATGTGTGAGCCTTCTTGGAGTTAACATGGGCTGGGTTAGCTGCATTGCTGAGTTAAAACCTCACGTCCAGTCAGATTGTTAGGTCCTTGTTCTTTGTACACTATTGTGGGCTTTTAGGGCTTGCTGTACAGAGACGTGTGCGCATCCAGCCAAAAGTAACATTATCACCAAGCACATAGTACAATAACAGGAAGCCGACAGCATTAGCTGTGATTTATAAGGGCCTCTTGCAAGGATTATCTTGAGTAAGGACCCAGGATGGCTAGCAAAGTCGCTTGCAAGTGAGTTTCTGGATGAGACAGATCTCAAACCAATGCAGAAAGGTCACATAAAGGCAAAGGAAAACACAAATATGGGTGGGGCACTAACTCTCGCCTTCTATGCCAAAACAATGTTTTTTATTGCTATTTTTCAACCAGAGAGGGGTAATTCTAGACCCATACTGAGGAGTGTCCCAGGAAGATGGATGTTTTTTGCAGCTAGCTGCACTTCATTGTTCTCTGTAACTGGCCTAATCAATCTTAGAAAGTGTTTGTTTAAAACAAACTGTGTGCTTGCGTGTGTGTGCGTGCATGCGTGTGTGCGCGCGTCTGTGGGGTGTGCATGTGTGTGTGTGTGTGTGTGTGTGAGATTAGCATCATAATATATTGTGATGCTAAATATAGTATTGCTATCTTACCTTCACAGTGTAGTTGAAATAGTTTGCAGACTGCATAAAGCGGCGGAAGCCGTCCGTTTCCTCAGTTGCAACAGTCAGAACAAGCAATTTTTCTGAAAAAGAACACATTTCCACAACTTTACTTACATGATTTACAAAGGCATCACAATTGTTTAGGCCAAATTATGCTAACTGAAAATTCTGGATTTAGAGCTTTTTATTGCAAAATCTTGGTTTTCATTTAAGGAAATCCAGAGAAATATGTGCATTCTTCTATGGTTACACACATATACATATAAATATAACTATTAAGGTTCCCTCTTCTGCAAGCCACGTCCTTTATAAACCTCAGACCTATGTCAACACACTGGCAACCATTTGGTTTTAGCATACTAAACCTTCATCTAAAATTGGGAACATCTACTATAGTTCTGAATTGAACCATATTTCTATTATGGACTCAATGACTTATGTCTTCTTGGTTTAAAATAAGTCCCACAAATCCTTCAGGACATTTCCAGTGGCCATGAGTGCTGAAGTCTGAGGTTGAGGAAGGGTTAGCCAAGTACAAATTAGCACCAAAGCCTCCAATGAAGCAAGAGAGAGACAGACTACACCCAGTAAGATGGTTTCCTCTTGTTCTATTATGTTGTGTAAAAACCATCTGAGTGGGCCTTGATTAGAAAGGAAGTTTTTTGCTCTGGTTCATCAAAGTCTATTTTTACATGAAGGAGGAGTACTGTCGTAATTCTGTTCCAACCTGCAACAGGTCATTACAAAACATCATTTGGCATTCGCAGACACAATAAAAACATATTGATACTTCAATATTCTTAATGGGACCACTTAAGTTCTTATGTAGCTTTTTATGTTTCAGAGCAAATCTGCCTTCTATTATACACATATAACGTTAGTCCTCTTAAGTCTTGTAAATTATTTAAACTACATTTCAGTGCTCCACAAAGGCCTGGACAAAATCTGATTCAAAAGTGCACTCTGCCCCAGAACCTAGTAAAAAAACTAATATTTCACCTTTGGAATACATGATTCATGTGTCTTATTGACTGTTCAGCAACTCTCACTAAAGACATACAGTTTCAAGCTATAAAAAAAAACATTTATAAAAGAGGACATACGATGACGTCATGTCACCTCACCCCCCAATAACAGAGTCACTATGGCTGCCATAAAAGGGCAAGTTGTGACTACTATAGCACATTACAATAAGTCTTCTAGCAGATCTTTTCCATCCATTTCCTGTCAGTGACTTAGCCATTCTCTCATCCCAGTCTAGCCGGTGGCCCTGTTATTGCTTTAATAGCCCTTCCTGTACTTCCCTGACACAGAGGTTCTGTTATAGCTTGGAAATACCTCCCTTTCTTATCTCCCTTTAAATCTAAAACCTGCAGATGGCACATAACAAATAACCTGTAGGACTACAAAACAACACAAGTTCCCAGCATTACTGTTACACAGAGGGAGTGGGAGTCTATTTTGAGCCACAGGTGTGTCCCTGTTCTTGTTCTTGGCTTGAAGGTAAAACAGTGCAGGGAGGTATGTGTCTTCCACATCTGGGAAACACATTTTCCCTGCAGCTCTGTAAAACAAGTAATTTTTTTTAAATAGTTGCAGTATAGGTCTACATGCTTCCCGTTTCCCTACACCAGACTATCACAGTGGCAAAGTTGAATCCCAGGTTGGGTCAAGGCAATAAATGAGATATTCAGAAGGAAACAGGTACACATTGACGATATATAAAATGCCATAAATCAATCTAGACTTCTTTATTTCTAGGTGAAGCCAATCTTGGCCCAAGCTATAAGAAAAAAAATGACAACTAAATTTGATTTGAATATTAAAGCACAGTTATTGAACCTGAATATTGAAAAGGTTCCTACCTGTACTGATTTTTTTTTCATATCCTTAATATGTGCACATCATGTAGTAACAGGTTTATAATGCATTCATGTTTGTGTATAAGCTTGTTTTGGGGGCAATGAAAGACAGTGGTAAGCTGCATGTTGTGATCCACATCTAACTAATAAGAGCTTTACTTTTCACTAAGCTCTAACACATGTATTGAGAAAATCTGACTGACTGGCCTGCAATGGCAGGGAGACATGTCAGACAGAAATGGGCCAACTGCTCACACCAATTACCCCCTCTGTGACTTTGCCCTGACCTTATGGAACCACAAACTTTCCTCCCATTGTAAACATGCAGGCCACATGAGTCCATCCCGACAAACAAGCTCCCAGTTAAGTACAGCCTGAGGATGCAAACCCCTTTTAATTTAAAAGAAATCAGACAGACACTTTGATATCCTATGTGACAAGTGTTATGCCTATTCAAACACTTTGGCACGTCTCTTTCATTGCGTTTCCAAAAAAATTCCCAGTGGAAAACGTTGCTTTAGGGTTCGCAGCAGCCTCATGAACTATGGCTGGAAACCTTGGCTGGATACCATGACATTGTCTCTAAATAACATGCAAAGTATCTTGGGAACACCAAGGAACACCAAGCCAACGCACTGAGGCTGACCCAAATAGCTCGAAGCTTCAATGATGCCATGGTATTCAAACGGCAAAATCAGAATTCAAGTATTTGGAATGCCCATATTTTTTTTTTTAATCTTTTCTGTCTTCTCTACTCCACAAAACCTTTGTTACTCTCTGCCTGGATAATTAATATCATCCCTGCATGGACACAGATGTTAAAAAGTTAATTCCCATGCATTTTGAGGATAATTAACTTGTGTCAGACAGCAGGTTTTTAAAGCAAAAGTACATGGCAGGCCATGGCATATAGTCATCGTATCATAACTAAGGGGCATTGTTTGGCCTGATGAGTCAGGTACCGTCCTACAAAGACATATACCTATTTTATACTTTATGTTAAACTGGGCTATTTCAATAGATATTTTCAGATTTAGTTTGGCCAAATACCTTACTAAGTAAGGTATCTGTAAGACAAAAGTAAAAACAGGACGATCTGCACCCACTCACGCACACTTTTTAATATATTCAAAGGATTAGCAGGAAAAGGCTCATACCATTTATGATATCAATGTGTTTGACTTAGTAACAATGGTCTTGTTCTGGTTTTAATATAAGCCACATTGTGCCTCTTTGTTTAAATTGGTCCCAATGGAACAGGGAAAAAAAGCATTTTTAAAGGAGCAACAGTAACATTATTATTTAACCATAGGTGAGTGACAGATCGCAACACTAAAAAGGAGATATTCTGAGACAGCCACGATTTTGGATTGTCCAGTCTAGGAGTCCGTACTGTATGAATAGCCCACAGCTGGAGAGGAATGTAGCTCATACAGCACTGCTGTTACTCTTCTCCAAGAAAGGCAATGGACACCAAGCTGTCTTTCCCTCTTGCTCTTTCTCTGTGCCACATGGGGCTCAGTCCGCTAGATAAACTTTCACACTTCGGTGAGCAAAACGCCTGACTCAGTGGCTGAGGCTAAGCTTAAGTAAGCATTTCTTGCAGAATGGAAAGAGGTATCATGGGAATGTGCTCTGGCCTTGAACACGAGGATAACAAGATCTTTCCTCTTTAACAAGAAAGTTCTGGCCAGTGGACACAAACCCCTGTACTCTCTATTTTGTTCATCCAATAAAATGAACACTTTTCATTCATTACGTATAGTACATTACATATCCAAAAAGTGCCAGTCAGTGGAAAGTGAAAGTAGTTCAGTTAGCCTGCATTTCTTGTACATCTTTGTGTAAAGCCAGACATAAAGGAACAAGTGAAAGAAAAATCAATTCTTACAACTGCATTGGAACTGATTCACACTCCCATGAGAGGATAGCATAGTGATGCTAAATTCAGCTTCTTTGAGTGTAACCCAATAAGCCATTTTGCTGTTGGAGATTAGATTATGGAGAAGTGCCCTGAAAAGCTAACAATCACCATAAAACCATCAACCGTCACCATAAAACCATCAAACATCACCATAAAAATGTCTCTGTCTGTGTGTTCCTTTCCTTTTGCATCTGAAATAATGAAAGGACACCCAAAAACCAGGGTACAAGATATTGTTGAAACATGCTGTGTTTAAATTCAATAGCGGAGACCATTTCTACACCCGATCCATCCGGGCAACAACTCGCTCTGAAAGGCATACATTTTGTGTCAGGTTGTATGAAATGAAAACAGTAGTATTCTGTGTTCTGTTATTGTGCAATGCAGGAACTGCTACAGCATGTTTATGCTTCTGGGTTCTAAAGAAGGCATGTCAACTACATTACTGTAGCAATACAAGTTGAGACAGACTTGTCAATAAAGTAAATGAGTTTTGCACAGTATTTAAAGGTGAGAGAACTGAAAAGGCAAATAGGTCAGTCGTTTGATTATATGCCCTAGCACATAACAACAGAAAAAAGCATTTTGGATAAGTCATTGTGTAAGCATGGACTCACCCACACTCCTCAGTTTAGACACTGAACAGGCTAGGTTACTGTAGGAGTAGAGTTTATCTCAATCCCAGATGGACCTGCATAACATTCCTCAATGTCATTCAACTCCATTTAGCAAAACATGAAAGGGCAGAGGTCAATTTCCATACTGCTTTAAAGGCCACTAAAACAACTTCATGGTGTTTAAAAATGTTTTCCCTTATTTGGATTTATTGTTAAACATCTTTCTCTGACTATTAGTTCAAACATGTGGATTTAATTGCCTGAAAGCACCAATGTTTTAACTGTATGTAGACCTGTCTTCCATTCATTTCTCAGTTATACATATGTTACCCAGCCTACATATAAAGGTTTTCCAGCATAAGAATGCATTCAAATTATAAAGCAACCGCATTGCTTTGGCACAGACATACCGAATTTGATCTAAAAAGCCAGGAGCCCCTAGACATGTAGACATTCCTAACACCTTACAAATACTGTTGTTGCTACCTTAGTGAGTACGCCATGTGTTTGTACTTAGCCTCACTAACCAAATTTAGAGGGATGGATACACAAGAGACTAGAGAAGGCAGATTGTTCGCTGGTTGGATCGTTGGACATTTTAGATGTCTACAACTAAAAAATAGTAGTAGAGCTTCAAAGTCACCATAATTGATAAAACACTCCAGTTCCGTAATATACAAGCAGTGTGGCGTGTCCGCAGGGAAAAAAAATGTCTCTATTTTCAAATACACATGTCAAACCACACGTACTTCAGCCTTAGGATGTGGCATGATGTCACCAGTGTTGGGGCTGGAAACAATTTTGAATTCTCCTTGCACCCTATTTTGAAGCAAGAATAGCTTGTTTATTTCACCATCCACAAACAACTAAGATGCGGGAAAAATGAGTCACAATTAATCAGAATTATACATTTGTCAGCGTATCAATTACTTAAAAGATCACCCCTTCCCTTTTTTGATATATTATAGTTGTGATGTAACAAATGGTACATCTTTACATATACAATATACACATTAAAGATGCAAGTCGGTCCTAGACTGGATTTTTTTCTGTGGTCTGATTTTCCTACACCTGTTAAGACAGAAGTTATTGCTATGTTGAGAGAAAAATGCCACGCTTGATATCTTTAATATGTTACAATTGCTCGTGACAACAATTCAAAGCACAGTTTGAAAAAAAAAAAAAAAACACTTGGCAACCTGAACTGTATCAATGTATGATTTAGCCAACATCCCTCCTGCCAAAGAAAAACAGCTGCTCAATTCCCCACTGATACTGTCATCATTTGAATGATTGCATGGTAGAATGATGGAAAGTTTATCACCGTAGCTCTGACGGCATTGCAGAAGTTCTCTTTTCATTGCTTCTTAAGGGGAAGACTTAGTTTCATGGGAACTGTCAACAAAAAAGTGAAAAAAAAATGCAGACAAGACTACGTCTGTTTGCCTGAAAAGGAGACACAGAACCAACCTTGTGGTTATATAGTGACAATGTACTAAGACGTGATTACAGGTTTGGCCTGCCAACAGGGTTTGTTAGTTTGTTAGACTGGAATTATAGGCAATAGAGACCAGTATATAAGGCATGGACAACCATAGGTGGAGTTTCCTTTTCTTCTATATAAAATGCTGTCTGTCTGACACGTGAGAATGACCACACTCTAAAGATGCCTATTCCATGGGACAGTGGCACAGTCTAGATTATATAGGGTAAGGGTGTTTGTGGATGGTGCTTCAAATATTCATCGGGCCATATTTCCCAGTAGCTAGAACTACAAAGATTGTTCTCTTCTAAATATTGTATTTCTGTAAAATACATTTGAAATAAAACAGCAGTGGACTTCTTCGAGATCTAATTTAGATGTCTTAAGGCTGTACAGTTTTCAGATGATAGTATTTTTAATGCTAAAGATTTAATTCAAACAATTATATAAGTTAAGTAGTATTTGCAGAAAACAGCATTTTAATCACTATTATAGTTTCTGTTTGCACAAATATGCCTATAAACAAAAATATATTCATCCTATGTACAAAATTCTTTTTTGGGGGACTTCAATGATTAAATAAATATATATACATGTCAAGGTCGAAATCATATTAATCTAAATAAATCTCTCTTTCTTGGAAGAGATTCTTGTTCTTGTTCTTGGGAGGAAGGGGCAGGAAGTTGATGACGTCATATGAGAAAAAGCACTTGGAAACTTTTTTTTTTTTTTTTTTTTTTGCTTAAGTTGCCTACTATCCTGTCATTAGAAAAGACAGAAAAACGGTATGAGTAACATTTAAATGTTTTATTTCAAGCATAAAATGAGAGTCATAGACTTAAAGGCTCATGGACTTAAATGGGTTAAGAAACATTCATATTTTCAATAGAGCACCTCGGATTAATAATACACCCCCTTTGACACTGACGCTGTAAAAATTCTGTGAAAGCAACTCAAATAATCTAATCAAAAATATTAAGATACATTATTGGAGCCACAGCCTATAGGTACACCACAAGAACAAGCCTACATGTAAAAATTCCATATGCACTCTGTACGAACTGATGTTCACACATTCAGGAAAACATCAGTGAAAGGCTTCTTTCAGACAGCTGAACAGCTGGGGTCGGCACTGCCCAGTTTTTGTAACTTTCCAAAATGGACAAACCAGCAGCCACATCCCCTGTCTAGAGTGACCGGCCAGACACACGTCGGTGTGAACTGTGCAGAGCGGCGAGTCCTCGCTAAATTCCTATTCCTTCACCAGGCCCATGCTGAATCATGTCAATTTTCCTCTGTGAAACACTATCGAGGCATTGTTCTCTCGGGGAGGTGTTAGAGGAGAGTTAACAGCGACACACTTTGCCTCCAGCTCTGCTCGCACAGCTGGCGTTCAACAACCAAGACATTCTAACCATGGTTTATAGGCCACGTATTGAATCAGTCCTCACCTTTGGTATTTCATCTCGGTAGAATAACCTTCCCACCTAGACGCCAAACTCTCCAGCATCACCAGTCGGGCCAGTAAAATAATTGGATCAAATAGAACATCGTTAGTTGATCCTTACACCCAGTCAACAACTTTACACACACAGGAACCCTCTCAACCAATCCAAATGACTTTGACTGCTTATTTCCAGCTACTGCCATCAGGCCGTCGCTGAAAGCAAAGAGAAACATCTCGTTCATTCCCTCAGCCTTTTCTGCCCTAAATAAATCACACAGCATGCAGATATATTCACAGATTAATTTCCATTCTGACAGTACTGATGTTAGCATTCACTTCTAATTTACTGTGATGTTTGGATGTATTTACTTGGATATATTTCTTGCTTTACCGTTGTCACGTTCGCCTGTCTTTGTCTTTATTTAAAGCCATGTCAATGTTTTTACGATGTGATGATGATGTTTTCTTGAATCTTGAACAAAAAACAAGAAATATGGATGCCTCTAAATCCAATATTATACTGTAGAATTTCTTACTGCTTCCTTACTAACCTCTATGTATGCTTTGCAATACCCTGTCAAAAAAAAACAACCTCTTGGCCCAACTAAAAGATTTTTTTTTTCTACAAAAGAGTATGTACAGCTTATTCTTTCTGACATGACGGACAGCACATCATCCTTGGTTCAAAGGATATGTGGTCCTTTAGCCCAACGCCAGTGTGCCAAGTCATTGCTTGTTTTGCTTTACTGTTCACCACAATATTGTGTATACAGAGAAAGAAGTGAAATTACTTTGACTGCAAACTCGAAGGGGAATGACTCATGTAGTTGATATTCCACATTGCTAACACGTCATTCTGTATGATAGGTTTAGTGCACCAGAGATTCCGACACACACGGACCCAAAAGTAGCTGATAAATGGAAAAAGCTTAAAGTTTAGTGGGTTTTTTTTCTATTTGGCTTCTGATACAAAACTTACATTAATCTTTATATAACTATTCATGGACTTATACTGCAATAAATATAATATATAACAGATGTATACATCATGAGTGCATCCAGTCACAAAACATCTGTGCATAATGATCCTTTCGCAAAAAAAAATAGAGGAAAATGTATGTATAGAAATCAGTTTGACTTGAAATGCCTCAGCTGTAGGCAAACTTTAAGTGTGTCATATAACTAAAACTGGAACCCGAGTGGAATTAAGAAAATTAGCTAATTAAACTACACGCTTTGGCGTCATTAAATGTTTGTTGCACAAGTTTGCCACAGCAGAGCACCACAACACGCTTTTACCCTATGATAAGAATCCTTCTTAGGTGCAGAAATGGCACTCACAAGAAAAACATTTCCACACTTGTAAATCTTATGTGGCCACTGTGTGGAAGACACCCCGGTCGCCCAGGCTACAGGACAAAATGAGCCTGTGGACACTGAGGGCAGCTGTCGTGCCCTCATGGTACACTGCATTAAAACAGTAGACAAACAGCAGATTTCCAGACTTAACTTAAACATAACCCACAGTATTTAAGAAACCAACACTGGCAGAAAAAAAAAACATATGTATCCACTTATATTGTTGTCCACAGGCTTTTACAGGGTGATAGCTGTGTTTTACTGAAAAGACTTTAGGGTCTTTAAGAGCATTTTCAAACAAGTCAATAAAAATGGGGGCACTTTGCAGGGCTATAAGCACATACATGTCTCAATAGCTGAGCTGTAGGAGCAGGTTGTACTTGGTTCTGTTCCAAGAGCCTTCAATTATGACAGGTTACAGCTACTCTTTACATAATTGCTTGTTTGAGTTTTATTTCAATTACTGTAATTGCTATTTAATTGAAATTAACTGGGAAACATGGTATAGATTGCTGTTTGCAGCCCTTTTATAGCTTTAATACAAAGAGGGAACAAGCCTTCAATCACTCCAGTTGGTTCATAATATCTTGCACTGACACTTTACAAGATGACATCTGTGTATTAAAAAAAAAAATCAAACAACATGAAACAAACACATGCTTGTGAGAAACCGCAGACATTTCTTTAGCGTCTGGCGCTATCATCCAATTTTACGCTTCAGCATACTGTAGTCGCAAAGGAGTTGCAAAGTCGCAAGAGGATTGCAGGCAGCCACAGGCATGCCACCATAACTACCATCATCGGGCAGCCTCTAAATCACATCTTCGATCACGGATTATCGGTTGCACAGTTGGCATGGCAACTCTGAAAATAAATGCGACAGTGGGAGACGCGCGGCTACCCGGTTTGATCAGTGATGGCAAAAGCCATCAGTGTCTACATGCGGCTGGGGGACGACGTGACGCGCTGTTTGAGTTCGGGGCGACTCCCACAGAACAATAAGAGGGGAACAAGAACAAAAAAAAAAGTCGCATAGTTTCTTACCTTTGGGAATGGGCGCGAGAGCTTGAGGTGTTTCAGTTGAGAGGACAGAAATTGCGAACTTCACCAAGCATGAAAACACAAAACAAAATTTGAGGTACTCCATTGCTGTTACAGTGCGTGTTCCCAGCAGTGGTCAGTAATCAGCCCTGGAGGGGTCTTTTACGCACAGTAATCGCTCTCGCGATATTAAAATGTCATATAAAAAAAAATCAATTCATCATCCGGTGAATATCAAGTTTTCTTGAGGAGCAGCTCGCGACGAGACAGGTCTGGATGCTCCAGGGTCGGGTATTATAAGGACTGCAATTCAGGGAAATTAGAGAGCAACAGGCGTGGTTCCTCTAATTGCATCTGCGGCTTCTTGTGTTCTCAGTGAACTTACGGACCACGCGGAGAGGTGGAGGAGGAGGAAAGATAACGGTACAGAGGGAAAGTGTACACCCCCACCGCCCCCCGGCTGTTAAATATCCCTCCTCTGGTCCCCTCCCCCTGTGCGCCCAGCGCCTGTCTCACCAACACCAACACTGCTCCCCTTCTGCGCCCTGCTCATAGGACACTGTTCATTCAGCCTCATTAAACCATGGACTAACCCTGTAAACTCATACAGTATAAGCCTTTCTTCAATACTTACATTATATTGATTTCTGTATTCATTACTTTGTTTTTCTTTCTATCCAATGCAGGCCACTTGTCCCTGCTTTTAACAGCAGTGAAATGGTGTTATACTAACAAGAAGTATTCTTTACTTAAGTTTAAGTAGAAATGCACACAAAGTAACAGGAAGAAGTATCAAAAGTGCTCATTTTTTGTACTGTCGGGTCTAAAATAATATCATATTTTGTTTTTTAAAGATTGAATCTGCAAAGTAAACATGGATTTTGGATCCATGTAGCAGTATAATAATATATTTCCCTGTGAATTTTAGTGTAGTAACAGTGTAACATAAAGTGGAAATACTCATGTAATAAAACAGAGAGGTTACTTTCCACTTTGCAGAAGGGACACAATTTATGATTATTTTAATTTATGTAACGCCTTGATTAATCCATTAATTTCTGATCTCTAGTATGTTAGAATATGATTTTTATTATATATTTTTTTTCATCTCAAAACTCAAGGTGATGTCTTTTTAAATGTGTTTTCTCCAAGACGTGGTCCAAATCCCAAAGTATTAAGTTTTGTATTTTAAACGATTACCAATAGAAAGATAAATAAAGTAACATTAAATGTAACTTAAATGTATCAAAATAATTCCTGGTTGATTTTCTAACTGTTAACTACTCGGTCCACTGTCTGCCATCACTCTTTACAGCACGTAACCCCTCCCCACGACCTCATCTAGGGAGTGACAGTATATAAAATATCAACTAATGCTGCAGATGTTTGAGCTGCTCGTGCTTCCCGACAATAGTGTGCACACACAAGGGGAAACTGAAGAGAAAAGCAGAAAGCAGTCATTAAATTTAGCTTTAATATACTGTCGTATTATGTCTGTGTCTCCCAGTCGCTGAGTGACTTTGAAACCCAATGCTTTGTCTCATTACTGTATCTCATACTTTATTAGAAGCAACAGCCTCCCCCCACAAGCACAAACCCATCCCTGTCTGGTAAACAGATATGGATGGCACTATTGCGATGACTACCAGTGTGCGGATCGGTTTCCTTCATGACATTACGGAGCTCGACTGGGCTCGGTCTCTAAATGCAGAGGGAGTAGAAGCCAAACCCTTTTATGAGATAAATAACTTTTTTCCAGTTGGGCCCTGATAAAAGTAGAAAATGCGGAGCATGGCCTTGCAGCAGAATTAGACTACTTACCTTGGACTTTAGCTGTTGTTTTCATTGTAATTCAGCATGAAACTGATGCTAAAGGGAGCGCTGGGCAGACACATTCATGGAAATTAGTGTGTCATGACAAAATTACCACGTTGAATCTTGCTGCCTAACTGTCTCTGGAATAGAAACATACCGCTGACTGTGTTTGAAGAACATCAAGTTTAAGCAAACACGCCTTATCGGATTAGCTCAGGTGTCGGCCCCTTTATTTGCAATCAAAATGAGCCTTAAGAATATGCAACTGAATGCCTTGGTGACAGTTATTTCACAGTAATTTTTACCCTGTGGTTAGTAAACTCGGCAGCTGGAAAATGTAAATGATTGTGGTACGGAACCTCATGCTGCCTCTTGGCAGCATGCGATAAGGCGTTCTTGCTTCAAATCAAGTTTGAACACAAACCAAATATTTGGAAAAGCCAAATGTCCTCTGGATTTGATTACTCCACGACAAAATGTCCAAGCATTACATGGAAGATTTCTTCTCCCAAAGGAGCCTGTATTGGAGGTAGTGAGATAGTAAAGGGAGCCATACCCATACGCCTTTTAGCTTTTGAGGTGCCAGAGAAGTGCAACATGTTTAAACTTGGGATGCATGTGGTCTGGGTGAGTAAATTACATTTAATTGGCAGGTACAGAATACAGAAGCTGGGAGTCTGCTGCGGTAAGTGGGGTTAGGATGGAGTAGACATCCAGGAGCTCCCCGAAGCAGCAGGTCACACCTGCACATAATTATCCCCAGTCTGTACTTGGAAGATGCTACAAGACCTTGTACTGCAGCATATGTGGACACACGACTAAATATCTGCTGGTTATCGATGTGAAAAGAGAGTGCAGACCACTAAACCTCACTGCAGCACAGGTGATCTGGAGTCTTCTTTTTAATTTTGGCTTGTTTCAGTGCCAGATAAAACACACAAGGCCCCACCAGCCCTCACTGTCCTTGCATTAGTTAAAGACTAAACAGTGCTGCAGCTTCCTGACGACAGTGGGTCATCCTCTATTTTCGGTACTGTAGTGGAGACAGTGGGTTTACAGGCGATGTTTAAATTTAATCAAGGTGAAAGAAGAACAGATGATTCACTGGGGAGGCTGTTAAAGTAAAAAAAAAAATCCCCTTTGAAGAAGCAGAAAGCTCAACACGAAAAGGTACACATAGGAAAGTAAACCTGAAATTGTTTCTCTATCCATTCACTGATGGCTTGCTTCAGGCGACATCTAAGCCAAAATCACTGTCAGTGGTTCAGGCACACCTTGGATCTCTTTCTACTTTCTACTCTATTTTTGGCGGAACCCTCTATTGGTGGTCTGACCTAATGGTTTTCCAATTGCGCTTGTGAGTCACGTCCTAGTGACTTCCCCTAAACCTTGAACCCACAATTGCACCATGATGGCAAAAGAATGGGTTTAATTTTATCCCGAAAGCTTTGATCATTCCACAGAAAAGTTTAATTACTAGTCCAGATCAATGGAAAGGGCAGCCTGTTTTTCTTTCACTCAGCACTTCTTCCTAAGAAATCATCTGCACTATCGTCATGCCTGGCCCAATTCTGTCTATGCTGGCAAACAAAACTGCTAGGGAAAACCATGGCTAGCGCACAATGCAATGAATGAATGCCATATTGGAAGAATATAACAATTCAAATTCATAGTCATAGAGTTGTGATTAGTGTCTCCTGAGCAGATTTATTTTACCAGTGCGGCCATAACATTTCACTAAGTGTTTTCTATTCAGTTGTACTAATACTCATCAGGCCTTGCTCGAAAAAGAGATCATTTGATCTCAAGCACTCAAGCAACATGCCTGGTTCAATAAAGGTGTAAACATTATATATATATATATATATATATATATATATATATATATATATATATATATATATATATATATATATATATATATATATATATATATATATATATATATATATATATATATATAATTTAATTTGGTTTAACACTTTACAGATCAGCAGGTTCACACAAAATTCGTCAATGTGTTCTTGTCATTAAACAGAACAGTCAAATATTTTTACCCATTCAATGTGTATGAACTGTGAACAGTTCAATCTGCAGCAGTGTTATGCAAATAGCCAACAAATTATATCAATCTTCAATAAAACAATCAAATAAATAAACCTCAATTCATGCAAAGTGCAATTGTGCAAGTCTAGTTTTGACCTCCGTATGCTGCTACAAATAACATCATAACAGGAAATAAGTATTGTTTTCAGTTTTAGGTTTAATTTGGTTTGAAAGTATTTATAGTTTCGTATGCAGGTTCATGCAAAGGGTTATGTTAATGTTGGAGTTAAATTACTCAGGTTTTTTCTTTTTTTTTTTTCTATTCAGCGGGTTAATTGTGCATTGGCTACAGATTTAGTTTTAATATGTTAAATCTATGAACAGTCCATTTTGCAGTAGCCTTTGGGCAAGTTTGTTCTTCTTTTTTTGGGGGTGGAGGGGTCTTTTCCCAATAGATGTTCACTGTGTGCCAACAGTTCTTTTTTAAATTAGTTAGGCTAACTATCAATTTCCTGCATAAATGTTGGGATTCTTGGTCGTGGGAAATCTACTGCTATTATGAGGCTATTTCCAAGGCCCTGGCAGAGTCTGTTTCTTTGATAAATCTTTATCTGAGTCATTGCTGAGGACAACGTTTCACATAAATATGCAGATGTCAAAGGGATCATTTCCAAGATTCTTCAAACACAGTGTCTTTTCAAGTTTGTATTGTCATACTTCCATCACCAACAAAGTTTTACGCTGAATGAACAATCTCCTTTTTTCCTCAATATCTTTTTTATACACTTTGCTGGCATGCTTAGCCACAGTGAACTAAAACTGTAACCCACCATCCCTGAGCTCACAATCCACAGCTGTATCAGGGAGAACCCTGTTTAAACCGGCTTAATGGGTATACTCTAAGAAAGGTTTTAAGAGCGCTGTAACTTTGAGCCAGACAGTAGGTCATTTAAGGTTAATATATCCTAATTATGTTGTCCACACAGGATTTTGGTACTTTTACAATAGGATTTCTTCTAGTACATTATGTAGCATCCACTAACTCCTCCATGGTGGCAAAAAAGAGTTGGTTTTGGACAATGTATATGGGTGTCCGGCCAATTCCAGCAGCTCAGTCAATAAATCAATATCTTCCTGAGCCTTCAGTGCTAGCCTGGTTGTAGTGAAGAGTTTCCTTTCCCATCATGCCTAGCACTGGACTGAGTAGTTTGTTGTCCCTGCCTTGTTACTTTTTGTAATTGTGACGTGTCTGTTCAGATCATGGTGGTGGCTTTGTTGGTGATTGTTGTGCTTGTTTCATAGTTTCAACCATTAGTAAATGGTAAATGGACTGCATATGAATAGACTACAGAGCCTCTCTAGATTTCCAACCACTTTCCAGTATATTACATGTCAACATTCACTTACACACAAGTTCATACACTGATGACAGTAGCTGCCATGCAAGGAGCATTTTGGGGTTCAAACCAAAGGCGTGCGAACTGGAGGAGCCAGGAATGGAACCGCTGATCTTTCCACAAGTGGACGACCTGCTTTATCTCCGCAGCCGCCGCACAATGAGGTGGCTGGTACATCTCTTGACACCGGCTATATTTTGTTACTGTGATTTTGAAATTTTAAATGCTGAAGAACAGAAGAGATGTTTTCGATTCCCGAAACTGTTCTATGTTTTTTTTTTCTTTTTCTTTTTTAGACTGTGAATAGATTGGGGTTTGGAAATTATACACAATGAGGCTCTGCTAGCCTTTCATTTGGGAATGTCATCATTAGGCTGCCATGTTAAAACCACCAGGATGCAACAACATCCAGAAGTAGGATCAGGAGCCTTCTATTACTCCTGTCATTTCAGTGCCACCCTGTGTCCTTAGAGATAAGTTCATAAACCATTAATTTGCTTTGCCAAAAACAGTTTTGAGGAAATGTAATCATTGTCTAGATTCTATCCAGTGATGATTGTTTCCATTACAGGAAGGGTGATTGTCATATTGTCCAAAAGTGAAAGATCAATGGTCCGGGTGGGTGGTTAGACATAATAAACTCAGGAGACCCTGTATACTGCGGGTCCTGTGCCCACCACATTGGTACACTTTAGTAACATCACACCTGGTAAAGGTTGGGTATTTGTATGATCTTGGTTAACCACCTACCTTAACATTATCTAACAGCCCGATTTCTGCAATTCCAATGTGTTTTCCCTTGTATCTCAATAGAGCATGATTTCTAAAGAAGTCACCACAGTCCATTTAAAAGGAATTTGAAGAAAACACAGGACTTAAATATTTAGATTTGCAGACCACAGATTTCTATACTAACTCTTAGTTGGAACAAGTTTACAGTGAAGTTAATTAAAAAGATAGATCACAGGGGCTCAAAATGTTAGTGTAATACACTATGGTATCAACCAAGTAGCTTAAGTTGCCTAAACTTAACCATAAAAACCATTAAAAAAGCCTATGCTTCACTTGCCAGAGGTAGGTAAAGGAAAACAAATTAAATATGTTGGCACTGAGCTGTTGTATTGCAGATATGCAGATATTCTCCATTTCAATCTTGGGAAAGCCAGTGTAAGAGTAAATAACCATCCTCTATTTATTTAGTTTTACATCTGCTGCCTTTTCCTCTAATTGGTGTTTTCCTACACTTCATTTGAACAGATGTTGCTTCAGCCATTTGTTTATCACAGTGGTTTTAAAGCACAGATACCACAAATTCCTACTGTATGCTGTCTCCAGGAAGCCACCCCTGGTGCTGAGCAAATGCTACGTCATTTATTCTCAGTGCAAGTTGAGGCCCAATCTAATCAGAGGAGGCTACTTGCTGTTCCATTTTGGTGAAAAACAGAGTTTAAACACGCGTAGTTTCCGTTGATACTTTGGTTTCCGCAGATTTGTTATTATAGCCATAACAGGACATGCTTGTGGGAAACAGTCCCTATCAGTCTTCAAAAGGTCATTTTAAAAAGTCATTTAGGACTTTCCACTTTCTTGTACTTACTGTTTGGTGAAACAATAGCCCACAGCTCCTGAATGTGAAGTGTCAGAGGTGTTAAAAGTCTTCTTCAGTCACACAATCATAGTTAAACTTGATTGTATTGTTGTTTGCTTGCATCTTCTGACCTATAGACTGCAGAATTCAGATTTTTATTTAAATTTTTGATACAGTTTATGGGTTGTGCTCGATTATGCGTTTATGATTTTAATTAGAAGGAGGTGGTGTAGGCTGGAATTTTGCACAAAACAAAATCATACATAGCCTACTGTAGATGAAGGAGAACATTTGTGTTTGTCCTTTTCTGGAACATCTCGCTCAGTAAGTCACTGTTGGAATGACATCATCTGCGTATGGTCAAGATGTTTCATTTGTACAGAAGTGTTTCTCTAACATTACCTAACGGCCCAATTTCCGCAAGTCCAATTTATTTTTTTCTTGTGTCCCAAGAGAGGGTGATTTCAAAGGAAGTCTCCACAGTCCATTCAAAAGGAATTTGGATAAAATACAGAGGAGTTAAACATTAATCTTTGCTGACCACAGATGTTTCTGTACCGGACCAAGTTCATGGTGAATTTAATTTGAAATATGGTTCACAAGGACTTAAATATTAGAGCTTAATACTTTATGGTATCAGTCAAGCACAAAAAAAATTGTAAAAGTGTTCAGATGTTGGAGAAGCAAGGATGTACAGTATAATCATAATTCTCTGTTCCAGCTTGGCTCTTTACTCAGCTTCAATAGCTCTATTCTGAAATAAAAGGGCTGCAAAAGGCATTTTACATAGCTTACTTAATGCTGAACAAAATGTTCTCATTTCGTTTTATAATGTTTCACTTCAGAACATCTGTGCATGAGACAATAGGTTTAATCAATTCCTGTTACCAGATTTTTGTTCCAAAAAAAACAAAATTCACATTGTGTCTAACTGTGCATATAAATTACACTAAACTAAACATTTCAGGAGGACAGTTTAAGAAAATTGCTATATTATTCAACAGCCATCTTGTGCAAACTGTGAAGACAGAAGATTGCTTGACCTGAAGGCAGTAGGTGATTAACAATCACATGACTTGGGTCTTTTCGTATGATTATCTTAGTATGCATTTAGACATCCTCAGTTGAAAGGTCAATGTTGATAGTCTCTGCTCCAAACTTCAACAGCGACTGTATTTTTTTCTTTTTTTTTCCACAGATTTATGGCATATGGAGTTCAGCAGAAATTTATGGTGTTATTTTATCATGCAATCCTGAAGAGTCACATAAGATACGGTATTACAGCCTGGCATGTCGGCATGTTGGCCCAGCTGAACTCTCAGATAGATCGTTTGGTGCAGACTGTTTTGAAAACTACGGGGGTCCACCCATTTCTCCAGTTCATTTATGAGCAGACCGAGCACAGAAAACAGTGTCTGACCCAACATACACTGTTCATCCAGAGTTCCTTCTTTTACCTTCTTGTTCCAAAGTGCAGGCTGAACCGTTATGTCCATCCTGCCTATGTCCATTAAGCTTCTCAATACTTATAGGTAATTTAAATGTTGAGGGATGTACAATATGTTAATCAATTGTGTAATATGTACTGTATGAGGGTTGTGCAATATGTCTCCATGTCTGCAATATGTCGGCATACTTGCAAATTGTTGTATACATATGAAAGCATGTGTTGTTAAGATATTTCTCTTCTGTTATTTTTTTCCCTGTTTAATTTTTTTTTTTCTGTATAGGATTTTTTTTTCCTTATTCAAGGATCTAAAGGCAGAGGATGTTGCATTGCTGTACACACTATAAAGATTAAAATCCCACACACCTGAGTGTGTGAAAATGTTTCTCTGCATGTGACCCATTCCCTGAGGGAACAATGAGCAGCAGTGGTGCTCTAACCCCCCCGAGCCCAACCCTTTGATGCTGAGTGCCAAGCGGAGAAGCACAGGTCCCATTTTTAGAGTCTTTGTATGACTTGACCAGGGTTTCATCCCACAAGTTCCTAATCCCAGGGTGGACATTCTACCACTAGGCCACAGAGGCCCGGTAAAGCCTAAACTCATCCTAACAGGCCAGGCTCAATGGTTTTACACAACCATTTAAAGGTTCTGACTATTATTACATTCAAAGTTACAAACTGTATTGAAATGACTATAGATTTGGTGATTGGAAGAAGAAAATTCAGAAGAACTGACACAACACAGCTCTCTCTCTTTCTCTCTCTCTCTCTATATATATACTGTATATAGTTTATTGAAGTAGACTACACAATTTCAGCTCAGCTCACAGTTTATTTGCATTCATTGAATGATCAAATGGTTTATTAGTTAACAGTATTAGTGCAAAAGTAGAAGAATGAGTACTTTCACTGTTTGTTTGGTTTTTATTTAATATAGAATGGCTAAATTCCCTTTGTAGCACATTCAGACATACGTTATTGGCCTTTAAACACAAAGAGCCTTCAGAGGATGTAGCGCCAGCATCTTATACTATTAACACTACCACTTCTACCAACAACACATGGTCCATCTAATCTTAATAGAGCAATTGTTAAGCAATAAAATGGAACTGCAAAACACATACATTTTAATTCCTTGATCATATCTGTGAGTTATCTATCAAGTTGAGATAAATCTGCTTATGGCAATTCTACAAACAAGAGTCAAACAAGAACATTGAAGGATTCCACTGGAAAAATGTGTTCCTCCGTCTGGAAGTTCATGACACTTATTTATTTTAAATAAGCATTTTAATACTTAAATATCAATGGTGAAAAATTGCTTAAGGTGGTCTTTTTGTTCTACTTTACTATTTTAGATACATTTCAAATGAGAGAAATAAAAGAAATCTTATGATCATAAGAAAACTGAAAAAATAATGTCTTCTCTGACCCTCTGTTCCCGGTTTCCCAACAATGTCGTATGACAGAATTCTAGAGAACTCCCAACACCATGAATCACAACACAGATTGTAACCATTATGGTGAGTTAGTTGGCCATATTTAGTGCAATCAGATGTTTTTCCAAATACTGGAGAAGTATATCGCTCTTCTCCAGCTGGGCTTCTTACTCAGCCTTAACATTGCTCTTTCCTAATAAAAGCCTTCCAGGAAGTTTGAAATGGCTTACTTAGAGAAAAAAGAGACAAAATAGTCTCATTCCCTTTTATTGTGTTTCCCTTCAGATGTACCATAATTATACGGCACACATGTAAATAAAATCACTTGTTATTATTGTGCTATAAAAAAAAAACTCTTAATGGCCTTAATTGTTGATATATTTGATTTAATTTTTTTCCATCTGTAACACTGTGTGTAATGTAACAGTGAAAAAAAATCCAAATTTAAGCTGATATACCACAACATGTATGCAAAATATGAACAAACAGAACCCCCACTAAAATATTAATTTATTTATATATTGATAATATCAGTTGCACTTGTGTAATTCATGGGGCTTGGGGTAGCCAACAATATATTACAATAGCATGCATTTCAACCTGAGTTTGTCAAAGAATATACATCATTGACACTATTATTTCAATGAAAATCTATGGCATTGGCAGGTATTGAATATTGTTCATTTGGGCTGTTCGTAAGGTTCTTCTTAAATGAAAAGCTAGCCCCCTCTTGTGGACAAGATTGAGCCACCAATCCTTATCCATGAACAGACACTACAGAGTTGACACTTTGTAATTATTATGGCATTGAAAATATTCCTTTGTATCCTATCCTATAATAGTAACATTTTATTTTAAACAAATATAAACACACTCAGAGACACAAGCACGCACACACACACACACACACACAAAGCAGTGCCCCCACACACACACATTGCTCTATGTTGACAAATTAATAAACAAATCAAAATATAAATCAATAAATATCTGAACTATAAACTATTACAATACATGAGTCCTTCAGTTCCCATGCAATTGTAGCTACAAGCATAGTTTTCTGTGTAAATTAACATCTTCATTATGAATATCACCAAATTATGCAAGTGCTATTTTTTCATAAATATCTGGGCATTGAAATATTATGACACCCCCACGCATCCCCCTTTCAGCACTTGCCTGTAATGATGTTCTCTTTTAGTTTAATTGCACATTATCTCTCCATTTAAATTCCTTTTAGTAGTAACTGAGGCCTCTGTGCCCAGATGGGCTCCGGGACCCTAATGTAAACTTGTTTGTTGTGTTCTCACAGCCTGGCCAGATGCATTCAGTGACATGTTCCAACATGAACCAACCTGAGCAGCTAAATCTAAAACAAACCTTCTATTTCATTGTTCATGCAAAATTATAACATTTAGGTACCTTCTGGTACTTTCGTTAAACTATCCATCTGAAAGTTGTTCGTATATTAGGGCATTTGGGACTGATCATCATGGCTTCATGGCCTTGTTCTTCCAGGAATGTTGTATGCTTACATGGGAATCCTGTTTGGCTTCTAGTTAGATGTCTCAAAGAACATGAAATCCTGGGGGGAGAAAGTAATCATTAAGCATTAATAGAAAAGCAAAAACATTAAATTGGGCATGTTAAAATCCATTACTGCAGTACAAGTGCCAGCCAAAGTATGACATTTTAGCAAATGTGACTGCTGCTACTAGTGCTCTGACAAGCTGTTTTGCATTTGTAGTGATTGTGGTGGTTGCAGGGTGCATTTCCCACAAAATGTAGGCTAAGTGGTAAGTGGTAGGATATATGAAATTTAGGACTGTTGATGCACATCAATTACTATGAAAGCTGGGTCATATAAGGCTACTACGTCTGCAACAGCCACATTCTGGCAACAGAATGTACAGGGAAATACCTAGACAAGTAGTGGTGCTTCTTTTGATTTTAACAATTAAAGATAAATAAAACATTGCACTTACAATGAGAAAACATGCACCGATCATAACAGCCTTCATTCTCACATCCAGATCCATGGGAAACTGGATACCAAAATTGTCTGAATCTGTGAATGCTTCCCGAAGAATTCCTGTCCACTGCTTGCTGATTTTCCCAATTTTACTGACTTCATCCATTGTCAAAATCTGGAAGAGAAATAGTCACAGAGCAGAAAAAAAAATGCTGACATTGTTGCAATAGGATACAGTTCAATTGCTGGACTTGTTTGGTATTTCTGGAGAGCGATCATGGAAGAATTCATAATCCCATACAATTCCAGCTCGTTGCCTGCTTCTACATTAACTTCAATTGTATCCTCAGTAATTACTTCAAAGCCAGCTCAGGAGGAATGGGGAGAGTAATACCATGCTTCAGTAACCCTCTGGGTCTGGCAAAAGGTCTGTATCACTGACCCAAATCCTCTTCACAGCTCAATCTAATAAAACCAACTGAGCCATGGAACAATGACCACACTGTACCACACAAGAGCCCTGTGCAATGGTTACGTCCAAGTCACAGCCCAAGATTGGAAACATATTCCCTGCTTCAGAGCATGACGAGGATCCCTTACGAAAAATATCCAAAGGGCAAGAATTTTACCTCCTCAGATAATGTTTTCACAAATTTAAAGGATTTCTGTGTTTATATAAACCCACCTCAAAGTCAACATCTGGAAGGCAGCTCCATCCACAGAAGGGTCCATGGATCTTCAGGACCGGCTCATTGTGTTCATTTGCAATGATGAATTTAGGGGAGAATGGGTGCCACTGTTGTATAACATACCCCAGAGTGTTACCGGGGGGAGCCTGCACCTCCAGCTGAGTGAAGGATCAAAAGTGCTTTAAAGGGTCACGCACAACCACAAGATGTGGAGTGTTAAAAAATATCGTGTGGAAAACCTAGAAAAACCTCGAAGACAACCAAGTGTCTCAGAGAGGTTCACTCACCTCTTGTAGGCAACAAGGAAAGCAGCAGGACATGCACTTAAGGGGTCTGGTGACGGTGATGACTTCTTCTCCAAAATTGTCGAGGATGTGGATGTTAAAGGAGCGCAAGGGGCCACAGCACTGTCGACTCAGACAGTCGTTCTCTTCTACGGCATAGAACACATTCTGACCCATGGTGTTACGTACCTCGTACTTGTTGTTGCTTTCAAAACCAGTGAGAGCTGTTCCAATGCACAACAAAACAAACGACAAATTGTTATTGATAAACCTGTACTGAACAGAACTAGTGGCGCAATGTTTGGCATTTTTACAGACAGAACCATACCTTCAACAAGCTCAACTTTCTGTTTGATGAGTAGCTGGTCCACCTAGAAGACAAAGTCAGATAGATCATTTTGAATTTTGCCTTCCTTTACTCACAAATTCTACAATTCAGGGAGTGCGGGTAAGTGTGCTAAAAAAAAAAAAAAACGCTGGCTTCGAAATGCCCCCATTGTGTAGCTGACCAGTAAAAAACACATTGTAGTGTGGGCCATTGAGCTATCTTAAAATAGAGCAGTATACACATGCGATTGAGGCACTTCTTTCTACAGTGAACCTATATATTCTATTTTGGTGGACATACAGCACTGTAAAAATTTTTTAGAGACTTGAGATATTTAGATTCTTTTCCATCATGTAATGTCATCAGGTTCTTCCTGCAGAGTCCTGACCCCCATAGAGCCCCGATCATCACATTATAGTCAGTTTGGGATTTCATGAAGAGACAGAAGCAACTCAGACTTAATCCACAGATGAACTGTAGACAGACGCCTAGTACAACCTACCAGCCAAGTACCTACATAAATTGTGTGCAGATGTACCAAGGAGAATTGGTGCAAATAGTGATTTAATTAAGATTACTTCTGTTGACGTCCATCATCTTTTGGTGAATCTGGACACATCTTCAATAAGACTACCTGGGGATCCTTGTGTGTTTTACGCCTTTCAACGATCAGCAAACCTCATCCAGGTGGTTGTCCAAATAGTAATACCCCACCCATGGCTCTGTGGGTGAGGTATCCTGTGACAGCAACAGAATGACTTCCTTGGAAGCTTCCAATATCAGCACAATGTCTAGCCCTAGAGTTGTTGTGGCAACAGTTCCAGGGGTCTTCAATTCCTTCTCCAGATAGGGAGTGTGAAAAGGATCACGAAAATGATACATCCAGTAATCGTTCCTTTTTCTAGCTTGTGCCACCCTGAGGTTGTAGCAACAGAGACTCTCAGACTAAACTTGGAGTAGTCCAAAATGAGGTCCCTGAACTAGTCTGGAATATATACACTCATGCGTTTGTCAGTATGTAACAGTAATGGTCTATCCTTCATAGCACCATTACTATTATCTATTTATTGTCTCAGGTAGGGTGTAAAATATGTTTTCAATCTAATTTCATATTCACAACATATTGTTGACATATATAATATGATATCAGTCATGGGAAACACATTAATTTTTCAATACTCCGCTGTTAATACTGCACTTTTTTACTTTACTGGGATTTTTCATCCAGGACTTTTTTGTTGGATTGGTACTTTTACTCTTTAGGAACACTTCTTCCACCACTGAATATGCAATGCCTGTGCGCCTTACTCCTTTGAACGCTTACCTCAATGAGGTACTCTAACCCCGGCGGACAGCCTGGTATCTCCGGGTTGGGCACAGCATACATTTCCATTGTGAGACACCGGGGGCAAACCTGTTGATGAACGGAATGGTGGAATACTGAGATCTGGCGCCACCTGCTGCTTGCGCAGGCGACAGTCATAAACTAATGGAGATAAATCGCGACAGATGAACAATAGACAAACCATATGCTCCTACATTATTATAAGATACTTCTCCTCGGGTATAAAGCAGCCTGCCCCCTCCCCAACTGTAGTGTCCTTGCGTTTTGTTTTGTTTTTACAGCCGGAGCCGTGCGGTGTTAGTGCTCCAGACATACATGGTGGGCAACAGAGATTCTTGGTTATATCTGGGGCTGCACTCGATAAGACGCCACCATGACTCATGGTCTGGGAGGAATCCTCTTAATCTGTTTGTTTACGCATAAACAACAAGCATAACCCCCCCTAACAGGCTGCGCGCCGCCCTCCTTCTATATCCAGACCGTCTCAGCTCCGATTTCCGTGTCTGGTTCTGTTACATGTGTGATGTTTTCTGCCCATCAATGTTTCATCGGCTGGTAACGGGAGCGCACGGTTTGATCCGCGTACTGTTTCATTCAAACCAGACGGCGGGTTATTTAAAGCGCCCAAGCTACAGTCAACTCTGTAAAAAAATAAAAGAGCCACGCTATATATGATACAGACGGCTGCTCTGTCAGAATCAGAAATACTCACCGATATTTCACCTGCTACTCAATAATAACAGGCCACTCCGGGACCAAACCCATGGAATAAACCTGTAATCTCATTGGGCGACGTCATTATACTTCCCTTCTCCGTGCACCAATGGGAAGGCAGGAGTGTAGAATGGAATGTAACAGATCCCATGAAGTCAGACTAGAACAGAAAGTAACAGATTTAAACATGCATATTGTAACAGTGAACTGTATAGAAGGTGAATTGCGCGGCAATAGTTGAACTTCTGGGATTTCCGATCAATACAAAATGTTTTATTGGGAATATTTATTCATAGATGAACAGATTTGTGTTTTGTATCCTCTTGGTGTCATTAATACCCGCACAGTAATTCCTTGTAATAAGCACTACAGCTATAGAATCCTTAATAAGGCATTATTCTCACTTTAGAGCCAGTAGCTGCAAAAGGCCCAGGTAACTGATAATAAATGCATGATAAAGTATGTTTCAATCTTCAAAGCCACAAAAACAAAAAATAAAAAATAATAATGACATAACAAGTAAATTAAACTCAGTTATAAGTGCTTGTAATGTTATTATGGACAATTATAAGAAAATCACAAAGATTTTAATAACATTATTTAGAGTCTAAAACCTTGTTTCTAGCATAATCTAGCATATATATATATATATATATATATATCAATTTCTGTGTCAATTTCTTTTTCATGTTGATAGTAAAGTAATCTGTGCATTACACGACCAATCCAAATACTCTGTTAGCTAGATTTTTGCACCAAGGAATATAACTTTTCAACTTAATTTCATTGTGCATTTCTGGAGGACATTTTAAGAAAATTGCTAAATGATTCAACAGGGAAGGTGGTAGGAACTCAGCCAAACAAGCCAGGCCCAACAGCTTTACATAATAACTTTTATATTCTGACCTCTGTTACACTCAAACTTAAGCTGTACTAAAAGGTCTAAAGCCCAAAAGGTCCCTGATAGCGAATGCTGATGTTCAAGGTTTTATAGGCCAGGTGGATTTGGTGATTGATGATGAAAAAATAAGAAGACCTGCACAGAGCACAAGACATTTTTTTTTTTTTTATTGAAATGTTTCCATGGACTCTTTGCACAAACTGATGCTTAGCTCACAGAGTATATTAGCCTTCAGTGGATGATTAAATGGTTTATAGTTAACATTATATGTGCAAAAGTAGAAGTACTTTCTCTACTTTTTTTTGTAGAACTGACTTGGATTGGCTAGATTCCCTAACACATTGACATCATTTTTTGGGCTCCTGAACACAAAAAGCCTTCTGTGATGAATTAGGCAGAACCAGCCTCAGAGAGAAAATTAAATGGAACACCAGCCTTAGTGGATAGCCTGGTCTGAGACCAAGTCTGAGGGAGGGCTGGGTTGATCCAGGGCTGGGAGTGGGCTGCTGGTTTTTACAGACGGGCCTGCAAGCAAGCAAGTAATCCTGAATACCGGGGGCAGAGGTAAGGCAAACAGGCAGGGAGACAAATAAATAATCAAGCTAAGCAGACATGTATCTCTTTTACAGGCAAAACAGTCAGACAGGGAAATAAAATGGGAACAAAGCTAAAAAACAACTATAATCATATGACAATTTGGCCAGTGCTGGCTCTCCATGCTGCCTAGAGCAGCTGAGTATGGCCAAATGCAGGGAAGGTGGCTTGATTGCAGGCAGGTGTTATACTATTAATATATTCTACCAACAGATGCCAAATAATTCACCTAGATTCTCACTTAAAAGAATGAATGTATGTCACAGTTACTCAAATCGAATGCTTTCTCAACGATTTAGGCCATGAAAATGGAATTGACTGTAAAAAGACGCCCACATTAGAGTACGTTCTTGATCATATCTTTAGTCTTAAAATCAAATTACAACAAATCTACTTATAATTATTCTACAAACAAGAATAAAAAAAGAAAAATACAAAAAAGACAATACTGAAAAAATCTACTTTTCCTTTTTGCAGTTTCTAAGCATTTAAAAATTTAAATACAGTTTTCTATTGAAAAATGTGATTGAAAAGTTATCACGCTGCTATGAAAGAACTCTTAATGGTCTTAATGTTGATGTACCACAGATAATGTCTTTTGCAACAACTTTTACTTTACCATCCATGATCAAATAGGATTTTGCATTTAAGCATCATTTGTTATTTGATTGGAAATTAATTTTTAAAAAGATCTAACTTCAAGTTGAAAATCCAGGAGATGTATGCAGAATATGGATATTTAGAAGAACACACTGAACAGAACCCCCACCAAAAATGTTGATCTATCTTTATATTCACAGTATCAGTGGCACTTGTGTAATTCTTGGGGTCAGGTATACAACACTATACTATACAATATATTACTTATTATATTACATGCATTTCAACCTGAGTTTCTCCAAGAATATACATGATCAGACACTAATATTTAAATAAAAAACAATGGCATGAGCAGATATTGAATATTGTTCATTTAGGCTGTGCATTGAGTAATTCTTAAATGAAAAGCTAGCCCCCTCTTGTGGATTTCCAAAAATGTTGTATGCTTCCATGGGAATCCTGTTTGGCTTCTAGCTAGAAGTCTCAAAGAATATGAAAAAACAAAAAAGGCGTTAATAGAATCGTACAAACATTAAATTGACAAAAATCTGATGCATAATTGCAGTAAAACAGATACCAAGCAAGGTATGTCACTCTCAAATTGACTGTGAAAATTGTGTTTTAGCATTTAAGCAAATGAAATCTGCTATTATGCTCTGGTAAGCTGTTTTGCATTTGTGTTGATCGGGGTTGTTTCTCATCCAGTTTCCCACAAAATGCAGGCTAAGGGGTTCTCAGACTGTAAATGCTTCCTGAAGAATGTTTTTTTCCACTGCTCACTGATTTTCCTAATATTACTGATTTAATCCATTGTCAAAATTTGAAAAAAAAAAAAAGTCTCAGAGGAGAAAAAAGTGCTGATATTTTTGAATTAGCATACAGATGATTTGATAGACTTGTTTGGTTTTATTGGAGAGAGATCTTCCACACTAATTTAGTTGTATCAACAGTAATCACTTCAAAGCCAGCTAGGGAGGAACAGGGAGAGTAACTCCACTTCAGCAACCCTCCTCTGGGTCTGGCAAAAGGTCTGTATCGCTGACCCGAATCCTCTTCACAGCTCAATCTAATAAAACCAGCTGAGCCATGGAACAATGACCACACTGTAGTGCAAGGGTTTCTTCCAAGTCACGGTCCAAGATTGGAAACATCCCCTGCTTTAGAGCAAAAGGAAGATTGCTTATTAAAAAAATGTCCAGAGAGCAAGAATTTTACCTCCTCAGATAATGTTTTCAATGGATTTCTGCATTTAGATAAACCCACCTCAAAGTCAACTTCCGAAAGATAGCTGCAGCCACAGAAGGGCACATGGATCTTCAGTACTGATGCATTTTGTTCATTTGCAATGATGAATTGAGAGGGTGAGAGAAATGATTGCCGCCGTTGTCTAACATACCCTACTGTGTTACCGGGGGGAGCCTGCAACTCCAGCTGAGTGAAAGATCGTGGGAGAACTGAGCATGATTTGCAGTCGGATCGGGAAGAACGTGTTTTTAAAGGGACACGCAAAACCGGACGATGGTGGGTGTAAAAATACAACCTTGGAGACTGTAATTTCATAGACATAAAGTTTCTCGGAGATTGCCCTATGTGCCGCTGCTTCTCCACAACGCTTAATTTGTCTGGTGATGGTTAAGACTTCTTGTCCCAAATTGTCGAGGACATGGATGGCAAAGGCACGCATGGGACCCCAACACTGACGCGTGACGAGCTATTATCGCTGAACTTGCTCCGAACAGAACTAGCAGCACGATATTTGGCATCTTCACAGGGTGCACTGTAGCATCAACAAGCTCAACTTTCTGATGTGTAGCTGATCCACCTAGAAAACCAGATAGATCATTTTTAATGTTGCCTTTGCTTACAAATCCACAAAACAGCTCATTGAGTGTGATTACATGCTCCTTTCGTGTAGCTGACCAGTAAAACCACATTCTGGTGTGGTCTGCTGAGCGACCTTAAAATAGCAGTACACACATGCACTCAAGGTGCTTCTTTCTTCAGTGGACCTATATATTTTAATTTATTTATGAGACTGTTCTGATCCTAATCTGATCTAAGCAGCTCCAGTGTCTCTCTCACTTCCTGATCAGTCGCCCTGGTCAGACAGTCAAACGCAGTGTGTCTGTTTAGATCTGAATAGCATTGAATTTTGCTTCGAGATTCTGTAGTAGCTGTCCCAGAGTTAATGTCATTTTCTTTTTCATGTGCTGTAATTTTGTCGGGCCAGATTGTGTGAGCGCTGTCCTGAGGCCTCGAGCTGCCAGAGGAGGTGAGGCTCAGGCCCAGCTGGCTGAGGAGACTCCTCTCTTTGTTCTACTTTTTGGCAGACGCCATATCTGGCAAGCCGGGGCCGTCCACTGAATATTACCAGATCTTGTTTGGTTGCTCGGGTTGATGCTGTTTACTTCCAGAAATAAACACAGTCTTAGGTATTAAATATGCTTATTCTTACTCAGTAGCCTAAATCAATGATAAGGTGTCCTGTCTCAATTGCCCCAAATATTACCAGAAAAATAATAACATTTCATGTCAGTTTGCACATAATTGTATACCACACCTCCTTAGATATGACCCCATATGACCTTTCTTCCTTCATTCATTTATTCATGACAAGGTCAAAATTCAAAAAACTCTCCCAATCACCCTTAAATAATCATTAGTTTTGAATCCACCGTAACATTAATAACACATTCATGCGTCAGCTTAACAGTCACCTCCAATATCAAAAAAGTTCAGATGTGCCCAGACTGAAATCTAATTTGTCTTGGAAAACACTAAGGGCTTGACTTTATAATTTAGAGTGCTAAATCAAATGGTTGCCAGTTTGTTGATATAGGTCTGAGGTTTATATAGGATGTGGCTTGCAGAGGAGGGTATGAAGGTAAGATAATACTAATAATACTACAAAATCAAACTGAGAGCACAGACTACCACCAAGCATATTGTGACTCCCAACCAACACTGTTGTCCTATACTTATTGAATGCAGGCACTGTTGTGGAATGAAAAAAATCAAAGCATGGAAGGTCTTTTAGGTGTTCAAGTCCTCTCTTAGTGTCTCTGGTGTAGTGGGCAAACAAGCTATGCAGGTGCAGGATATCGCCACCAGGTGGCCCAGAACAATGGCGCCTGTTTGAAGGTCCATTTACCAGGATGGTACCAAACAACCAAAAATTCAAAGTGATCCAAAAACCAGGATTTCTTTTGGATCGTTATCAAACTTTAATCATGTGTTCAGGGTACCACCCAACATTCATTGAAAATTTGACAACCAAAACTTTTTTGTGAACAAACAGTTAAAGAAACAGACGGACAGTCAGACAGACCAAGCAAGCCAAAACACTATCTCCTTGGTGGAGGTAATTATGATGCTAGTCGCACTCTGTCTCCATCTCTGTCTCTCTGACTCTCTCTCTCTATCAGTTACACATATTTTATTTGTGTTTTCAATGATTAAATTCATTGTGTAGTCGATGCAAAGTACTTTAACACTATTTTGGACTCTGCTCTGCACTCTAAACTAACTTCTAAAACAGCTTCATGTTAACAATCTATGTTTCCCTAAGATAAGCTCCCCTGAGCTAGCCCCCGGGCTAGCTTAGCATGTCCCAAGCTAGCTTAGCATGTTGCTCTGAAAAAATCCAGATGTTTGAAGTCTTTCATCCAGTTAAAGGTAGTGTATCATATTAAGATAGATATTATAAATATTTACCTTAAAACTGGATAAAAAGTAATACCATGACAAGAAAACGCATGTGCACAGTGTGTTTGAATTTACAAAATCATCAATTTATAAAACTTTAGAAACATTTGGGCTAATGAAAGTACACAACTCAACACATTTAACACAGGTGTAGACATTTTGTTGGTTTAATTGGAAAAAAATATATATATTTTCTCATTGCTTTAAGTAAGATTATTTTCATTCTAGGTTGATTTCCTTTCTACAGTATATCCTCAAGCTAAAATCAACTGTGGATAACAATTTAAAGCTTTTGTATTTACACAACCTTTTTAGGGTTACGTATCTTAGTCATCTTTTTTTATCTCCCAGTTGAGTTTGCATCCCTGAACGCATTCACACAATCTTAAATAATGACAGAAAATGTCTGGAGCGAGTAAATAGTACATGATGTGCACAGAATTGAAAACATTGCAATTTCTTTATTAGTTGTAAACAAATGTAGTTTTATACAATAATAATTTATTATTATAAAGTGCTTGCAAGTGTGATTCATGACAGCTCAAGTAGATTGGATCCAATCCTGGTCGATTATATAACTTACACAAGTGTTATGTGTAAACTTGAAGCCTACGTGCACAAACACTGAGAATAGTATGATATAAGAACCATCTTGTTTCCAGCAGGAAATCTTTTAATGAGAGAGAAGTACATGTCATTTACTGTTTTTTTTTTTTGTTTTTTTTTTGTGGAAAAAACATGTCAGACGCACATTATTGTTCCAAGCAGAGTAATTTTATTCTTAATACATGTCTGGAACAGATCTGTAAAGAATGCAAAGCCACAAATTAGACAAAACATCATTTCAACATCAATGCAGTGCGTATTTACTAAATGAACATGTGTTGGGCAAAGGCCATATGGTATTTTAAGTATACACCAGTTTGATTCATTGTAACACAATGAACTTTGCCTGTCCTAAAACCGCTGTATAGATCAGGAATCTCTGAGTCAGCTTCATTGTAATTATCAAGTACTGAATGTGCGGTGAGTGGTCTTGAGTGTAGCTCACAATATGCGTGTAGACAATGGGTCAGACAATACATGGGTGAATAGACGCGATCCTATAAAAATAGCATCAACCTGTGGTTATGATATCAGATGGTGCGATTTTGTTACTTGTACAATTGTTTCCCAGCAAATTGCATGTTATGCAGAACCATAGTCCGTGCTGTCTCTACAATGTAGTGTTGGGGTAAGAGCTTTAACCACATAGATTCACTCAGCTCCATACACAAGCAACACAGACTGAGGTAAAAGTCCTCTGCATATGCTCAGACCCAGATTGTATCATGATAACATTATTAAAACAGCTGTAGCAAGGTGTTTTTGATAGTATCTTTTTCCTGGGTATGTACAGATTGTGTGAATTTTAGAAGATTTTAATTATTATTATTTTTTTAGTTTGGTTGATCATAAGGAAGGTGTAGGCAGTACAAGAGGTAACTGGAAACTGATTTAGAATATTAAATCAAATCTGTGTTATTTAAGAAGCTGCCCTTGCAATACCACTAAAAGATGAAAGTCCTAGTGAGAAACAACCTTCATCGAAGCACTTGAACTTCATGTGTAGGTTATTTTATTTTTTAAGCACTAGAGAGCAGTGTTGAGCTAATGATGCTCTCGGCCTCATGGCCGTTACTGAGACTAATGCAGAAATTGCCTTTTCACAGTAAAACATAAATATTCACAAATAGAAACACACATACACACATATGCACCATTACAAATGACATGACGTGGTCGGGTCTAGTATCCTTATTTGTGAATACAAATTACCTGATTTTCTCAAGCGCTACTGATTTCTCCGAGACACACTAATGAGAACAAATGATGACTCGCACACATATCTGCTGACACTTCAGCCTCAGACAACTAAAACATGTTTTAATTGATTCATGTTAGAGTTGCAATTGCTTATAATGACCCGACTTACCCTAGAAAACGCTGCACACAAAAGCAGTAGCGTGTTGGGGGAAAAAAAATGTTAATGATATTGTATTAATATTTGTGTGTGAGTATTCAGTTCTACATGTTTTTTGGTGCAGATTTTAATTCAGCTTTGAATATATCACATGTGAAGAATGACACAAGTGTTTGTAGCATCGAGGGCCCATTTTATCACTCCGACTGCCCGACCAGAGCACTGAAACTAATGTTCTTCATCAGCGAGATCAAAACAAAGCGATGCATTGACTTTGAAATGGTGGCGTTCTCCGCTCCCATCTGAATAAACAGACCGGACAGTCAGGGGTCTTTGAAAGCCTGTCAGATTGTCTTTCTGACTCCAAGAGCCCAGTTACTCCCAACATGGTGTGTGTGTGTGTGTGTGTGTGTGTGTGTATGTGTGTGTGCAAATTGTACAGTCTCTTCTCTCTAAATTTCTACCTGCTTTACAATTTTTTCAGGTTTTTTTTGTTTTGTTTTGTTTTGTTGTGTGTGAAGGTGGTGCTCTTTACCCACACGGGTAATCTTTCGTGCACTCCTAACGAGGTTGTCACACACGGCCCGTAATGAGGAGCCTAAAGATGAATGTAAAAATGCCTCCATTACACCGCTTTCATCCTCTTGTTCATTAGGTTAGCATAAGGTTACAATACATTACTCCAGTCCCAGTGCCTCCACGCACAGAACCGCACGTGTCACTGAGGCGGCTATGCGTTACCTCCACATGATCTTTTTCATTCATGCAGAAACACAAGCAGTCGCCTTTCTAAACTTAACCCTTAACTGAACCAGATTCTTCTATAAAAAAAAAAAAAATTCTAAGGTTTTAAATAAAAGACCTCTTCACAAGGGCTTTTTTTTTTAGGCGAAAGGGTGTGTTTTTCACACCCATGCATTATACAATTCAAATCTATTGTGTAGACGTGTGTGTGGTGGTTTTTCATCATCCGTGGATGTCCAAATTTGCTACATTCACTGCTTTTGTTATTCCGTGTCTGTCTCTTCTCTTCTCACCTCTGCCCATCCCTCACTTCCCTCCCTCTTTTTTTTTTTTATTTCTCCCATTTCTGCACCCCTGTCAAGTGCTTTGTTTGCTGTGACTTTCCATGCGGTTATCTGAGCGGAGACAGTATGCCTCACTCTGGCACAGGACCTCAGTTTCCACGGCAACTTTATAATTGTTTTGGATGCGTTCCAAACGCCACTGGATACCGAGGCATTATTGATGTCAAAAGAAACATGTATGAAATGAGGAGATGTGGAGGCGTCCATATGGTTCTGTACACAGCCTCATGCAAAGCCATTTAACCGTTTTTCAATGGGAGTTTTGTGATACCGCTGAATAGATCCCACATGTGTCGCATGATATTTCATAATTTTGATCTTTCTGTAACACAATGGGATAATAGCACGCGATACAAGCCATTGAACTGTGCAATATTTCCCCTATTCATCTTGTCACAGTATGCACTTCTGTGGTGAGTATGGTGGCCTTACTGAATACAATGTGTCATCATGATATATTTAAATTTTTTTTTTAGAAAATGAGAAAGTATGAACGCATAAAAGAGAAATAAAAGTGTGCGGCATCTTTCTCCAGTTGTGTCCGGTAGGTCTCTGTCGCCTCATTCCCTTCAAGTAGCCTTTGTTTTGACAGGAGAGGCGGCATCAGTTATCCCGGCGCTTGTCACCATAACCATATTGTGACCCCCCCTCCTCCTCCCTCCCCAACCCCCCACCAACTCCCTGTCTCTCTCATGCGCGCACACACACACACATATGCACAGCCTTGCAGCACCTCTGAGCCATGAGCTGTGGCCACATTAACCACTACGCCACAACACTCATTAAAATAACATATCGTGTCAACAGCAGCGTGGCCCCGAGTGGATAAACCCAAAACGCTCTGTCTTAAGTCACAAATCCACAGACTTGTCTTTTTACATCAGAGAATTGCAGTCTGAGCAGCAGGTTTAATTCCTACAGCTGTTTATGAAACTTTTGACTCTTTCTATGTTGTTATATTACAGAATATGTGATAGGAAAAAAAAAAATGAAGCAAAACGAGGTCCTGACTGATCTTTTTTCTCTGATCTCAGCCTCCCCTCCCTCCGCTTAATTTATGACCTGTGAGGAGGAACCCAGGGAGTGAGAAGTGAGTGAGACTGGTGTGAAAGCCCTGAATAGAGCAGGGGCAACAGGCCCTCCAAATAACACAAAAGAGGCACCACAGCTGTTTGGAGGCAACACAAGCCTTCACGAGGCACTGTCTTCTGCACCGAGCTCCCAGACTGGCACTCATGCTGACTTTCTAAGCCAAGTTGTTATGTGAATACAGTAACACAATCATCACGTTACATTTATGGGGAGAAAAGCCTTCCAGGCCAGGGCCCGAGTGATTTTAAAGTTTAAAAGATGACAAGTAACACTGCAAAAAACACAGAAAGTCTGAAAGTCTATTTTAATTGGGGAGAGTGAAGAAAATCTTGTAAATCGTTTGCAACTCTCTGCCGTTATTCAACCCCTGAAAAAGAGGATGTTCACACTGTGACATGCGCCTTTGAAATATTCAATCTTTACATGGTGCCAGCAACCAAACAAGAACACAGGAAAGAAGGGATATATGTAAATGAGGCGGGAAGGAGGATCAAAAAATATCGGGTTCCGCAGCGAGAGCAAAGAAGAGGCAGGGGAAAGACAGCGCAACAACAGCCGATCACCTTTCCGGAGGGCCACATCACTCGAGGGCCCTGCTGAGCCGCAGGAAAGTGTCACCGAGCCACCGTGAGCTCGCTGTCAAGTGGCGGTTACTGACTGTCAACTGCGGCTAAAAATGATTTCAGAAATCAGGGGTTGGAAGTTCAGCGCACCGCTTTCTTCCCCCCTAGACTGAGGGGAAAACGCTGTCACCATTGCCGGGTCCGCAGTAATTTATTCCTCCCTGTACAAACTCTGCTGGCTCCCCGGTCTTGTGTCTGCTTCTTAGTTTTCCACTCACGCCCATTATCGAGCCACATGCAGGACACGTGTGAACTTTCAGAACGACGGCGGCTTTTCGGTGTAACTTAATTGCAGCTCATATTCATCATGACGAATGGAGGCGGCACGAAAACCGCTTACTGTTTAGTATGTTTGCATGCACCTAGTGTGCATGCACAGCAGTAGTATATTTTCATATGTGTCAGTGTTATTGCGCACGGTCTATATTCTTTTCTTTTTTTTTCTTTTTTTTTACTTTTTTAGTGTCTGTCTCTACAGGGTTGAAATTTCCTTGTCAGTATAGAATAATATAATAATTTATAAGCACTTTATGAGTACTTTTCAAGATGAGATCATATTTGGAAAACATGAATTGGAAACGTTGGACATTACAATCCTCAAGACTACTGAAAAACAAACAAAAAAAAAGTTCCCCGGGACAAAATGGTTGAAAAAGAGCGTAGTCGGCTGCCAATTCTCCTTCTCCTCCCCATCTCTCTCTGTCTTTCCCATCTATCCATCCATCCATCCATCCATCCACAGAGAGAGTATCCGGAGCCATCTGCAGACCACGATCCATCCCCAAACACTGGGGATCACAAAGGTGTTATTTTTCAAAGCTGGCCCTGTCCACCTCCTGCCGAGGGTGTGCGGCTGCGGTTCAAGGGAAGGTGGGAAACTTCTGAGGCCCTGTTCCCCTTGTACCCCCCTCCCCGTCGCCTGCCTCCTCAGGGGCAGCCCTTTGAGGGTGTCATAACTGCGGCCTGTATAACATGGGTTACTGCTGACGGCGGTTGGTCACAGTTGATGAAGCCTTTAAAGAAGCCTCCCCTCTCATGGTTTCTGTTAAAATTCTGGAGAGTAGGAGCAAAGCCTGGCTCCCAGACAATTACAGCCATAGTAAAGGGGAAGGACTCAGGGCCAGAGTGGGCCTGCATTTTGACTGCCGATGGGTAGAGGGTGCTCCAAGTCCACGTTTGGAGCGAACGTTGTGCCGGCGCATTGCAACCCTACACTAAAACGCCCCCTCCCAAAAAAAAAAAAAAAAAAAATGAAATCACCCTCTCCATTTTAGTTTTGTGCCTGTATGCTTGCAAGTTGCCAACACAAAATGAGTCCTCCATGTTTCGTGCTTCGCGGCGGTCTCCATTTTCACAAAGATAAGGAGAGGGGGAAAAAAAACATCCATGAAAATAGACAAAGCTGCGGAACATGCAGCTGTTGCGGTGCCATCCTGTTGTCTTGCGGGCTTGGGGGAGGGTGTGCGAAAGGTAAAATGGGACAGAAAGCCTTGACAGTGTGGTAGTAATAGCATGAGAGCGTCGCAGCACCTGGTACTCACCTCTTTCTCCACAGAGTCCCTGTGGACACGATGTCCTGCTGGCACACTGTAAAACTTGATTGTGGAAAACACCATCATGCTGAGACTGAAAAAGAAAAAAAAGAGATTTTTTTTTTTTTCAAATTTTGGGTGTAACAGCAGAGGAGGGAAGAAACTGTACAAATAACATTTCTCTTTCCATATTTATTTTACAATCCCTCGTACACTCAAGAAGTGTTTTAGACTGCAGACACTTTGGTTTTAAACGCCAGGTATGTTTTTTTCTTGTTAAAAATACACTAGCATATGATCACACAGTATGATTGTAAAATATTTAGGTAAAAGGGACATTATTGATATTTAGAGAAAACCGTTTTGATATTTTTAAATAACTTTTTTCTACAACTTTGCATTATTTTGTATTATATTTTTGCCCTATCATTGCATTATTCTCACTATTTTTGGTGTAAATTATATAAAAATTGTTGTCTTGATGAAGTCCATGTTGAAATAGTTTTAAAGGGAAAATATCATTTGCATCATTATTATCATTTTAACAAATCTATTATAATATTTACATACAGTATGATAAATATTTGTTTTCTAGTAAGAGCAGATAATGTTGAGTTTAATATTTAGTTAAATAAATAAAATAAAAAAAAAATGTTGTTAGAATTTTCAGGTTTTTACTAAATTTAGTTTTCAGAATTAGAGAAAACTTTATTAATATATATTATTAATTGCAAAAAAGAATTTCTATAGTTTTTTATGTGTAAACATGTTATGGAGAGGGATGAGCAAGGATAATTTGCCAGTGTTTAATGTTAAACACCAAACAACATGTGTTCAGAAGCTGTGCTGCCATCAATGTATATTTATATGCATTAGAAAATATTTAAAAAGTCTTCAATTTTGCATGAAAAGTTTTTATCCTCACTTGAGCAGGGTTTCTCCTTTTTCAAAACTGAGTTAATGCACTAAATGGGAGATGAAAACTCCTTTGTTGAATAAGTTGTGATGTAGCCAACATGTAACTCACATCAGCTGTTTTGCTGTCAGCTTTTTCCCGGACAGCATGAAACATGACCAATGAAAGAACAATTACTACTTGCCCAATTGAAACAAATTCCTGAAGACTTCTCTCCTTTTATTTTCTCCAAGATGGCAAGGCGACTGGTTTTGTTTCTGATTTGCAACCTCTATTTCTTCTTCTCTGTTTATTGCAGCCACATGTAGCCTCCACCCCCAACTTCTAACATAAATATACTTTGCGTAGTCTTTATTTTTATCCAAATGAGTTGATGGAAAAACACCATAATTGCATTTTCTTTTTCTTTTTTTTAATATTTCTAAACTTCACTTAACGTCCCCCCTCCACTCAACAATATGTTTTTCTTCTTGTTCCTCATGCTGGATGTTTGAGCTCCACTGTGCAGGATGATGTATGTGCAGAGTTTCTGTCTGTTTTCACATTCAGCTGCTGAGAGTGGAATATTCCTCTGTGCACACTTTTGCGCTCACTGAAGATCTAAGTTAAAGGGGGGCGGGCGTACAAGCGATGATTTGTGACATCACAAATAGTCCGGGGCCAATTCTGAACCAAAATATCCAACTTACTCATGCGTGACGTGGAAACTTGTGCACAAAGTGCACAAACACTGAGAATGGTCTTTACAGCGAATTAGGAAACATCTTGTTTCCAACAGGAAAACTTTAGAAACAATATTTGCATATTTATGGATTAAGGATTTTTTTATGAGGAAGAGGGAGGAGATATGATTTAAAAGATATTCACAAAACCGTTTCTGTGAAAAAGCAATATCAGAAACAAATTACTAGTCAAAGTATAACATTCTGCATACATCTTGAAACTCGAAATCTGCATGGCTCTTTAAAATCCCCTTGATAAATAGATGGAAACAGGACTAATGAGTGTGCTGTTCTCTCTTCGACTTCAGGAGTGTGTTGAAGCTAGACCGGCCAGACGGATATGGCGCGGCGGCCGCCTCGCCCTGTGTGAGTCAGAGTCGGCGCAGAGTGCAAAGGCCGGCATGGTTCAGGACTTCTCCTCAGGCCGTGCTACGTGAGCTGCAGCATGTGGACGACATGCTCGGAGTGGACCTGAGGAGGCTCGGCGCCACACAATGCTCCTCTGTTCTTTGTGCTGTACATCTATCTCGCTCTCTCACTGTCTCTCTCTTTCTGTCCTGCGAGCACACACTCGCGCACACACTCACACTCACACACACACACACACACACTCACTGAGTTCTCTCCACACAGTTGGAATGACAGGGGTCACTGACTGGATGCTCCCAGCTGACTTCAGTGCAGCCCTTTTTCTGAAACACACACACACACACACACACACACACACATATATATATATATGTGAATACGCTTGCACACGCGCACCTACACTTGTACTCACACACACACACACATCCGCACGTGCGCTCCGTTAATGTCTTTTTCCATGCTGGCACCCTGCACAAAGCTCTGGCGATGTTGCAGTCTGCATTTCTTTCTGAAACTCGAGCATTAACCCGAATGTTTTTCCCATCATTATATAATCAGTCCGAAATTGTCTCATGAAAGCATTCTTCAACAGTTGAGGCTGGTTGCTAAAAACAACAATTAATGATAGTAAAATGTTTTTAATAGTACACATTTAAACCGAGCAGACATTCTCGTTAAAATTAAACGCCTGCGTTTTCTATACATAGTTTGGGACGTTCTACTGTAATAAAAAACACGCATGTCAAGCGAAATGGTAAGTCATAAAGTCGTCATTCTATAGGATGTTCTCTCAGTCGTCATTGTTACCTCTTAAATGTTGTGCTGCAGGATATTCTGTATCTCAGTTGGCACCCTGCAGACATCAAATTCTTCATAGCTATCAAGTCCCGAAGCAGAGCAATCTCCAGCCTGGAATCATACTTTGGGATCCCTGTCAAATGAGTCACTTCTGCGTAAGATCCTTTTTATATTTATTTCACAATAATGCGAACATTAATGGTTCAAGGAAATTGAAACCAGGCATACAAGGTATTTGAAAACAAGGTTTGCGCAGTTAATGGGTATTTCATTAGTCCTATAATGTCCTGGATGTCCTGTAGTGATTAGCTGGAAAGCCCATAAAGGTACTGAGTTCATTTGCTAGGCAGGCATTTCAGATAATGGTTGATTGTAATGAATTGTAATAAAATATTGTTCAAGGAAAAAAAAATATGAATTTACATTAAAAAAAAGCATGGCAAGAATTATTCAATTATAAACATTCGCAATAGACTCGTGCAGAACTTTCTGTTTTGTTTAGTTTTTTTTTCCAAACTGAGCCTGTTCAGCAGATGATTCGATTGACAAGCTCTCGATGCTCCGCAGAATTAATTACCGCCATAATGCTGTAGGATCGATGAAAAACACAAGTAATCCTGCAGCCGTTAATCATTTGTGTCAAAAACGGAGAAACATAACCCAAGCCAGGCAGTGCAAGGTTGGGTTTGGAGGGGGGGGAGGGCTTGGGGGGGGGCGCTGTAGAGGAAGTGGTACGCATGAAGTACAGGGAGGCTGATCCCTCTGCTGCTTTGACGTCAGGCATCCATCTACTGGTGTTATTCCTTAATCTGATTCACTTGGCTGCTCAGCAGACCAGTGTTGCCTGTTGGAAAGGTTTCGTGTGTGATGGATGCTATTGTCAGAAATGCCAAGGTCAATATGCGACGCAGCAGCAAAAAAAAGAGAGGACTTTCTTATTTCAAAAAGTGCTTCCCATGTATCATCATTCCTGCAATCTGACCTTGCTTCCCTCTGTAATAACATTCAGAGGGAGGACAACTGCTGGGCGCATGCTCATGGGCTGGCGTTGATCTTTAAAACGGGTCACGGCGCCGCAGAGAAGAGGCCCGTGTCACTCATGCGGGCGTATTACTTTCACCGAGACAGATTTGGGAATGGAGTTGTACTGTATTTCTCGAATTGCTGAGGGACAATTACTTCTTGATGAATTGACTCGGAGTAATGGGACGTCAATCTTAGCAAATGAAAGAAAAAAAGAAAACTCGCCGCACGATCTTTCAGTTTGTCAGTTTGATTGACAATGTCAGCTTTGCTTTTTTTTTTTTTTTCACATTATGTGATTCACTGAACCACACCGCCATTAAAACTTAATCTCAACACTGACAGTTATGAATATACCACATGAGTCAATGAGAAAACTTTATGACAATGCATTCTGAACGGTGCTGGAACTGTATTGTTTAATGTAGTTCTGGTCAAATTAATAAAAATCCCTTTCAGACATGTTTTAGGGGTATGTAAAGTACATGTAAAAAAAAAGCAGAATATGCTAAAAAGTTTTAAAAAGTCATTTAATTAATGCTACTTCACTGCCCGAGTCCATTCTTAATGTTTGATACAGAAATACAACTTCTAAAACTACTTGTGATGTCACAAATCATGCTAGTATGTACACTACTGTTCAAAAAGTTTGGGGTCAACCAAACAATTTAGTGTTTTCCATGAAAAATCACACTTACCACCATGAGTTGTAAAATGAATAGAAACTTTTTATTACATTAGCCTTCTGATGCAATAATCAAATAATAATCATATTGTACCATTAGAACACTGGAGTGATAGTTGCTGGAAATGGGCCTCTATACACCTATGTAGATATTACACCAAAAGACAGACTTTGCAGCTAGAATAGTCATTTTCTACATTAGTAATGCACAGTGTATTTCTGATTAGTTTAAAGTTATCTTCATTGAAAAAAAAACAGTGCTTTTCTTTCAAAAATAAGGACATTTTTAAGTGACCCCAAACTTTTGAACAGTAGTGTACGCATTTTAATCTCAGAATAAAAGTGAGAAACTTCCCCCCTTCACCAGATGAATGTGAAAACAGCCTGCTAGTGGGAAATCTCTGCACAGCGGAGGTCAAAGGTCCGAGCGATGTACCAATAAGCAAAACATGTTCATCCACCTCTCGGCTAATAGTTTGATCACTGTCACAGTTTTAATGGGAATTCCTGATGAGGAGAAAAACACAAATCTCGGTGTGTTATAACAAGGTGGTCATCACATCATCAACTCCTCTTCTTTGTGATATAGGGAAACTGCTGCTTAGCCGAGTGGTGTTTCCCCACTGAGCCCTCATCTCCGACTGTCCGCTGATTCACCGCTCCCGCATCGGAGACTGACCTCCTCAGCCACCTGGGGACGACCCCCCTACTCACAGTTAAATATGCTCACAGGAAGGAACCAGAGAGGAGAAAATCATGTCGTTAAGACTCTGCACAAGGCCCGCTGCCTCCGCTCTGTCCGGCTTCCTTTTCTCTAAGGCCAGGAAATAAGAAACACCCCAAGTCTTGGAAAATTACTTCAATTAACCATAATGTTAATCACTATTGCTCAGAACAAAAGTCAAGCTGAGAAATCCCTTGATGGAAATTGTTATAATTGCCCTAACAACGGGGATGAATATTTCTCCCTGCTTAATTACATGTGACTTAATATTTAAATATACCATTTGCGGGTTTTAAAGTATCTTAATCACAGCCATTAATTTTAAATATCTAGCATTTGGAGTGGCGGGGGAGCAGACAAACACCTTTTACAGTGTGACTGGTTACATGTGGCAGGTAACGTTAGCAGAATGTCAGGTATGTATTATGCACGAGGTGCCGCTGACAGGGCCCGTGTGCCTCGACAAGAACAGGTAATTGTGCTTTCCTCGTACAGTAGGAGGTAAGGAGCGATCTGTTACACGCGAGCCAGATTCTGACTGTAACTCTCACCCATCCATCGTAAACAATGGCACCTTTCAGACCAAGACTGACTTGTTACCACCATAATTAGATAAGAAAGGTTGGGCAATTGTATAGTAGTGTTCCTTCTCTACATATTGCAGTCAAATTCCAAATTTGCAGGATTCAGCATTGAAACACTTAGTGCGTAACTCAGTATATTGGCCAAGAAATGTATTGTCAGCAGTTTTTTTTAATAACATATTAAGCATTTAAGCCATTAATCAAGCAAAATTACTATTACCATTAACTGGTTCCAGCTTTTAAAATTTGAATATCTTTTAGTCTAGACTCATACACGGGCATAAAAAGCTATTTGAAAATGTCCCTTTTGGCTCTGGTAAACTGTTATGGTCAAATTATATTTTTGGATATTTGTTTGCCTGGTGGATTACCTGACTAATCAAAATAATAATGAGTCGCAGCACCCTCCAGGCTTCGCCGTGGCCAAAGAAACGCAAATATTTAGTAAAAATGAGCGCACTCCTGATCCTCGAATGTTCGTCTCCCCCTCTCCCCTCACTGTGGTCATTTAGGAACTCGTGGGATGGCTTCTCGAGGATCAGGGGTGGCAACCCCAGTGTCCTGGCCAGCAGCCAGCAGTGACTCTCCCAATCTGGCCACCTAAATCACCGCCTCATCTAATTGGCCAAATCCCCCCGCTGCTCTCAGACCCCCGTTGCTGCATGGCAAAGGCCTTCTGAGGAATCAGACAATGTTTGCAAACTGTTAGTGCTGTGCCTGGTCAGTCTTTGGAGATTCTCCGAACAGTTGTGGACGTACGGACGTATGGAACATCTTGTACTTCTGTGATGGCTCAGCTCAGGCAGTAAGATCTCATGGGGAAAAATGGCCAAAATCAATATAAAGTGAACCTAATGTTTGCTTTTTTATGCAAATTTTTCTTTTCTTTTCCTTTTTTTTTTTTTTTTTTTTTTTTTAGAGACGAACCTCCCAGTTTCATTGCAATTACTGCAATATACACAAATCAAGCAATACACTGGGATGCAACATTTCCACCACGCTGTCACTTATCGAGTGTTGACAATAAGCTGAAATGCTGCAGGGCTAATGAACACACAGCCATACATACTGGAGAGGAGCACACGCGGCAACAAACCACCGCGCGTATGCACGCATACACGCACACACACGCGGGCGTACACACACGGAGTTAAGCAGGCCTTTGGGTCACACAGTGTGAGTGAAAAACAGAGTGGGAGTGAGCGAGCAGCTGCAGGAGCCATGGGGTGGGCTGGGCCTTACGGCGAGCAGCGAGGGGCTGGGGGAGGCTGCGGGGATGGAAGAGGCTGAGGAGGCTGGGGAGGGCTGCGGGGAGACCTGGAGCTAAGGGCCGCCTGTTTAATTGGAGCTCATTTACACAGCAGTGGAGCAGGAGACACCTGAAGGGCCTTCCCTGCCTTATCAGCTAAATGGCTCCCTCTCCCCCATCTTCCACAAGTCAGATTCCTCTCCTTGTTTACTCTCCCATTTTCCTCTCAGAATCCCAAATCCGCTGCTTGCATTTCAGATTTTTGTTTTTTTTCCCGCTACGGCTTTGCAATGAAGAAAGTCACGCGGATAGCAGAAGTTGTTATTCAAATCGTAGAAAAAGACAGCAGCAACACCTGAGTAGCTTTACAGGTTGTTAACATGCCTCATATTCTAAATTTTAGATGATTTGTGCCTTTTAATGTGTTTCTCCTTCTGTGAAATCATTTTCTCAACTAGCCTTTACAGTGGAAACAAATAACCCCCCCTACCCCTAAGCCTTTCTGCAGCTCTGAGAATGAGGTAGAGGAAGGTGAGAGAGTGGCATGGGGGGAGGTATGATGAGGAGGAAGAGAAAGAGGAGGAGGAGAGGAGCCTAAAGAAGGAACAACTTACTGTAATCATAGTCATGTTCAATCAGACACCTGCTATTAAGTTGATAAATACACTTTTCCCAGTGTGAGTCCGGATACACTGAGTACCCCTAAGGCACTGTTCTGCTCTTTAACTACCTACTCTGCCTGGCTTCTTCACTCAACCACCGACTCTTCCCATTAACTCACATTTCACCCAGTCTCACAAGATGTCCTGAAATCCATTCCTTATAGGGCGCTCTATGATTGACTAAATGTAGTCCTCAACAGTGGGACTGAGAACTGATTTGGTGAGCATTTTCTCTTTTTTTTCCCGGCTTTTTGGGCGAGCGAAAGGCCAGGGAGTCTGGGACATTTTTGGTCCATTAGTAAGTACTCCCCCCCCCCATTCATGCTTACGGTAATAAGAAAAAATGGGAGCAGAGTGTATATGTGTGTGTGTTGTGGGGAGGTGGGTTGTTGTGTTTGAGGCAGGGAGGGAGCACAGACAAAAGCTTCTTGCCTCCTTAATCTCTTGTCTCGCCTTTTCAGCTCCCGTCGGTGCCCACATGCTGGTGACGGGGCCAAGAGGATGCCTCCTGTAGAGAATCTTACTCAGTGCGGTGTCATGGCCGCCATGACACATGATGAACATGAAGTACGAGCTGTGATACCTAAGTGTTATTATTGTTGTTTATTCAGTTTATGTGCCCTTAGCGACAATGTCTGTGGCTGTCGTTTGGTAAGATAAGGAAGAACGATACGGGGGACCACGAAAAAACTACTTTCAAAGTTATCCAGATATCTTTTCTAATCCTGCTTTGAGAATCAGACACCTTACAATGAGTTTAGGGACTGTATAAAAATGATTGGAGTGGTTTCGGAGGCTGAATCTGGCCCTCCTCGGAGTTACAAATAATTCCTTGGAAGCATCCTGTTCTCTACATGTTTCAAAAGTGCATGTTTATAAAACGTTTAAAAAACGTGTGTAATTGTATTTCAAAGGAAAGCAGAAATTAAATATAAATTCAGGAAAACAAATATAAAATAGAAGACGCTCTCCTAGTCTCCCTCCAAAAAAAAACGTCTGCCTACATTGCGTACAACCCCCCAAAATAAAATAAACTTACAATATCCTCCCCATCTAATAATAATGTCCTAATAATTTCTGTATAGTCTCTTACTGTGCACTTTGCTTATATACAAAATAACTTTGAGTATCTTTGGCAGTTATCACACCCCCTAAGCAGCAGCCCCAGGCATAATCACAGGCCACGGGGTTGTGGGGAGGCTGCTGCGGGTAGCAAATCCTATCGGATCAATAATAAATGCTTTGAATTTGTTAGCCTCTAATTCTCCTGTTTGCTGTGTTTTTTGTCAAAATAAAGGCGCACAAGAAATCTCTTCTCCCGTAATTTATTCCCGGCTAAATGAGCTGCAGCAATAAGTGTCCTATGATCAGCAGTGGAACAATATTGTATTTGGGTTGTCCAAACTCTTTATGTCAATATTATGAATGTTTCTAAAGAATGAACAAAACAAACTTATGGAAACAGCATGGTTAAAAGCCAGACTTCCCAGTGTTATTGAAATCTACACTTGCTTTGAAACACGAATATCCTGTGTACATTGTACCGAAAATGTTTTCCTTAAGTTCCTTTGAGTCTTAAAAGAAAATTCATAACTTTGCGGTCAAAGTTCAAAACCATCCCCGGCTTGAACATCTGAAGAAGGAGGAGAGGAAAAAAAAAAGTGCCATAACATACAATTCTCCTCTTAAAATTGCACATGTCACTGATTGAGTTGCAAACATGCCTGGGACGAGATGCGTCTGGTGGCGTCAGAGGGGGGTCTCTCTCCATCTTCTCTCTCTGCTCAGCCGTTCCTCTCCCTTCCTCTATCTCGCTATCGCCTGAGTGGAATTCATCATCTGTTGCGAGGGCGCAGCACATGATAAGCATGCAAGTGGGTGAGCTGGGCCGCTATATCACTGGCAATGAATGAACGACCTCAGTTTGACCCGACCAGGGGAGGAAAACACATGTTCTGCTGGTCTTGGCTGGCTGGCTACCTGCAGAGAGGGTTGGGAATTCCTCCAGCAGGAGGGATGGGGAGATGGAGGGATGGAAGAGGTGGAGAGGGAGGAGGAGGAGGAGGAATAGAGTCGGTCTCCATGTGTCTGCAGTGCTCTGACATTAACTTTGAGAGGATATTGGCATATTGTCCTTTTGACAGACAAGACTGGGGTCTTGTCGGAAAAAAGTTGAGGGTTAAAGTGCTTAAGTTGTGCAGCAGTAACTGTAGCAAGAGGAATTTGTGTGAACAGGTAACATATGGACTTTCGGAGGCTTTACATTAATAGTTCATTGAACTTGTTAAGGGAACAATGTGTGAGAGTGTTTTAACCCCTGGAACAAATGAAGACTAATAGACATTTAAAATGATGTGATAAAGCTGCTAAGCTCTCTTAGACCTACTGGAAATCCTGTGTTTCCTGCTATGAGCTCAGCGAGGACCGTGGCTATGCATTGTTTTTTATTAAGTGCAAAGCATTTTTCCACTTCCTAAACCGGCGGGTGAACGTGAGCTCTTTGTCCGGGATCCCCTCGATTCTCAATCAGCCTATAGATTTACTTTCTCCACCCGTGTTCCAATGAAACGCAGCCCTGGATTTCATTACTGGCCAGGCTGCGTGTCTGCATGTGCACATTTGTGGGCATGCATGCGTGCATTCATGTGTGCAAGATGAGGGCAGTTAGCCACACTTATGGCTACGCACATGCATGTGACTTGTTTCAACGTGCTATAACACGGCATATTTCATATGTGTGTTGGAGCGTGTGTTTGTGACGTGCGTTTGTGAAGTTTTCGAACACGCCGAGGCGACCGGAACCCAGTATACTGCAGCTACCCGGCTGTGTTTCAGTGTCAGAGCTGTTACAAGCTGGGGAGAAGGGGCCTTGGCCTCGTGTCTGGACATGGAGGCGGAGAATGTAGAAAAGGCGGCATGTGGCAGCGGAGGTATGGATGGCTACAGGAGGGCGTGGTCACAAGAGGCCGATTCCTGTTACTGAAGGACGGAAAAGGGGTTGGTAAGGGGGTTTGCTAGAGGCGGTCCACATCACCCCTTTATTTACTTTGACCCCATGTCTGCAGGAGGCCCGGGGAGAGCACATGCCAAACTCCCCAGGCGGGCAAAGCCGCCCTGCCCTCTCTCTCACCTCTCTGCCCGCCCCTCTGTCTCCAGTAAGATATATGTCTGTTCAGAGCCAGGGCTGCATATGAGTGCCGATGACACCCGCCTTCTCTTTTCTTCCATGCATCTGCTAGGACAGTTGGTCTCAGCTGAAATAAGGTTTGGATATGTGTGTTGGCCTTTGACATGGATTTTTCAATATGTTGTTTTACATTTCATTTGCATTTACAATACCTAGTCTGTCTGCCCTGTGGTCCAAAAGGCAACACGCCATCTGCAATTTGTCGTTGATATTTTATATTTCTTTCCCAAAACTGAAATGCCTTTCCCTTTTATGTTCACAGGCCCCAGAGCAGCTTGGTTTAAGGAACGGATTCACTTGACAATTCATCCACATCTTTACGTATTCATGTTTAAACTGTTGCTTTGAGATTTCACCATAAAACAACCTCTGGTATGATTTATACTCTCGCAGAATAGCTGGAGGGATATTCTCCGACAAATGAATTCCTCAATCACAAGCAACAAGACGCATTAAACTTTAATCTTAAATAAATGTGACATGTGTTATTTGAGGATACAATTTTATAAATGCGTAGAGCTAATTGGTAAATTATGCATAGGCCTCATCAATCCCTTCCTTAATAAACTCACAATTAAGAGCCGAAATGGAGGGTGATGGAAGAAAAAAAAGAGAAAAAGGAGAAAGAGCGGTGGCTCTTAATATGTTATATAATTATTCAAATGAGGCAAAGTGTACCTGCCTGATGTCAATGTCAGCACAGTAGAAATTATGACTATGGTAATACTATTGCAATTGTGAATCAGAGTGTGATTTATTAAAGCAATTGAGTGTTGTAAGTCGAAAACATGAACATGACTTAGAAAAACAAACATAATAAAATGTTGTTTTTTTAAATTATTTTCATAGACCTTTGGCATGAGCCAACATTCATGGCAGTGTATACACACAAAGGAACTATGCCCACAATTCTGAAAAAAAAAATAAGTTATTGTAACAACATCAAACTGGCAAACTCTGATAAACAATTCCATTATTCTCACTCAAATATCACTCTAACTCCCATCTTTTTTTTTTCTCAAAACTCTACAACACAAATTTCATCATCAAGCACGTTGTTTCCACCTGGAAAACAATGGCTTTCACAATGCAACACCCTGATTACCAATTGGTCTCACTCATGTCACTTGTTCAAACTCAATTGGCAAAACACTTCAATCACGTGTCACAGACATAAAGAGGCCTCAGGTGACCTCAGCTGTGTTGGAGACAAAAGCAGCATGGGGAACAAGAGAGCAAGGAGAGTGTTTTTTTATTTTCTTTTTATTTTATTTTATCCTTTTTGGGATAAAATGGAATGAGAAAAACATTTTTTGTAGTCAGTTTATTCAGATGAATTTTGACTGTATTACAGGACATTCATAGTTGCTTTATTACTTTTTTTTGTATTTGTGCACTGATTTCATCGTTACATGCCAAAGACATTTTAATACTGTAGTTCCTCATAAATTGCTGTGAGTTTTGCAAAATAGGAAACTTCTTTTTGTATCTCAGAACTCAACGGTGTTTTAGTATCAGCTGTACATTTACAGTCTGACTCTGTATGAAGCCGACTGTGAGATTAGACCAATTGGAGCTGATTGAATAGACAACGCATTATATCCTATATAATGTATAACCACAGTGTTACAGTAGGGCAACAGCCATTATACTGTATGTACCATAAATTACAACCTATTTTATAACACAAAAAACACTCAACTTTAAAAAGGAAAATATTTCTACACCATTTTATACATTTGAATATCTCACATGCATGAACATTGTTTTGGTAGTTATGGCTTAAACATATCTTTTGCAGAATTTTCTTAAATTATTGGATTCGGTGCACAACTTTGGTTGCAATGACCTCGGTTTAGATATTTGAAAACAAATACAGTCCTTATAGGAACACTTTGTTGTTGTTAAAGTTTAACTTATTCACTCTGACATGTCTTATAACTGAGGGAAGCCTGATGTTGATATCATTGACCGACTTTTTCGGTACTGAGGGATTTTGAATCGAGAGGTCTTGTTTTGCAAGACAGTTAATTGATTGTCAAATTATGTCATAGTGTAGCGGGTAACTGAAATGACTCCAGGGCAAATATGTCCTCATGAACGCGGTGCCCTCCTGCCCGGTGAGCGCAGCAGAGTCAGTCGCAGCACAGTGGCGGTGCTGAAAATGTCACCCCAAGACATTGCCTGAGTGTAAAGCAGTCATATTCCATTACAGCTATCGCTCAATATCTTCATGCAGGGCAAATTACAGCATTTCGGAGCATAAAGTAACAAAGGAAAAGCCATATGGATAAAAAAATAAACCATTATTATTTTCATGAGGTCTTCATTAGTCACAGATTATAGTTTTTCTCTGGATTTAATACTGAATCGTGATTTCAGAGCTGCAATTACACCCTACAAAGAATAAAAAAAGGGGGCAAAAAAAAAAGTTCAAAAAAGCAGGAAAAATACTTGAAAATAGACATGTTTTGTGTTGAGAGTAACATGCTGTGACATATTGAATGACCAATTACTCTACTCTAAACCGCTTTGCCATTGAAAGATGAAGCCAGTGGCAAAATCTATCCAATTCCAGTAGTTGTAAGTACCCAGAATGTATTGGACTTCTATGGGGACGCGAATGAAGCTGCTGGGCATCCAGCGAATTTCAGCTCCATCTTGTTTCTTGCCGAAAGGCTCTGGCGTGGGCCTGTGGTTGCCAGGCGCCTCCTGAGGTGACTCTATCAGAGCCAGTCAAGCCTGAAATCAATCACTCACACCCATCAAAGGCTGCCCTGCACTGCCATTGTGACTGAGCCATCTGGGCCTCAGCACACTGTCTACATTTATCTCTCTTATGAACTATACATGGCTCTGTGTGCACGCTTTCTTGTGTAGTGCGTGCATGCGAATTTGTGTATTTGCATGGGAGTTTTTTTTAGGGGGGGGGGTTGCTTGTATTCTTGCTTGCATAGGGGGTTTAAGTGTAAATGAGATGAGAGTAACAGGATAAAAATTAATAAGGCATACTGTATTGCTTTCTAAACCATAACCATCACCAGTTGTGAATGCAGGAGAAAACAGTGGCGTGTCTTAGCATCCATCATGCAAGCATGCTTCCTTACACCTGTTCACAGCCTTCCACTACATGCCTCTCCTGCATGGCATCATCTGCTTGAACTAGTTTTCCTGTGTGGAGGCCTTTCTCCTTTGGCCCGCTTTGGTCAGTCTCCTGGTCTCCAGTCCATCCTCTCAGTGCTGAGTGCTAACTGCCTCAGTACTGGCAGGCAGGCTGGAGTGGAGCGGCGCTGAGTGTGTGGCAGCTGCCATTGGAGGGCAGTAGAGCACCAGCGCATCCATCTCTATCAAAGTGGCCCCGTAGCCCCAGAGGGTGCCCGAGTGTAAAGCAGTACTTAGAGGGATGTTGGGAGCACAGAGACAGGCTGGGGAAAATGTGGACAGGTCAGGCCAGCATTGGACTCCAGTGGCTATATGGACTCTTGTGCAGTATGTGCTCTCACAGCTTTATATGAAAAGACAGAATGGCAATAAAATACTTGTAGGAAGCAGTGGAAAAAAGAAATGTTGCAATTTAGTATTTTTGCTGTGAACAAAAAGGAAAGAAAACAATTGAAAGTCAACATCATTTAAATCACCTTTAAAATGTCTTTAAATCACCATTCTGCATCATTACACCATACATCATTACACTAATTATATAATTATGCTCCTAAAACTAACCATGATTAACTTTGATACATATAGAATGTAAATTCATATTAAAACCATGTATGTGTTAAAAATTTAAAGTATAACCTTGAATATGTCCTGTCATTTTTTTTGCAGGACACAATTAATTCTCTTCAGTATGGTCATTTAAAATCTTTTTTGCTTGACATAGAGTACACCCTGTAATCCTCTTTTTTTCCCCAATAATAGTTCAAAAACTGTGAGGATATTCTGCCAACATCCACCAGCTTCACTCTTACATGTATTATTCAAATCCTTCTCATATGCATTTGGCCAATGGCCAGTAATCTACCTTAATTTAAAATGAGCTTTAAACCCCAGTTTCACTTTTTTTCCCACAGTAATCTGTATTAGCTGTTAAATAAGAATTATACATTTATGACACTTCTTCAAAGAGTCGATCTATTTGTTTTTAAAATTAGCATAACTACCTTTTATGTAGTGTGTAATGTATTATAGTAAAAACAACAATTAGTTTGAATATATTTTAGATATCTATTTAGTGTAAGACACATCAACAATAGTATAAGTAGTCTGCAAAGTTTTTTTTTTAAATTATGATTATTCATAGTGGCAATTTTATATATATATATATATTATATATATTTACAGTTTGCTTTTTAATATTGTTTTTTAATTATAAGATTAAATACTATATAATTTAGAGGTTTAGCATTTAATTGATATATGATTGCCAGTTACTGAAATATATACATTCATTAAGAGAATTTTTAAAGAGGAATTTAGAACAATTTAATACCGTTGGAGAAACCATAAATACATTAATATAAGGAATTAGGACATATACTGTATAGAAAATACAAATAAAAACATCAGGTTCAGCATGTTGTCCTACATTTAAAGTAGCTTCTCTTAAAAGAAACCAGCCTGGAAACTTTCATCTCAGAAAAAAAAAAAAAAACATATTCCTTGTTTTCTGCTTTTACATTAGCATCCATGTTTTCTCCGTTCCATTTAGAGAACTGGGATGCCCCGGTCCCGAGTGCAATGTCTCAGACCTTGGCCGGCTCTTTTATGTAAACAGAAACTCCTCGCTGTGAAGGGGTCCCATAGTTAAGAATTCCACTTAGAGAGCACGTTGAAGTCTGCCGCGATATGGGAAGATTCATGTTCTTGCTTCTTACGCTTTAAAGCTACATCGTGTAGTTCTAAATGCAGCCTCAATACCCAGTTGGCTGAGTATGAGCACAATAAACAATTCAGCTTAAGTCACAAACTTGTTTGCACTTTGTGATTTTCATCATTTCTGAATTATTATTATTTGGAATATATATTGAATCCGTACATTAGAAGCCTGTTAATATAATTGTTTGTAGGTTTAATTCTGGTAATTATTATTATATAATTGCAGTGGGGTGTGTGGTATGTAGAGATGAAACTTTTAGAGATTATGTTGATGTGGAGAAGTATCATCAATATTAAAACAAATGGGAGAGTTCTTCCTCATATTTGCATTCACATCAATCATTTTTGCTTTATTAAATACACTCACATGGGAATTTATTTTTTATTAAACATGTGAATAATTAATTCTCTTCTTACAATTATAAATAAGGATTTTTTTTTTTATATTTCTGTTTGACTCTAGAAATTGTTCATGTGCTTTGCCCTGTTCACATCAATTTCACTTTCACATCAATCATGAGTAAATAAAAATACATTTTCAATTTGCTGTTTTGTCAGGACGTGGCGGTTGGTACAGCTGGAAATAGAACTTTCCGTGATGACGGCAGCATTTTCCAAACACTGTTACCATGTTTACAAGTGCCAGAGGGCGAAAAAGGACCTTTTATTTCCCTCCTGCTAATTGTTTGATTTCCTGTTGCCGCTGGAGAGCTCGGCGTACTGTAGGGGAAGAGAGAAGGCCCAGGTTGGCACACTCTCACTTCATTTGTCTCAAACACTGCGATTGCTCCGGGCTAGCATCTCTCTGGAGCTTTGTAGAAATACCAAACAGTGACATCTGACGTTGTCTGTCTACAGTTCCTTTTTTATCATCTCCATTTTTTTTCTTTTTTTTTTTCTCCCTCTCCGCCATGTCAAGCTGTTACCGACACCCTCGCAGAGCCTGTCATTGTTTGTTTTTAAGCGCTCACCTCTCTAATAAGGCAAGGGCGTAACACTGATATCTATATGTTCGTCGCGCAAGGAAATCACCGTGACCATGAAATGCTAAATCATAAATCTTAGCTTTTAGAGTGTTTATTTTAGAGTGCCGATCCCATGCGGCTTGGCGTTCCTTGTTTCTACCCTCGGCTGTTATTGTGTCTATCTGGAACTTGTCATCGGTTAGTTTGCATAGAGATACGATCCACTCATCCCATACTGATCCCAGTTCTTATTCCAGCAGGTGGTGGGCTTTAAAAGTTCTTGTTTGTAAGCTGCCATGGGAGAGATGACACATTTACGATGAGCAGCGCAGGCCAAACAGCCTGGATCCAGCCTGGGAGGGGAGATTCTCTGCTTGTGGCGTGCAGCGCTGTGCGCAGTACATTGTGAGCTTCCTTCTGAGGGGCCATAGCACCACATAGGGCGCTGGACTCACCTACCACTGTTTAATCACAGAGGGCTATTCTCATGTAAATGTATGTTAATCAGGACTCAAGGAGATTGTTTTAATCGGATTGCTGGTTTTTGTTTTGTTTTCCTCTGCCTTCAGAACTTGGGAATGCATCAGGAACAAAAAGTGCCGTTGTCAGGTGGCAGTAAGCCAGTAATTCCTCTCGCAGCTTTTTGACGTTTGCACAATCCCACCGACAGACAGATTCTCCGCGGGGACCTCCACGGTGATTGGGCTTCTGTGCAATCTCACCCCTGAACCTGGGCGCTGTCCTTTTGAATTAACTTTACGAGAGGGCCGCATAGTTGGGCTACCATAGCCGCATTTGAAACGGAGCCACAAAAAAAAAGGGCAAGTCCATAAAAGAAAAATGATAATAAATTTCAAAAACACACATGCATGCACGCACGCAGCGAAAACAATAAATTTAAAAAAAAAATGTTTTCTGGACCAAACAAGTTCAAAAGACAAATAAAGTTGTTACCCAGTCGAAATAACTTTGGCTTGATGTCACTTTCTTCAGTGGAACCACTTGTGCTGTTTTGAACAAATGTACCACAGTAAAAGGCTTTAGAAGAACATGGATTATGAATTTTAATTTTTACATGCATGCTTGTTAATATCACACCACAAAAACATGGATAACGAGTGAATCGGATGCCAACACCGTGAAGCACATTTTTATTAAAATTGCATTACACCGTCATATGTGATTGTGATGAGGAGAATGACAGCGGCTGTCGAGTGACTTGTGCCACATCGCCTTGGGTTTTGTGTGACGGATGCCCCTGCCAGTGCCAGTGCATTTCTGCCTGCCAGCAGGCCTTTAATCCCTCCTAATGGGGGTTGTCATCTCACCGCTAATTTAAATGCTCCAACCACGAAGCTCCCCCACCTGGCTAAGCTAATCCCAGTGCGAAGGGCCCCCTTCCCCACAGCTAGCCGCCTCGTTTTGGGGCCCAGGGGCCCGGGGGCCTCGCCACCCTCCTACACAACAACAGCATCTTTCAATCATCTCTCCTTGATTGTATTAATCTTATCTGTGTTTAATTACATTTTTTAAGATTATTGCTGTATGCCATCTTTGCACACTGTGGGGGCCGCAGAGGGCTGCTCATTTCAGATGCATTTTCATTTGGGCACAAATCCCCATCAAAGACTGTCAGAAATTATAGGGGAGCCTTTTTTCATGGTTGGGGGAGTTTGTAAACTTGATCCTATAGCCTGAAGTTATGTCGGCTATACCTCCGGATTACATTGTCTTAAACAATTGCAAGTTTGATAGGATAATCAATTGTGAATTATATTTCACAGATATAACATTAAGATATTTGTCACTTTGTGCTTGCTTCTCTCATAATATCATTATTCGTTGGCCCTTTTATTTGAATTTGTGTGGCATACTCTGTGTTCTGTGTTTTCCCACACATCCGCTCAGGTGTGGACAGCTTTATTAAAAATTGAAATCAGCTCTGTCTTGCGCAGAGACTGCACCGCCAGTAAAGTTGTTTTGTTTTTGTGTCGCTGTGTATTGTTTACACAGAACCTCGAGGACAATAGTTGATGGAAACCAGGCGATCGCTTCAGCAGGTGCATTTAATTAAACAGCGGCTAATTCTCCAGCGTTAGATCAACGAGTCTGCAGGATACTTTGTGACATGTCGGAAAGACGCACATGGTCCAGATTAATATTAAAATGAAGCGGTGAGATGGTTGAGAATGATTGCAATCAGAGATAGGCTTCTTTTTTTTTTCTCAATACAAATAAATAATCAGCCATCTGGTCAGATGAGGAGTTTTTTTTTGTTTTTCTATTGCAAACTCTTTATTGTTTTTCTTGGCAATAACCTACTGTGTCACAAAACATCCTAAGAGCAATTATAGACTGTTCTAATACAGACACTGAGCAAACGCAGTATATTACAATAGAAAAAAGTCAATGATGTGTTTCTGCATGTAACTCAGCTGCCGTGAATGTGGAAAATTAAGAAATAGGGGTTCAGCCACTGCTTATGTTTATCAGCAAAATGCACCATAGCAAATATGAAGGTGTTACAAACTGTGTGTCAGAATATTTATGCACCGTTGCTGTGAAATCCATCGTTAGCCCAGCGTATTCATCTGTAATGGTGCTATGCTGTGACTGTAAGGCTTGTAGCAATCAGCAGGATCTTGTGTACCACTTTAATATGGAATGGGGAGTGATGGCAGGCACACACAGAGCCTGTTGATGATTATTTTTTTCCTCCTGCGCATATTTCTGGGAGTGATCTGAAGTCGAATGCCGACCTTAGCGAGCGAGTCAAACGTCAGCGTAAGTACAGCGAGGCGAGGGCCGGAGGGCGTCTGTCTAGTGGCTCCCCCTGAACCCAGGGGATTTGATGTTCAAAGGTGCCTCACCTGAAAAGAGGTGACACCATGCGCGGCTACATCACATAGGATTACATGCACATTATTGTTAATGCTTCAAGTGGTGCTGTAAAATAAATGTGATGGCAAAGCTTGGCTCATTTGAATAATTTCTGGAGTGCAAAAAGACAGATATGGGTTTTGGGCAAAGGGGGTGGCGTTCCAAAAAGGGGACAAAGGAATGAGTCTTGGCAGCACATGAAAATGATGGTTTGACTTCAAACGTCCCCATTTGATCAGAGAAGAAGAACCAAATGCTCATTTTTATTTGATCTGTACATGTCTCTTTTTCTTGTTGAGTGGTTGTCCAATCAAAACTAAAATAAGCGGATCGTCTCAAACATTAATTCGCCGCAGCGTCCCAACACCTTACCGGGGCCGAGATCCCAGGTTAATGAGGAAAATTAACATATGGCTGCATTTTCTTGATGTCATTATTCCACAAGCCTACAAACCTCAGATGTGTCACACTGCACATTGAGCGTCTTTGTAGCCGTCGCACACCAGATCACTTCTGAATCTCCATTACCAGCCATTCAGCCCTGACACTGAAAGAGGAGCCCTGGTCCATGTGTGACATGGGAAGAGGAGCCCTGTAATGACTCCCTTCAACAAAGCATTACTGATAAAAGGATTAACTAATTAAATTAACAGAGTAAAGTACTTTATAACTGTTAATTATGTGGTTCCCTTGACTGCTCAGGGCCACTAGAACCCTTTGTTTGAAACCCCTTGTCTGTCCTAATTGACCTCTGGGGAGCTTTTGGTGTGTGCTTATGTGTGTGTGGGTGTGTGTGCATTGGGTGGGGGGCCTTGCACAATCAAATTGGAAATATAAACAAACTGACAATTCACTTTGGCATAGAGTGACACGGTGTAGAAGTAGGAGACACTTGCGTAAATGACCTTGAATGTGCCACCGGAGAATAGCGCCTCTCTCTCTGGACCAAGCCCCTCGGATGCCTGCTCTGTGAAAGGACCTCAGAGTTTAGACGGTTTAAATTGGGATGAAAGAAGTTCACTTTGGAGAGGTAAATATTTTCTATTTTCAAATTCAATTCAAAAGTGAGCTTTAGTTAAGAATTTGTGGGACCTTTTCATCATCATGGAACATCCCATGGAAGCAGAAGCAGAGACTCCTTTATCCCTGATGCTGTCTCTCCTCTGACGCGTGGCCAATCACATTATTAATCTCCATGGCTGCAGTCAAAAGACTGATGATGTATGTGACCTGGTCTCCTATCCTTTCCTGCCTAAGCCAGAACCATCTTCTCCCGGCCGTTCCTTTAACCCCTTCTCCTCTCCCAATGGATCTGGCCACCTAAAATCCTAATGGACATCCCTGACAAGTGATCCATCAGTTGGCAATTACAACATCTGTCGCCATGGCAAACCTGCCCACAAAGATGGCCACTCTCTTTTTAGGGGAGCTCTTCCTTCCCCGGCGATTATGTCTGGATTTTGGGGGGGAAATGCAGAGTTAGTGTGTGTGTGGGTGTGTGTCTGTGTGTATGGGGGGGTGGGGTGGGGGGGTTTAACCACTTTGTGTAGTAAAAAGGGGCCGCCCCACAACACAGACAGACATGTTGACAGCAAACACAAACATAGCAAAACAAATGGTTCACGCCTACCTCTTTAGATTTCCATTCAAATGCACTCCACAACTCTGTGAAAGTGCTCTATCTTCTATAGAGGGAAGAACCTACCAGCTGCCATCGTCTCTCCTCAGTATAAAGAGGACCTTTCACTTGGGAACAATGAGAGGGCTTCTCTTTTCTCTTGGCCCAGAGTCTCTGCCGCACCATGTTTAATTTCAATAGCCATAGATCAATGCAGAACAACACTCCAGAAGTGATAGTGCTCATCTGAATCAGCCAACAAGACTTTTGTTAACGTCAGCAAACACGCATTCAAATAGTGAATCAGCATTAACCTGCAATTGTCATTGCAACATACAGCATTTAACCAATGGGGGTCTCGATTTAAACACCTACACACTTTTCAGAAAGCTCCATAATCTGTGAAGGTGTGTTTTGAGGGGAATAAATCCTGTTTCAGGTGGATACATTTGCAGATGATGCCTTTCATGCTGTCTTTTCTGTGGCTCAGTGGGAGGAAGGTGTGGGACTTTGCCTTGCTTTTCTTTTCGCCCCTTTAAGTGGAGCACCGGATAGATGGCATGACATCACGGGCCAAGTTGGCAGCACAATGCAAAGGTCATGCGGCCCATTGATCTAGGGGGCCCCGGATAGAAACTCCCTGTATTATGGGTCCGCGCACGCGGGGTCTTACACACACTGAGCCATAGAAACAGACCACAAATGGAGCCTTGTTGTCTCCCTATTCAAGGCCTGCAATCAGCGGATTTACACTTTGATGTGGAGCTGAGGAATAAAGCCCTTTCGAGCACTGACCTTTATCGACTGATGGATTAAAATCCATAGCCTCCTCTCTCTCTCTCTCTCTCTCCCTCTCTCTCTCTCTCTCTCCCTCTCTCTCTCTCTCTCTCTCTCTCACTCTCTCTCTCTCCCTCTCTCTCTCTCTCTCTAAACTACATATCTAAGTTACAGTCAAGCTAGTTTGCCACTGAAGCCAAGCATTTCTAAAGCCAATTCTTTTCTTTCCCTTTATTCTCTGTTCTTTTGACTTTTGTGCCTGGCTGCTTACATGGAACAAGTTTTTTATTATAGGAAATAAATTACTGAAGATGGGTCAGTATTTGACAGTTTTTTTTTATAACAGCCACAGCTTTACCGTGTTTTGGAGAAAAAAATGAAATGTGTATATATTGGGCTGTTTATAAAACCTGTCAAACTTAATGCTATTTTTAAAGCTGAAGAAGCAAATAAGCTGCATTTGTGTCACTTTTTGACAGACATATTTGTCTGATGTACAGTGATGGACTTTATGTCTTTCTGTACAGAACGGTTTCTATCACGCTTACGGTTGCCCGAGCTTCCATTTTGTACTCCCCAATGCCTGGCTCCCCCCATCTATTGTTTTTAAAACCATCCCCAATGCCCACTTGGACATTTCTCTGTCTGCTGTTCTCCCAGAGGTGCCAGCTTGAACCAAATTAACAGAAACAAAACCTATCTCTTCTCGGTCCACTATCGGGCCAACTGGTTTTGATAGCCCCATTCTGCTTTGTCAGAAACATGCCAAAGCCTGCTGTAATCCGCTAAAGAACACTTAACAACCAAGTAATGTCACGGTAGACCAGCGGCCTGTGTGCTGTGACGCATTTTAAAAATCTCACAGCCATATCCACTTAATTCAGCTAGTGCTTTAGGAAGGCCCACCTGAGAATTGTGAGACTTCCTGCAGAGAGTCAACCATCAGCATTAGAGAGCATTACCACTGTGCAGCAAAAAAAAAAAAAACACTCAGGCTATTTCCCACTAGAAAATGCTGGCCTTTCCCAGAGCTCTTCTAAGTGCAATGAAAATTTCCGTCTCCGTTTACTGCCACTGTTCCAGGCTCACAACACCTATTTAACCACTGATACGCGAATCATGTTCAAGCAATTACTGTTCTGTTACCGAGAGCCTTTGTTAATTATTTAATCGCCATTAATTTGTTAGCTAAACAATCGCGGTTTAAGCAGTGTTGCATGTTCAAAAGGTTTAGAGCTCTATATGAAACCTTTGTTTTTCGGCTCGCGCCCTGAAAGGTCTCAGAGCAAAACAATTACATCACACCACAACAAGGCCCTGAGTGTACAACAATGACAAGAGGATTGTGCCTTCAGGCAGAAAACACTTTACACACTGGAGATGGAGAACGAGGGGAGGGGTGGGCCGAGTAGTTTCTGGTTGATGAGCATAAGGTACATGGTCCGTTCAGACAAATGGGAAGAAACAACAAGGTACACAGAGAGAAAGCTGCAACAAAAGAAAAAAAACAGTTCCATGAAATATTAATGGGGTATATTTACTGACAAGCTACTATAACCAGCAGCTCTCTTCTGGGACTTCAGGGAGAGAGAGGCTCAAGCTTGACTGACAACCACTAGGTGCAGAGGTGCATGCACACACAGACACAGAAACACACTCATACAGTACACCCACTTGTGAAATTATGACTGGACAAGGAGCTAGGATAACCCCTCTCATACCTCCAGAGGACCCTGAGAGCAGCCTTGGTGAATCTGAAAAATGTGACTCTTCACAATGCTTTTTTTTTTTTTTCTTTTTGCATTAGTGTCAATATAACCCCATATTTTAAGCCAAGATCATTGGTTCATTAGGCAGAATGAGTGATGTAAGCAAACTACAAGATTCCCACAAACGCTCATGCATGCACACTTCCCCCGTGTCTAAACTGTCTCCCCGCCCGCCCCTTCCCGAAATCTCGCTCTGTCACAAAAATTCCAAACTTTGCTTACCTAATTTTTGCAGCATATTTCTTTTCCACAGGAGGTGGTTATGACAAATTAGAAGTCTACAAATGTTCTGATGGTGTAAAGGCTCCAGCTGTCACCAGGGAGATGGTGATCAGGTTTCCGAGCTGCATGGTCTCTTGGCGCCACAAAGAGTTCCATATGGTCATCCAAATGCTGCACCTAAATCTGCTCCCAATCTCCACCCCGGAGCTGAGCACTTCTACTGAATTAGTCACAAGGCTTCTGAGCATATGAGGTACAAGACAACAGTAATCATATGCCCTTCATGGAAAAATCTGGCGGAAAACTGGCACAGTAGTGAATGAAAAGGGGGAATTTCTTGCTAAACTTAAACACGTAAACACATTTCTTGCAACTCAGCATCTTTAAATATATGCAGTTATATTCAAATTATTATAATAATAATCTCTAATACAGAGGAGTCATGGTGTTTGCAACTGCATTTACATCTGTTATGTGACTTTTGTACAATATGCAAAAATAAGTGTTATCTCTAAAATAATAATTTTATTATTTTTCAGGGCACATTGGAGTTGATTATCACATTCTTGGTCACTTAATCAAAATGAGGAGCTGTGTTCAGTTTGCCATCCATTTTTTTTTTAACTTTGTCTGCAGCTTAATAGTTTGGCAAGTTTCACCAGTGAGAGTGAAGTGGTATTGTTTTACCTCATTTTTTAACTAATAATTAATTTGGTAGTGTAAGGAAAGTTTACTCAAATAAATCATCCTTCAACATTCTTGTCATCTCAGATGAGTTTCCATTGACATTTTGAAATTTGTAAGAAAAAAAAAAAGAAGCTTGCTCTATCAGGGGGGAAAAAAATCATCAAGTCAACTCACGGTTCATCTTCCGTACCAAACCTGCCGACCTGCTTCAACAGAACATCTCCCCTATAGCCTCTTGCTCCTCTCATGGCTGAACAGTGAAGAGCAGGGGATTGGTGATCTATAATTAACTGGTGGGTCAGTGTTGATGTCATTGACACAGCGTGGAGGTAGAAGGTGGCAGAGCCAAGGCACCTGTTGTTGTGGAGTGTGGCATCTGATATCATTACCTACCCAGCCGGAGCGCCAATGTCCCTGCTGGGTCGCGAACTGTCCAAGCTACAGACCACGTTCACCTTTCTCGCTCTCTGTCACACAGACACACAAACACATGCACACATACACACCATCATCCACTGTCATCATGTCTGCCTTTACATAACCAACTCTGACGGCCTGAACACCTAGAGGGCAGAGATCCACTGAGAGTTCCAATTACTGTTAATGACATTTTGATGGCGGCTGGTTAACTTATGCTACCATCAGAATACAGCTGTACAAATATTCAAAAGCTGAAATCTTCAAAATTGACAACAGGGATAAATCTCAGTGGGTTTTAAGGAACAGACCGACATTTTAGAGACCACGTGACTGCAAGTCTAATGAGAAGATTGATGGATTTTATCTCCAAAGGTCAACTGCATTTGGTACATTACCACAAATGCAACCACGCTGACAGCATTAGGAAAATGTTAACATTGCTTTGTCAAAACAGAAGAAAAATAAGCCTACACACATCTTTAATACTGGAGTAAATAAGAGCCTGAACATTTTACATTTTGTATTTCTTTTGCTTGCATTCATTGCCACTTTGGTTTGTTAAAGAGAAACTTTCATGTTTGCAAAATTGCAACATTATGAGACAGCATTATTGTGGTCTTATATAGTAACTGTGTGAGGCAAGGAGAATGCAAATCTGAATTTAAAATGCTAAGGGATAATTTTTCGTTTCTTACAACTCTGGCCTTATTATAATTGATATAATTGGGCCAATAGCTTGGCTTCCAGCAATGTCAGGGGGAGTGATTGTTTGGAAAGCATTCCTGTTTGGAACAGGCTGATTGTTTGGCTCCCGGAAGTGCTGCTTGCCGTGTTGCTGGGGTGGCGTTCCCGTCAGGAGTATGTGCCTGTTCGGATCTTGTGCCCGTTCGGAGTGGGCCGATTGCTTGGCTCCCAAAAGTGCTGCTTACAGCGTTGTCGGGGGCCGTGTCTGTATGGAGCTCCTGCCTGTGCATTTCAGAGTTTTTCCCCCCGACGTCAGACTAGGCTACCATCAATAAGAAGCCACTTAGGCAGCCATGTTCTGTCGGAGAAATGCGGGAGACTGCGCAGAAGTTTCTTTTCTGATTTCATAAAGAGAAAATAGTAGCAAGAGCATACTGCACTCAGAAGTATTTAAAAAAAAAAGGACATGTATAGTGAGACAATGTGACCGTTCCGGGTTAATGCCATTTATTAGTGTAGCAGCTTTCCCAAGCAGATCAGAATGTCTAAGCCTTGGGCACTGACAGGGATTTCACAGCACAAACTGATTTTCAAGCTGGCAGGGCAAACACAGACACGCATATACACATCAGCTTAGTGGTACCATAACACGGAGATAAGATGTTAATTTGTTCATTTACTGTGTGTGTGGAGACTGCTTTTTTTCAAAATGTTCAATATTTAATGTTTTTGACGCTCTATTCAAGTATAAGCCAAGTGTTTCTACAGGCACTGCTGTGTCTGGCAGTGTGTCTTGCAACTAAGAACCGCTTCTTAATAACTTCATATTTTTTACTCTTTCATGAATCATTATTGTAGTTGCATGTGTCAATAAATTAATAGACATATTTACAAAAGGCTTTGATGTTAAACATATTTTTTTTAAATTTCAATAACCCAAACCCCTGGGCAAGCAAATCCTGTAATGTAATGTGTTTTTTTTAATGAATCGGTAGCTCTCCAGAGATGCAATAAAGACACAGCAGTGCTCTACATTATTGATTCAGTTTCATAACAACCCAGAGTGTCTTTATTCACTGCAATTGGCGGAGAAGGAATCACACACACTTATTTAAAAAATCATAGCACCAATTAGTGAAGTTGGAGCTTCTCTTTTTGCTTTAATAAGTCCTGCGAGATCAGATTTATAATGAGAGCAGCATTGTTCTCACTGTGGTGGCGGCTTATTGCTAATTTGAAATCATTTAGAATATTACCAAACATTCACGAGCTATATCGCATTTTACAAGTATGTACACAGACAGTTTTGCAGGTAACACAAAGGCAGGAAAACACATGTAAGCACACCTCTTGTACATCAGACCGGTATATATAATCATTGATATTTACTGACTTCGTCGATAATCAGTGCAGGTATTGTATTGGTTCCCTTTATATTTACACAAAAACTTTTCTCTTTTTTATTGCAATATAAATGTTTTTGCATCAGATCAACAATAACAATGATAGCTTTAAAAAAAAAAGGTAAGTTGACTCCAACTTTTGCAAACTTTTGCAAAAAACACTCTGCCTTGAGTTTCTCTGGTGAAGCAATAGTGGTATTTCTTCAGGGAGCTGGTTGCCTTTTCATTAACGTCCCTCACAGTTAAAGCCCGACGTCCTCTGGGACGGCACGTCATTGGCTGACAAGGTTGAGGGATTTGCGTGAATTTTCCCTGCAATAATGGAAATATCCTGAGCCCCTGAGACAAACAGACAGGAGACTGGCAGGAAATATCTTAATCTACATTGACCCTTCGCTGGCACACTCCCGTACCCTTAGTGAGAAGAGCATGTGCGCACGCAACGCCCAGCGCATTGCATACCTGCACACGATCCACACGCACAGTAAAGTACATCTGGATTGTGTTGCAGTGACCGTAGGCCCCTAAGTGTGCAGCCTCAGTGGCAGTGCGTGGGTGAGAGCCAGGGTCCAGTGCACCATGGTGGGGGCTCTCCATCACTCTGCCTCGTGGCTTGACAGGCCCTGGCTCTGGGGCCCGTCAAGGTCTTGCTGAGTGCACTCAAACTGTGCACTGCTGAGGAAGGGATTCTGTATCCTTCTAATGGATTACTCACCCACATCACCTGTCTGAGTGGATTCTCTTGACCGACAGACACATGCTGCACGCGGACTCATGCATGCTCACATGCGCGTAAAACCTCTATGGAAAGTTGGAAGACCGCATTCAACCAACACATATTCCCTCATCATTTCATCATCGGGGATTAGCAGCGGTGCCACATATCCCCCCCCTCTTTATTCTAAAGAAAACAGCGCATGAGTCTTTCTTCTAATTTTCTCTTCTGACTAAAAAGGTCACATTTATGCCACCATCATTTACTCTTATTTCAGACAGACAGAGACCAGGGTCACGCTGCTGGACACCTGCAGACCCCGGTCAGGGCCACGGTCTTAATCAGCCTAATACATATGTGTCACATGCAATGACCAACTGGCTCAGTTCATAATAAAGGTCAGTCTGCGAGAGATACTCTGCCCCCCCAGGTCCTCCTTAATGGGGCGCCTTCACAGCTCCGCTGCACATTACTGACTTGGATATTTTAGCCTGGTTGTCTTACGTTAGACATTAATAGCTAATTTCATGACAATTTCAAAAAGTTAACAATAAATTCACAATGGACATTTTTTTTTTAATCTTCCACACAATCAATGTAAGATTTTTTATTTCTCTATACTTTTGTTTCTATGCAATTGTATAGTTGTCTAAAATGCACAGAGAAAATATTTAGTGTATTTTTGTCAGCATTGATTCTAAAATATCCTACTTATAAGGAAGAAAAATTAAGCTCATACTTATGTACAATACAATATTTACAATATATTAATGTATATAGAAAAAAAATAACTGTTCATATTCTCCTATACATTAGTAAAACATGAGAAATTCAGGGTGCAAACGCCAAATAGCTCAAGTTAAAGAACAATGTATCCCTTTTCCTTCCAGACAGATACTGTTTATCATTAAAAAGAAGGGTGAAAAGCTATTGCCAATAACTAATAGCTATAGAGGTCACTTATTGATCCGGTGCTGAAGGGGACCTTAGGGGCATGTTAAGAAGGGCTATTGTTGCTTGTCAATGATCCCTTTATGGCCTTGGACTTGACAGGTCTGCCGCTATAAATCTGAGTTAAACTAGACCTCTAATAGCAAATCAATGATAGTCAATAGATATTATCATGTGATTATAATTCAGTCAAGTAAACCATTAGTCAAAACTTAAATAGTCTTTCTAGTGTGGCCATAGTCCTGCTAGAGAGGTGAATGTATCTTTGTGGGGGTGTCGTGTTGATGCAGAGTGTTTTCTGCTCACTCTCCGCTGCCTCTAAGTCATATGCTGCTTTAAATGGCAAGGTCTTCCATTAGTTTAACTCGGGAGGTTGCTGAAATTTGAAGAGAACATTGCAGAAGTTATATTGAGATAACCTTTACACAAGAGTACTGCAGATATTTCACCTGCATTACGATTAAGGCCCTGAGAATAACCTACTTGTTATTTAGCTCTAAGCCTCCTCTATCAATGTGCTTCCACGTATTTGAGAGCAGCATCACTCAGTAGTGTCTGCTATGGAAACAAATGGGACACAGGAACATATCTATCTAGCTATAACCTTTGCGGTACTGATATTTATGATAAAGACCATTAGGCATTTGTGAGTTGCTTGCGCAAGGGCTTTAAGGCTAACAACGGTCGTGAAGCGAGCCGCTATCCGGGGGTTTACACGGATGTCTGTGTCATCTGTCTGCAGTCTCTGATGGAAATGTCATTACCTGGTGAATTTCTGAGAGGATATGATACAAACCATGTCTCTAAAACCTCTGTGAGGAAAGCACAAAAATAATAGGATCGGTTCATATTGTTTTTTCTTTTCCCCCTCCCTCTTTCTTTCCTATTACTCATTTTCTTTCTCTTAAGAAGTCGTGTCTTTGATGGCGGCCCCACTGCTCCACTCATCACAGGCTGCACACTGGCTGGACAGCTCTGTACTCACCTTGCTGTCTTGAAGGACAGTCTGTAAGGAGCTAACTACAGGAAAGTGAGAGTGGGAGGGGAGAATGTTGAAGTTTGAGTCTGTGATGAACGCTTTTCAGATTTTAACTTATAATTGCACTGCAGTGGCAGCAGTGTGCCAACTGATTTCAGTCCTATTTGGTTTATGCCTTTTAATTTATTATCTTTATATCTTGCTTAATTTTACATCAAATCAACTGATAGAATTTAAGAAATTAATATACTGTATATTAATTAGGCAAACATTCAGTAGACTAACTACACACCACCGAGCACTATTAGAATTTGCTGTTTTTGACTCTGCATCGCTAATGTGCAAAAATGTTAACTACAAACCAAATCAAATTCAAAAGTGTCCTATCAATTGCATCAACACAGCAGCGGGAAGTCGTGTCTTTTATTTTGCATATTCATATGATTACTCTTCCAAAGGACAAATAGACTCACGTCAGCACCATTGTCCTTTGATTCCAGATGATAAAAGGCTATCTCATTTCATTCTTGCACCTTTCTAGTCCAACCTAGACACTCTGATTTGGTAAAATGTAATTCTAATTTATCATTTTTCTGCCCGAGGCAAAACTCTCTCAAGCCTGAGGCTGTTTGAAAAGCAGTTGGACACAAAGACAGACCCTGGGAACTTTGCCCATGCAGTCAATCAGTCAGACACCCCAGAGTGCCCAGAACCGAACAGCTTGTTTTTTGTCCACGGATATCAAACAACTTCTCCTCTCCCGTTAGATAATAAAAACATGTAAATAGGAGTGAGTTGTTTCTGTCTTTTTTTTTTTTTTAATACTTAAAATGGTTGGTGGATACGTGGTGTCTCAGTGGTCAGGGGCTGGGCGGCAGAGCAGACATCAAAGGCCGGCAGAGGTCTGTGACAGTGAATGCAGCTGGTGTCTGAGTCTCGGTGCTGGACAGAGCTACAGGCAGGGCCTCAGCTGCCCCACAATAAAGACGCACAGGGGAAGGCAGAGCCTTCAAAGGCTAGACAAATACACACTCAGCTATACACAGACAAATACACACACTCGTGAACACACAGGCAAACAAGCACATAAATACAAACAACACCCCCACCCCCTGAAAATTATTGTCTCCATGAAAATATCATACAGTTTGCAGTTCTTATAGACAAATTGTGTGGTTTCTCTGCTTTTCCTTTTTTTTCCTCATTTCTCCTCAAAAGAACAGTGGCTCTTTGCATATAGTTTCATTCAATTCAATATAAAACAGTTTACCCATCCCATAGGTGCCAAACACAAACTATTCATTTACACACATAAAAACTAAAAATACACATGACAGTGTTGGGAAAAAGTTGAAACACACAAAGAGAGTTGAGCAACAATATCCGGCACCACACATTAATGTGTAAAAAAAAAAAAAAAAAATCAAATCTATACACAAGATAATCTCAGCATGTCTTGTACGGTGGATGTTCACATTAGAAATAAAATCTAATTTCCTTCTTTTTTATTAACACATTCCTGAAAGTTTAATGTAGTCATAGAGAACACGTGTGGGGTCATTTATGATCCTATATGAATATAGTGTTTCAGTTTGCATCTTTTAGATACATTGAAGTGTTTTGAAATGTGGGCTATCATGGAACCCCTAGGGCCCGGGAAGATATTTTACTCACTGGAAATTAGTCCCATTACAGAATGTTTATGATTGCTGTTTATTTTAACAGTAACAATTTAAAATCACAAATTGATATCAAGCCAATAACACAAATCTGATTTACAGTAATGTGCATTTGATATTCCTTCATATGAAAACGACTACATTATGGTTATTATTGATTATATTCAGGACTGTAAAATAGTACAATAGCGTTTTGGGTAATTTTTTTTTTCTTCCAGAGGGAGAAGAGAAAAGAATGGACAAAGAGTGAAACCCTGATGGCATGCTGTGGACAGCTTCATGTCTGATGTGGTCCTGACTTCACAGTGGGACTCGATGTCTGTGCTGTTGACAGTTTTTCCCTTGTGACCACTTGGGAAAGTATTTCAAGAGCCAGCGTCTGAGTCTGATATTGTAATAACACTGACTTTTTTTTTTTGTTGTGCTCAAAAAATAATATAATATTTTTAAAATCTTTCTTCAAATAGTAGTAATAATGTTTGTTCATTTTAAATTGATGTAATTCCTCTGGTCTTAATAGGCATTTTGAGAATAGTTTGCCTTGTAGGCTCTCAGTACCAGTTGTGGCCTGTAGAGGGCATGCCTAAACAGCAATCTGGTCAAGCTCAGCAGGGAGTCCAGAGACATACAATATCCCCACAGGAGAAAAGCACAGGGCGACTTTCATCTGTCTATAAAGGGAGGAAATGGTTTTGTTAGATAGAGGAACACTAATATACCAATAGAGAGAATATGAAGGTGGGAGCTGTGCTGCTGATTAGCTCAGATTTTACAACGCAACCATGTAGTAATGATTTTGGATTTTCAGACTATATTTTAATTAAACCAGAGACATATTACCTGCAGTTTGGCGCAGTACACCTGCATAAATGCATGTGTGCATAACTTTATTAAGAGCTTTCTTTGAACTGACCCATAGGAAATACAGTTCTGTCAAAGTACACTTTCACACATTTAAACAAACGACTCATTGAAATAACGGCCCTGTTTCTCTCTAAACGGGTTAGTGGTCCTGAATAAAACATGACTTATCTATTGCGATCACGTTAGTCGAGCCATTATTCATTTAACCATTTATTTATTACTCCATTCATCTACATAAATATTTAACTATGTCTTGGCATCTTTATGGACTGCTTGCTCTGCTGCTCAATTACAAGGAGCAGTGTCCTACCATGGCCATATGCCTTCTATCTGGCGACACTATATCTCCACAATTTATGGATGCCAACTCAGAGCAATATCATTCTGTTGGGTTTTATGTATATCTACGCAAGTATTAATCTCGGCCTAATGACTTGCAACAATATGCTTCAGCCTGTGTGCCCGATAGGACCGTTATTGTATACATATAATATGGGTTGATATAAATTGAGTGTCCCTTTTTTGTTATTGTATAGATTAAATGGTGCCCATATGGAGCCTCTGTGAGAGGCATGTAGAATATGACTCTGGACACAAAGTAGCATGACTTGAATAGATGTATGGTTTATTATTCACACGCCATATATTCACACCATATATTATGAGCCCTTACAAGTTTTCACTTCTGCTCTGACAACAAAAGCTCCTGCTCGTTTGGCGAGGGGAGCATGGAAGCATGCAGAACCGAGGGGAAGCAAGGGGAAGCGAGGAACCGTAAACACCCACCATGGGTCCTCCTTCAAAGTGATGAACAGCAACAAAAGCAGCACTGGTTGTCTGCTGAGAGACAAAAAGAGCATTTGACCACCTGGGTGCGCATCATTTTCTCATGCCGTTTCTCAAGCATGACTATCAGGAGATGTCCCCTTTAACATTATATGGGGCTAACTCAACCCAATTCCCAAGTCACATACTATATACTGTAGCTTCCGCTGTTCAGAGGGACTGCACAGCTCGCTATCATACCTGCCTCTACGGTGGGAGAGATCTCTCCACACCACACCGTGACCTCAGAGCTCTGTCACATTTTCTCATGTCATTTTGCCTGCTAGGCCACCACCAACCACCGCTGTAGCCGGATCAGTTGAGCTCCCTAGTATCGCATGAAAACTGCGGGAGAAGTCAGAATGACTTCTTGAGGTGGCTGAGGGAGTGTTTTTTTTTTTTGGACTGGGATTAGAACACATATCTCCCTGTAATTAGTCCTGCATGGCTTATACTGCCCCATAAATAGCAACAAATATAGGATCAGAATTCTACCATGAAACATCTCTTCTTTCTGTGGCAGCTCCATGGTCCCCAAACAGGGGTAAAGGGAAAGTCACCTTTAAATGCTATAGAGAGTTCATGTTGCTGATTTAAATTGCGGTATACTGCAAATCAGCAGCAAATCAAGCATCCAACAGTATAGCCCGCCCTGTTCGCCCAATATGGGCTTTTTCTCAATTACAATCAAAGGTGCTTTCACTGTTGTTTCCCCCTTTCCCGCTTCCTTTTTGTTTTGTTTCCTAAAATGACAGTATATTGTATAAACTGGATTTTTCTTTTTTTTTTTTTTATAGACAGCAATGCATTTGGGACTGTTTTTGTTTTTATTTTGTGTGTGTGTGTGTATGTAATAGCCACATATTGATTTAATAAGGAATCACCAGACGCTGATTTCCTTTGTGAGCACAATGAGTAGTGTTGAGCTCTGTCAAACTAAAAGCATACATAATCCTCACACAATATCAGATTTATTGCCGAAAGTCTCCTTTCATAAATGACAGTAGACAATAATGAATATGATCTCGGGACCATTCCTGTAACTACACACATACATGCACAACGTCTTTTCATCAGTCACCAAGCTATGACTTTTCTGTCAATAGAGCAGATGTCTTGCTGAAGCTTGGATAATATCCAAGAGGCAGAATATGGGGGAAGAAGATTGCTGCAGCCTGCTCTGCTAGTAGTACATAAGCACATTTATGTGTTGCAATAGTCAATGGAAAAAAAAAAAGTTTAAAAGATTGAATTTCTAATTTCTTTCTATATGGTAATGACCGGTTGTGTCCTGCTGGCTCAGCTTGGCCTCCGAAAGTCTGCCTGGCGCATGGCTGACATGTCTGGCATGCCACTGCTGGCTCTTTTTGATACCACGGAGAGTTTGTGACTGGCAGGCCATGTTTCTCATGTCTCCAGCCCCCGAAACAGCCATCACTCCGAGAGGATGTTTTCAATCCCCAACCCCATACCCCTTACCGCTCAGAGAGAAGGTCAAGTTTGGCCCATCAGTCACTGACCGCAGGGCGGGGCCTAGCAGCTGGTGGCCATCAACGACCGTTAAGACGTTCAGTAGTCCCAGCCCGATCATATGTCTGACCTATTCTCAGTGTTTTACAGTGAGATCACATATGTTAAGCCGAAAGACAATCATAAAATGGGAAAAAAAGATGTACCTCTAAACCTATGATAACTTAAACTTGTGCTTTGTTTGGAAAGGTGAGAGAAGAGATGATTAAAATATTGTTATAAAACTCTTGTGAAAGTTTCAATAACCACTTGTATCTAATGTTCACTTTTCCTGTTTACTATTTTGTTTTGACGTCACAACTTCACGGAAGTCCTGACAGTTCGTTTTCAGGCAAAGGTTTCTGAATACAAACCGCATTTCTCCATGGATTGAGCATTTTGTACCATGGAACAGTATGTATGAGATATCTAAACCAATTAAAATCTCCTTTTTTCAGATATGGAACCTTAAAATATGTAACACAAAGCGACTTAAACATCACACTTTGATGTCGAGGCGTAAGAATACACACATATTTGACCTCACATGAAGAAGTCCTCTCACACATGGATCATATGTGTGTGCACTGACACATTCAGCTGCACGTCACGTGAGTTCAAAGAAGGAAACCCACGAGGCGCTCATTTGTGTGTTTACCCATGTTTGGGTCAGTGTTTCCAGGTGCTTATACACCTTTACATGCCCTTCTTTCACCACTCATTGCCGCACACACGCACACACCATTTACACCGCAAAACTATACTTATATTGACACACACTTTCCCTGGTGTTGTTTTAGCAGGGGGAGAGCAGCAATGGTCTGGAACAGGCCTGTTTTTTAGTGCGGGTCAAACTTTGGCCAGGCCTGAAGGCAGCAGCCATCCGATCCCTCCCGAGGTGCCTCTGGTCTGGGACCCGTTTGAACCTCCACCTGCTGAGAGAACTTCACTTTAGATACATTGTTCAGGCCTCTCTGAACAGTGCGGAGGGGAGGCGGGACATTATGTTAAAGTCAACACCGCAGGATCAGTCCACTCTTTGTACTGGGTTTTGAGGGTGACCTCCATTCTTGGACCATGTAGAGTAAAGATGGAATGCAGTAGCGTATGTGATCTCACACATGGAAAAAGAAGAATGAGATATTTTTTCTTTTCAAATCAACACCGGTGGGGAACTTTACAATCAAAATCCTATAGAGAATTGTCTATAAGAGAGGATATAGCAGAAATTTGTGAAGAGATCACTTTTGTATGTCTGTGTGTATCAGGGCTGTTCAAACTAACATGTATTTTGGCGGAGAAGTCAACAAACAGCCTCACCTTTATCCTCCATTTTTCTATCCATGGTGTCAAATCCAAAATGCTTCCTAATATTACTTTTCAAATGGTTTGGTGCATCATGATTATCCATTCAGCATGGCTCACTAGTTTTCTCCATTTTGCCTTGGCGAAGACAACAACAGTAGCCTAGTTTACTGATAGGGAATGCTCCCCGCTGGAGTGCAGGCATGGTCCACTGCTAAATTTTGAATTTGAAAAGATAATTACAAATCTAATGTTTTATTCCACCCCCACGTTAAACTGTAACTTCTATTTTAAATAAAGAAATAAACTGTAACAGATCAAGTTGGTGCTTTACGTCAATATCATGTGAATATGTCATGCAATAATGCCTGAGTATTTAATTCACTGCAATAAGTAAAACTCATTTTAGCCATAATATGTTTCTTTCTATATTAATATTATTAATTAGCTGTACATTTCAACTAGAAAAACTGCTTATAAATACATACATACACTAAATAACTAATACTTTGATAGAAGATTTTATCTCAACCACACTTAGTAATACATTCAGGTAAATACAAGCTTTTTTTGTTTCTCTGTCAAAGGAGCAACATTAGTTTGGCTATAATTTTTAAATAATGTAATAAAAGTCATTAAATATATCTTATCCTACATTATGTATCTTCACTCCACAATGCTCTGATATTATATTTATAGGATGATGCGACTTGATGCTGATTCATGTTTCCTTTCTGTTTTTCCAATGTAACCCCCACCCCCCTGCACATATAAAAGTGCTACTCCTGGGTCCATGTTCAGGTTTTCTATGTTGTTTTCTGCCCGTGCATTCTACTTGTCGGAAGAGGCAGGATGAGAACTCATCCATCTCCAGCTAACAGCCACCAGTCTGGCCCCATGCTGGAGCCCCAGAGAGAGGAAGCGATCGCTCACAGCACAGGAGCACATTCAACACAGGGGGGACATGGCCATTTAACCCATCAAGGCCCGGTACACTTTTCTTTGCTATCACGTGCGACTGTGTACGCGCGTCTGTGATAGTGTATGTTTTTGTCATTGCGTGAGCATGTGTCTGTATTTATGTTAACGCATACACAGCTATTAGTAACTTCCTCCGTTCTCTCCGGTTCGGGTTAGACTCGTCAGTGGACTACACCTGCCGGTAAGTAGTTAAAGAGCGATCCTGGAGTCAGACCACATGTACAGTAGCACAGTACATGCATCACATCCTCCCACACTAACCCCCTATCCCGCCTTGATCCTCCATATATAATTCCTAGAGCGCCCGCCCCCTGTCTCTCTGTCCTACTGGCATGACCACAGCATCCCTGGACACAGAAACATGCAGTATAACTAGCCTGAGGAATTGACACTCCAAGTGTTTCTCCACACTTTTCTAATGGCATTGTGAACCCCCTGCCACTGCTGGGATGGAAGGTGTTTAGCACCTCACTGTTTTTACTTTGACAGAGGAGGGACACTAGCACTCCCCTGGCTATAGGGCTAGACCAGGTCCACTGTTATCATTTCCGCTGTGGGCACACTTTCACTCATTGAATCACTGGGATTTATGTGGGTGGCAGTTTAGCTAGGTTAGCTCTGCTAGTTCTGGAAGTCCTGACTTGTTTGGAGATTCCAAACCGATAGAAGTACCTAGGAAAAGGCAAGTTTAGGTGACACCAAGGTGAAAAGCTCAATCTGTGTATGGGCAAATGCCTCAGACAAAAGCGTGGTAGGAAGATAATGATTGACCATGCTCCATTACAGAAATAGAACTGTCCGTGAGGAATGAGACGACAATGAAAGGAACATTGGAAATGAGAGAGGTCTTGCGTGGTGAATACATATGCACCGAAGCCATCGAGTGAGAAGGAGGCGAGAACTGAACGGGTAGTTAGGTCAAGAAATGAAAGAAAATGGAGTCGATAAAGGTTAGGCAGAATGACTTTTAAACAATAAAATTGACGACCCTTGTCTGCAGAAGTAAAGTGTGGACGTTGTGAGCCATGACCAAAAAGCTATTGTTGACTAACGTTAACTGAGTGCTTTATCTTTGACCCCTGCGGCTGGAAATGGAAAAAGAGAGCAAGGGAGGGAGGAAGCAAATATATGAATTACAGACAAACGTGTGTTGGTATGACAATGGAACAGAAAAGAATTGAGTCGCTTTCCACATTCAGAGTCGATTCTCCAAATGATCGCGCTGTATAAGTATCCTCACAGGTAATATATTTGTATTCATAAAGAAAGTGCAACAACACTTTTTTCCCCCATTACAAGCAACGCTCTCCATGACAGAATGACATTCTGGGAGAAGACAGACTGCAAAGGTCATAATTATTTGCGGTCATGCTGCTCCTCACTTAACAGATGGAGACAACCTGAGTCAACATTTTTCAATTAAAAAAGAGAACACAAACAAACAGAAGGGAAGGGGAAAAAACACACACAGTCACGCGCACACAACGACGCACACACAAGCTGGAAAAATGGAAATGACCTTGAGAACCTGATACCTCATTAAAAGTGATGCTCCAAGCCTGCAAATAGGCTAATTAGACAAATTCTGCTCACACTTTAGCAGTCGTACACATGGTGGGAGGGTGCCAGAGATCACATTGTGTTTGTATGTTGGCTAAATGTTGTAAGAAAGGTTTTTTTTTTTCATCCAGATCGTGGTGCACATATCTGCAGTCAATTAGATTTGTTAAACAGGAGGGCAAACCGATACAGAGATGCACTGACTCAAATACCATGCTAACACATGCACATGAACATATGGGTGCATTAAGCTTTGGATACGGATGGATAGTGACCTAACTCATTGAAATAACAGCAATGAAACTTTATATGAGGTTACAATTGAAACTAAGTTCAAATTAACTATATATATATATATATATATAGTTTTTAGGTTAATGACATACAACAGAACACACAAGTTTAGACATTTGGAGTTCACCCAAATCTCAAATACACATTTTCTTATAACTCTTGCTACCTTTGCTAACTTTCCATTTTCACAATATGCAGTTTATAAGCAGTCTACAGTGCTATAAGTGGCAGATATACAACTCTGATTTCATACCGACTTAAATAAAAATATCCTCATCATTTCCAGTCAGCAGCCATCAGTTTCTGCAGCTGAAATAGCAACTGTTGTTGATGTAGTAGCTAGCTAGCTGATTAAACTATAGTTAGCTCCCTACGTTGATTAAAACGCTGTCCTTCTCTTTTTTTTTATTTTTCTGCTGACTTGTTTTAAAAATAATACTCTAAGGGGTAAAAGGGGTAAAAGGGGTATTCATTCATTCATATTTTGTGCTTGGCTACAAACATTATACTGTGCTAATGTGCTAAAAGACAAAGGCTAAAGCTGTGTGGCCTTGGGGGAAAAAGTCAGAATCTCCTTTATAGAATCATTAGGTAATACTTCATATATACATTTAAACTCTTTCTGTTATTAACATATAATATGTATTAAATAAAACTTATTACAAGCCTGCATCTCAACTTTCACACAGTATATATTATAATTAGCTGAATATTTACTGTAGTCAACTCATTTTATGTTACATTTTATGTAAGACTAGAACTCCTGATTATAAATACTAAATGTAATGAGGATAGTTTTAGGACCCTGGGGAGCCCATATAAGTAGGGCAGATGTAGCACTCGCTCTCTTTCTCCACCCCTGTGCAGCATAGATGTATTATAAGTCCTAAATATGGCGCTGCCTCTCAGTTGCACACCGATTTTTCATAGTGGCCACTAGTGGTACTGCAACAAAAAAATCCCATGGACCCAAAAAAGGTTGCATATTTTCCCTCATACCACAATAGTAAAAGAGAAACCTGTAAAACTGTTGACAGGACACCCCCAACTATAACCCTGTTAACTACTATGCAGTCTCTATGGGTTGCATAACAAAGAAGTAAACCCGGAAGTCAGGAACTTTTTTGCCATATGTACCAGGTGAGTATCTTCCACTGAAATGAATGGCAGCCATTAGTTCTCTTCACCAGAAAATGGTCTTGGAGTAATTCTCCAGATTTCATTTTACAGGATTGTTTCTTCTTGTGGAATATATTGGGTCCTAGTTGATTCTGTTTACCTTCCTTTATTGTCATTTGGATGATTGGACGTGCCCTGACATCTTAACATCTTGCATACTTGAATGGTGGCTATTGCGTAGTTACACACCTATTGCCTCTTTATTCTATATGTTATTTTTGAAATGATTTATATATTTTTAGTTGATTATTATAAGTGATTATTTCGCAAACTCAACTGTCTATAGTGAACTAGATGGTGAAATCTAAACATTTTACCTCTAAGAAGACATTCTCATTACTATATAAATTTAATTTAAGAAACAGCCTTTTTATAATAGGTTCCCCTCGAGGTACTCGATTGGCTGCAATCTCACCACAAGAAAACCGTAAGCTGTACATTTAAACCAATTTAAATATTTGTAAAGAGTAATATTGAGCCATAGTTTTGTTTTTTGTGCCCAGTTTTCCGCTACACCCAACTCTAAAACACTTTTTTGTGGGGATTTGGGCAGACTGACCCTTTCACAGCAAAAACAGACTGCAAAGCAATATCAATAATAGCAACTTTTGTGATTGACAGTAGCATCCTGGTAAACATCATCTCAGTCTGACAGCCCCGGAGAACTTAGCCAGAATGTGACAGCCATCACAGACCCGCATCCACACATGAAAAGGCTTTGTGTTGTGAAGCCCCTCTACTGAGACAGAAGAGGACATGTTGTTCTCAGTTAGAAACAGACATTCAGAGAGACTGGAAGAGAGAGAGAGAGAGAGAGAGTGTATGTGTGTGTGTGTGCGCGCGTGTGTGTATCCTTACTGCGATAGGACAAGGAGTGCTGATTTAGACATAGCCAACCCAAACACAGATGCCCCAGTCCTTCCTTCCTGTGGGTAACAGAAGGAGACACAATGTGTTCAAGAGGCCGGAGCTGACAAAGGGATTAATCCGATGACAACAAATGCTGCGATCTCTGGCATAAGTCGCGGCAGAAAAATACATATCATATGGTCGCAACAGCACAGACGCAGACAAACATGCACAGAGCGCCAGAAACGCCTGAAAGAAAGAAAAAAAAAATCCCCAACACAAAAAAAGAGGAGTAACTCAAATAGTTTTCCATCCCAGATAGTATGTGTGTCACATATTTTAGACATTACCTTCGCATTTGAACTCTGAAGCTCTGGGAATGAATCTATAGCGGTGATTTTCTTTTTATTGACATATAGTATCTCCCACTGGTAATCTGTCAATCTCGCTATTATCTCTTGCTTTCCCGCCATTGTTGGTTCTCTCAGTTCTCATTTTTTTTCCTTCTATCTCTTCCTGTGTCTTGTCTTTTTTCTCTCACTCCCTGTCTGAATGTTGTTCTTTTTTTGGGGGGGGGGGGGGGGTGTTTGGAGGCTGATATGAACCCGCGAACATCTGCCTGTGATACGGCATGAGAGGAACAGACGAGAGAGAGACTGAGATGAGGTTGAGTCCGTGTGAACCACCCATGGCGCCCGGACTGTTACGGCCATCAGTAAATCTACCATCTCGCTGTTATCAAAGGTTCACTCGCTCTTGCCTCTGTGTCCGTTTGTGTGCGTGCGTGTGCGCCTGTGTTTGTCTGCGCGCGTCTGTCTGTACGTGTGTGTGTTTTTTTTCTTTTCAAATAACATAATCCCATAAGAGGGTGGGAGAGACATTTTTGGAGGATAAGGGGAGAAAAAAGGGGAAAAAAATGATGGCAGTGAAGAGAGAAAAGGCGATGAGGGGGCGAAGGGGGGGGAGCAGAGCAGAGCAGGAGAAAAGCATTAGTAGTTCCAGCCAGCTGCCAAATGATGCCCTTGATTGCCTCTCTTCTTGTGCAGAAACAGAAGGTGTGAGGGGTGATTAGGCCTGGGCTCGATCCCTGATGAACAGATGTTAATAACAAAGCCCATGTTCATTGTGGTTAATAGCCAAGCGCGCCAGGGCTGGCTGCTGAGGCTAGGGGAAAATCTGCCTCCATAGCTCTTCTTCTCTCCTCTCCCTTCATGGGAGAGAGATAGGCTCCCTCTACTAATGTTTTGGCTGTACACTAACGTAATGAGCATGGTATTTGCAAGAAAAGGTAATGATAATCAGTCACGGGGGCAGAAAAAACACAGCAAATGATGGTGCGTCGCGTTCAGGAGATAGAGGAGCTCAGGGTTTGTGCTGTTAACTTTTAGTTGATGATAGCCTTTTGATGATATCCGAGATAAAGGGGTGTTAATAACACAAGGGCTGCATGGCTGAAAATCACTGTTGCCTCATTTTTGATATTATTAGGCGATCGTCTTCAGGAAGTAATGACAACGACGACTATAATGTGCTGAGGAGTCGTCATAATTCAGTTTCATCGGAGCCGAAATCATTCAATTCTAAACAACGCAGAGCAATAGCACCCAGCGTCTAAAACTAAATCACCCTGCGCTAACAAGTAAAAAATAAAGTGTCCTATCAGGACATTAAGCAAAAAGGGTTTAGGGGTCAAGCTCGGAAGGGTTAATGTGCGGGAAAATGATTCATCCAATCTTTTTTTTTTTTAGAGTTACAACAAGCCCCCAATACAACGTCCCCTCCTTCCTTGAAAATATTGCACAGTTTACTTATAAAACATTCAAATGCAATGAATTATTGAAGTGAAGCAGATGTTGTAAATTGAATACTTTTGCCCTGTTTCTCTTAGTGAGGAAAAACTTGCAATTCTTCCTAAGTGTGTATGCGCCGGCACCAATTCTCTTCCCGCTCTGTGTACACAGCATGGAGGGAGACTCATCTCACACTCAAATATCTCCATGGGGAATGGAAAGATGGCAGAGATGCATGCCGAGGCCACTCCTTTTATCCAGGCAATGGAAAAGAGAAACATTGGCACAGTTGACAGAGAAAATGTGACATTTCCTGCACCGTGATATCTCACATCTTCAAATTGATGCCTTGTCTGAAATAGGCAGAAGGAGGTGTAATGAATGTGCTTCGGTGACACAAAGACATGCCACCAGGACATTGCGGGATCTCAGCTCTGGAGCGTTCTGACGGCTTCGCTTTTTTAAAGTGTAGAGGGCCAGCTGTTTATGTTATTCAAATTTGGAGGAGAAATTGTGTGTCCATAATAGTTTGGACAAGATCATCCCATCCATTTCTAGAACTGCTCTTTATGCTATTTCAGTCAATCAGACCACGCTGAAACGTGCTTTCCATGACACCGCATGAATTTCTCCTAGTATACGGCTGAAATTTGGACAAAAGACTCAAATGATTGTCATTTTCTCCAGCATTCACTTTGTCATACCCACATATCCACTTATTTGTCCTTTATGTGAAATCTTCTACTGGTGGGAGACCACGTAACTGTATGCGTGGCATACAAACAGACTCATGGGAGGTCATGGGAGTGCTGAGCTGACAATCAAGGGACCAGCTGTCACTCATAGCCCGTCACCAGCGGCGCGGCGTCAAATCTTTTGACGACCACATGACTACAATGGCACATTTCTGTTCTTGTTTTTTTGACAGGTATGTATCAGCCTGATGGATTGGCATCATAGAAAATCTTCCATTAAATCCCCGATATCCTCTGTAATCATCTTCAATGTGAGACATGAAGGCGCACACAAGTTTTTTTTTTTTTTTATTATCGCTTCAAGGGCCAGCAAGGAAAAGCACGTATATATATATATTTGTCAGTTTGACCATAAACAAATACGTTTTCTGATCTGACATACAGCTTGTACAAGGTGATATTTCATCTTTACTGATAATTCTTGAACTGCCTGTTCGCTATCATCATACATGGCTCCAAGGCTATGATGGACAGTAATACATGTTCACATGGTGCCATCCAAATGATCCTGGGGCATGAAAACAAAAATCTGAATGCTGAAAAATTCAGTGATATCCCCCTTTAAAAGGAAAACTATATAGATGACAGGCCCATCTCCTCCTTTAAATTGAAAGGAGACAATGCTAGTTAAGAGTTATATTCCCAGCGGTATGCTTCCTCTCACAGGCGTCAAGCACCGCTGTTTAATGTACACTCATGCCCCATCTACCTTCTCTTCCATTATTCCACTTTCCAAACCTCCGTCTCATGCACACTTTCCCCAGGCCCCATGCTGTCCCTCTCTATTTATTGAATACATCTTTTACTCCGCAACATTTTTCCACCTGAGCTGGCAGTTGCAACTTTTATGGGGGGGGTGGTGCACACGGGGGCCGCAGAGAGAAGAGGACCTTTGTATTTTCATTGCACGCATCATGCTCCAGCGAACCAGGGCCATCTCGGCTGAAATGAACTAACAGGGAAGATGACTTAGACTTTACCTTTTTTTGTGTGTTCTCTTGTTTATATTATTTAAGAAGGAGTGATAGCAGCACTTGGTGTGGCCCCCACTTCACTTCATGAAAAAATAACAACAAGTCAATATGAGGCCACCTGCTGAGCGGAGTCTGAATAGGGATTTAAAAGGGTAAGTAAACAGCAACCTGATCAGTGAAACAATCTATTATTCAACGCCATTTTTGGCGAGATCACTCATTTATCAGCCGAGCCATGCAGATAAAACACATAAACACAGTTTCAACGTGGTAAAAGAAATCATTGAGGCATCTTTGATGGTGACACATCACTTGTAACTGTCATCAGAATCACCTAAAAAAAAAAAGGCTTCATGACAATAGGGAACGTTTTCAATTGTTTTCTAGCTTCAAGAAGACGATATTACTTTTGTCTGCATGCATGGCTCGAAGCATCACGCGATGTTAATTGCATTTCACCTCTGTAAACATCTGCATGACAAGCGTGTGTACATTTACAAAGTGAAAGTTCTGTCAGGTGCGACTTTCCATACGTGATGTGACCCTATCAGATGCAGGTCGAAGCGGGACGAGCGTTGATGTGAAATTCACTCCATTACTCTGAAGCCTGGCTTTGTATTCATGGCAAAGGCGAGGCTTTCCAACAGAATTACACCAGCTTTGTGTAAATAATCAAGGGCTGACCTGTGGGGTTAAATCCCGTAATTGAAGTGATACTTCAAAGAGACGACTACCACCTCCTCTAGGCGGCAAAACGCTGCATGGAGCAAGCAAGACAGACGGGGGGTGGTGGGTGGGGAGGCGGGGTAGTTCACTCTCACACACACACACACACACAAACATAGACCGGGCAGAAGAAGGAGGTAATGGGGTGCCCAGATTGGATGACACTATGGGAGTGCCTATTCTGTCATACCAGTGCTTCCTCTGTCTCCGTCCCTCTCCCCTCTTTGGTAAAATGATGGCTAAAATGCCAAATTGCATCTCACCCACAAATGAATAAATGAAACGAACATGATGCCTGACGTTTGTAATGTCGAACGTGCGCAGCCAAACCTACCCACTGAACTGAAAGTGTTGGGAAAAAAAATAACTTTTAAAGAGAGCTTTTGCGCTTCCATTAAGATGTACTGTATATGATATTCACATGGTCATGCTCACATGGTTGTGACCGTGTCAGAAATAGATGTTAATGGAGTCAAAAGCTAAAAATATATTTGATCTCTTTTACAGTATTCACACATCCATTTATCATTATTCATGACTATTTGTTTCCACTGACAAATGGGGTCACATAGGTCATAGTTATGATGCATCCAGTCATCATTTCTGCCCCTAATTTTATTCATGTCATGATTCAAAATAATGCATCCATCCATCTATCAAAATTTCTATGTTTTTGTCATCAGCCCCAAGATGCAACACCCCATGGATCCAGAAAATAATAACAAAATAAAACGCCACTAACCAAGAAAATTTAGAGATGTAATATAACCTGCGCTATGAGTGATTGGAAAATTTCTCTTATATTCTTTTGACAGAATCAAACCCCCACAGTTCCAGAAAAAATTGAGAAAATAAATTTGTGATACACTTCAACGTTTCAAAAATAGTTGCACATTCCCCCTCTTCCTGCTTTAACGGTATCAAGTCCAAGATCCGGAGAACATATGGAGTGCAGAGCCCTGTGACCATCTACATACAGCTACTATATAAAACATCAAACACCCCACTGACCCCGCAGCCATCCACGTGGCAACAAGAACCGCCAATGCTGCACTGAACTATCCTCTCTTTGCCACAGCCCATTGTCAATACTGCCAGCTCTGCACGCCAGCAAGCTTGAAGACATTCGCCCCACTGCAGTTCAATTAGAGCCTGTACACAAGTGACAAAGGCAAAGACAGACAGGCAGCCACCACTGAAAATTAATCAGTAGGGTGGTGGGTAAGGAACAGTGCTGTCGAGAAGTGACTGGCACTGCTGTAATCACTCATTTACAGTAGTGATCACCATAGTGCCCACTCTGTAGAAGTGTGCATCCAGCTATCTTCCCCATCTCGCCCACCTCTCATCCTCCCACCCTCTCTCTCCCCCCCCACTTCACACACACACCTCCAGCAAAGAGTAGCAACCAGCGGAGAGAGGCAGATTGATCCCTGGATTCTGCGTAGCTACGGGCCTCCTTCCCTCATTAATTCTGCTGATTCCACCAGATGGGAAACAAAATATTAATTTTATTCAGCCCTAGGCATGGGCTCTCTGTTAAGGTGTTCACTAAATCACCAGGGTTTCATCAGGATGCTCTGATATTGGAGACTGGCTGTAAAATTGCCGGGCTGGTGGGTGGGACAAAGGTTCAAATTGTCATAAATGTAATTAATTGTATGGCAAGAATGATTAATTTATCAGAAATGGAGGAGTTGATGTGACTAGCCAAGATGTCTAGCCATGCCTTCAAAGTGGCAGTACATGCTCGTTTGAATTATGCAAATTAATTGACTCTTTCAATGTGGCATAAAATGCTAGTGCAACTACATTGCATGGTACATTAGTCTGTTCATCCAATAAAACTGCATTCTTTACAAGTGAATCCTTGACTCAGAGGGCTCTGGGATACAATTCATTTTCGGCACAGATGTGAGAGTCTGGCAGCACTTGGCAGAAGGTTCCAAGCGGAAAGTAAGAGGGGAGGATGGAAGGGTGGGGGTGGGGGGAGGGGGGGTTGCAGACAGAGATGTACAGTGTGGATGGATGTGTAGAAGGCTTGGTGTTTGTCTACTGACCCCACTGAGATCCACACTGGCATAAAACCTCTTCACATTTTCAATCTAATCCCAGTAGCTTCGGTGTGCTGTGTTTTCTGCCCCCCCCCCTTTTCGCCCCTTTTGTTTCAGAATGAGATGACAACTTAGTTTGTTGGTCACATCTAAAGAACCATGGATCATTGATTTTCATTGCAATGTTGCAACGCTGCCCTCCCACCCGCCGAGCCATAGTGGAAACTGGCAATGACAAGGCATGTGCACAAATGCACACACACACACGCACACATATGCATGCATGCACACAAACAAACGCACGCCTAATTATAAGCACTGCTTTGCCACATTCAAACTCCAGTGAAGGATGATGATTTCCTAAAAGGCACAAAATTGTAGACAAATACACAATATAAAGATGTTTTCATTTCAAAATTAAGCATCCACCATGTGAAAATGTGTAATCATGTGCAAAATAACGACAACCAGAACTTTCATATCAAAATAATCAATCAAGGCAGAAGAAATTTAATAGCGAACCTCCGAGAAATGGTCAGACATTTACCCTTAACTTGTTCAGAATTCTGATATCATGATTGACTTTCAGTTCAGCATCTATGTCAATACAGCCCCTGCTCTTTAATCCCTGCCTGAGTTTTCTGTAGCACCTAAGAAGGAGGCTAAATACCTTGGTTCGTGCCCCCTTACGAAGTGGAACGACAACACACACGTCGCTTATTAAACTGTGTGGAGACAAGGAAAGGAGGAGTCATACCTTGCTACCTAATGGAAGGCCAGCATAACAATCTTCCAGAACCGCTCTCCGTTTCCCCCCCCGAAGCAACCTCCTCACTCCTCCAGCCTCTCTCCCCACCCCCACTTTGATATACATGTGTCAAGGCAAAGTGACAAATAGCACATATTAATTAGGCACTAGGCCTGGCAAGATTGCTGTTATTAACGGTGGAAAGGGGTAAGGTTGGATTTAATTGTCTGTGACATCAAAGTCAAGTGACTGGTATTTCAAGCATCATTTAAAATGTTTGATATTGAGGCCATTGTACTCACATAAAGAACATCTAAAAATATAAAGGAGACTGATGGGGAGGAAAATACCTACATGCTTTTGCTGCAGCTATCTGGAAGCTAATAACATCTCTCCACTGATAAATTGACTAGATCCTGATGGAAAGTATATTGTGGTTGCCCCTGACTGACTATCACTCCCTCTCTCTGATTTGCCATCTACTCCCACGTTCTTCATTCGCTTTTTATATCACTTGTACGCTGGAAGGAGAAAAAAAAAAAAGAATCATTGCAACATCGAGTACAGACATGGAGAGAGTAAATTTGCTTGGTTGGTTTGGAAAGCAAATGTAATGGTGTTTTTATTACAGAGTGCATCTGCTAAAAAAATAAATGAGAAAAGACAAATGGATAAAGCCATCGTTCCTGTGTTATTACTTTATGATAGTGTGTGAATGCTAAATAATAGGAGCTTATGTACAAAGATTTGAAGATGAGACTTAAGTTTGAACAAAAACGGATTGAGCAAGTATTAAACGCAACACCTCTGGGAGCATTAGATAGCAGAACAGATGCCACCTCATTTACAGTGTTGTATATATTAATTGAAATGTTTAATGGATCAAAACCACAGGTTTGACTGTTACCTACATTTTCTGTGTTGAAATAGACTGCTATAATCGGCTGTATGTCATGATGACTGATGATTTGGGGCCCCTATCAGATTGTAGTGCTTTTAGCTGTTAACTGTTGCCATGGCAATGCCGTTCTCCTGTTGGGCATTCTGCTAACCCTGAAATTAGTGCCGAGGTGTGGCGCCACCCCAAACAGCGCTCTACTCCTTCAGTGAGCCTGCCCTGATTTGCTGTCCACAGCAACCCAAAAACCTGTTGAAAAGATAAGCCCCTGACGCTCTGCTGGAAGCAGTTGCCAGCTAGATGCCTCGGCACTCCAAGCAAGGCAGGTGAAAGTGATAAACAGCAGCTACTCTGATACCGAGAATCATAACTATCACCCACTGCAGTCCTTTTAAAGGTTTTAGAGCTTTTCTTGGATATGGGACACTTCTAGATCCTTCTAACATCTGCATGTTGCGGCCATTTTACTTTTACCACCAGGCATGGGCCATCTGAAACAAGCCCCAACGGGGTCCCTACGGCAGTCCATTCAGACCACTGCTGTCATGCTCCTGTCTATATCAATCTGAGACTGTGCACAGCGGAGAGCTTATAAAGGCTGATCATTACAGGACATGGTGGCCATGTTGAAAAGCCGCACTTCCTCTTTATCTCATCCCACTCTGGTCTCTCATTTAGCAAGGCGCAGCAACTTTTTTCGCAGCGATGACTTCATCCTTCTTCATTTTAATAGCCTGTTAATGCTAACATCGTCAGTACCTCCACTCTGCATGGAAATAACCAAACGCAGTAGATGGAGTGCCATTTCTCAGCACTTGTGCACGCAATAAGACACACCAGGTGCGCTCAGTCTCAAATTAGCCCATCAACAGGGAGGCAAAACTGGCATCCTGATGATCCCAGGCACCAGCATGGCACATCATTTAGAAAACGGCCTATTATTTTTGTGCAAGCATTAAAAATAATTTACTGTCTTTAAAGTCTTGGGAGTTCCCCGAAGACATGACAAAATGTACAACAACTTGACATAGGGTTTATTGTGTTCTGCAAACTAAAGAAACTGCTCGAAAGGAATCTTAGGAACACCTACTAGTTATGGAGATTATGAAATGCAAATTTAATGCTGCATGTGGTTTTAAGCTAAGTTTCCAATGGGCATAGCCAACATTATTCACAATAGTGCATACTCTGTCATTTAGATAATATGAGGGGAAAACAACATTCAGCAGCTTTTGATTAAGTACATTTTAAAACAATCACACACATTTTAACAATCAACTTTCTGACTATTCGTAACATTTTCTGAGTGGTCTTTTTCCATCATTTCATATAGTCAAACCATGTGTTCTCAACATGCATATCAAGTCTTTTTTTTATTGTTGGAGTTAGTTACACGCTATAGTATTGCTCCGGAACATGACATTAGAGTTTATTTATCCTATTGCTCCAGGAACATCACATGAGTGACTATGCATGTCAGTATGAGAAACTATGATACATGCAACAAACCCTTAAAGGTCCTATATCGTAAATACTGTTCCATGTTTCAACGTGCTCACTTCACAGAAAAGAGAGATGATAGAAATGCACCCAGTCTCTATTCAGTAACTGTGCCTTGAAACGAGCTGTCGGGACCTCTGTGGATTTATGATGTCACAACTACACAGTCACTGCCCACCCGCTGATTTCATAAGTGTGCATGAAGCAAGATATTCACCCTTTGGTAAGGTGCTACACAAAAGTCAGCCAATCAGAGGAAAGGCTCATTAACATCAATGACAGACACAAAATGATCTGTTCTTTCTAGAACTTCAAAGAAAAGATATAACTAAATTAAGATGATTTTTGGTACTTAAAACTGCAAATATATGTTAGACCTTCAACACATTCAATATTTTCAGAATGATAGAAAACATAATAGTCGTCGTCATCCCGGATTCATATCTAGCAGCGATGAGCTATATCATCTAGTGACAAAGAGATGACGACAATGAGACAAGGCCAGTTAGACACGTTGCAGTCAGGAGCCACTTGGAGAGGTGAAAAAGGGGAAATACATATTGATAAGATGTGGTGGAAGGCCCCTGTAGTCCCTTTCCCAAAGACAGGCCGCAGACTGGAATTATAATGAGTAGGATTAACACCCCCTACCACCGCTGTTTCTAGCCCCTCAGCCCCCCTACCCACCCCTCAACACATACACACATTTGTTCCCCACAAGCACTTCTACTCCAGGATCTGCCCTGCACGAAGGACAGCAAGCCAAGTGCCAGTGAGGAACATACTGACGTTAATTAACAACATCTGACACAGATGCCCCTTGTACTCGCTCGAGAGGTGGTCCGGCACATTATTTCATTTTGGTTATTTCCTTTCATTTTTTTTCCTCCCCTTTTTCTCTCCTTGATTCACTTCTTAATCTCCTTGACATGCTGTCCTCTCTTTGCGTTAGGGATGCGAGGTTTGAACTGGCTTTGAAAGCAATTAACTTTCCACTTGTCAGGCACTTTTATTTCATTTTGAATAACCCTTTGCTTGTAATAAGGAAGCCATAAAAAAAAAAAAAAAAAAATCTCAGAGCAAGAGATACGTGTGGTGATATTCATTGATATTCACACCTTCCTTTGCTCTAATCTATTTGCTCTTTCTGGTACCCCAAATATTGTGACACCAGACACAATATTGAGGCCCCCGTATTGCGGGCCGGTTTGCTCGGTGCGCCACCCAGAAGCACGTTCACAAAGAAGAGCCGCCTCGGCTACACAAGGAGGCAAAAGTCAAGCTTCCAATCAAAGGTACAGAAAGAAAAGGCCGTCAGACATTTGGTAATTAGCATGTGCTTCTACTGTGCTGGAGTTACACCATGCCAACACAAAGAGTGCAAGTGACACATTTGCTCAATCCCATATCTGTACCTCTAATCAGACGACTTCAGACTAAAATAGAAGTGTGACTTGCCAACTTGTCTATAGACGTGTTGATAAGTGGCACATATGTCAAACCATTATTTGTGATGCAATGTGTAGAGATACAGCAATGCCAAGACAGTATAGTGTACAAGAACAAAGAGCAAAGGTGAGTATGGGTAATAATCCCTTGCTGTCTTGGGGGACCATTCGCCCATCAGGGGCCCTGCATGTGTTCCTGCAGAAGGTCTGAGGAGATGTGGCATTCTCTTAACTGGCCAGACACTTTCTGCCTCCTCTGCTGTTTCTCTTTGGTGGCAAGAATGACCCGGACTCCCTCCTGACCTGCCTCTGGTAATGACCATCGTACATCATGTCTTAAGTGCTGCAGCCCTGGTCGGCTGATGTCGCATGGCCTGTCCAGTTCTCATTTCCATCTGACCCACAGAGTCCTGGACTGGGGCCATGGCAGGGAAATTAAAAATGCATTGTGTGATTCATCTTCCACCTCATAAGAGACCCGACCACTGGGGATAAAGTCATCACAAAGGACCTTGATGCCTCTCCAGCCTGTCCAGGTGTCAGCCAGTGATGCCCGGACTTTTGTTAAGATTTGTTCAACAAGCAAGACATGTATTATTGTCATTCTAGACGTCTGACTGCAAAAAGGTCTGTGATTCAGATATGATCATGACCGACAAAAGGAGGTAATAATCAGCTAAATCCTCTCAGACAACCTGCAAGAACAGCTTTGGATTTCACTCATCGGTGATCAATAATATCATATTTGCGGACATGTTGACAGTTTTAATTTCTCCTGAGCTGGAGGATAAAACACCTGTCAATATTACCAGAAAAGTCCACAACCCCAGAAGCTGAAGGGGTGGGGCTGCTCAAACGTTATGCTGCCGCCACCTGCTGGTAAGCAGCTTTTGAAGCTGTCTCCCCCTCCCCTTTTTCTGCCATTCAAACTCACCAACCCCCCAAAGTAACCAACAGTCAAAGAAAAAAAATCACTCCTGCCTCAGCTTCACTCCTGCAGCCTTTTATAAAAACCCAGAACCGAATGGATAAGTGTGTATTTTTTAGCCTGTAAAAAAAAAAAAATAGTTCCTTCACCTTTTAAAACTTCTCCCTCTGGGTTGTTCGGTGTGCAGAGTTTGAACAGAAATACAGGCCTGTGTAATTCTATCACGCAGGCAGGGAGATGGGTGTAGACAGGGTGGGGTTGCAGATATGAAGGTCAAAAGATAGACAGTGTCAACTCATGCAACTTTAATTGTTGACAAAAGCATCTGATGAAGAGGTGCCTGCATTCACAAAGGCCATGTTTTCCTTAAATCTCTTTTAAGCTGATATATATATTTTTTGGGAGGGGGGGGGGGTACATCCTCTATATTTATGTCAGAAGCATTTGTCCACCCAATAACAACATGAAATAGCAGATGACTTTTATTCTGAAGAAGCTAAATCTCAAACAAAAGTCACATATGAGGGGTCAGAAGAGAATATTTTGCATATGTGCGCATTGACATGACTAATACTAAACGAAAAGAGTTGACCTACATGAGAATATATATTGAAAGTAATGACAGAACGCCTGACTGCAATAATATCACATTATATTTTGAATTATGCGTTTTCTTTGACATATATGAAAATATTTCCGCTGTAAATTACAGAAAATGTACAAAACTAATCACCAGGATGCAAGAAAAGAAGTGTCTGAAGCTGAAAATTTCCTTGAGAAGGACCTGCAGACCCCCAGCCTAATGCCCCCACCCCACCCTACCCCAACCCCCCCACAATGTTCAAACAAAACCTACGCCCATGCACCACTACAACACACTCCTGCAGCTCCTGCAGCAGGCCTGAGTCCAGCAACAGACAAAGAGACTTCTCAACCTATTTATCTTAAAACGGGCATAAGGTGCCTCCGCCACATTACTCTAAACACTGTCTTTTCAATCGAATAAAACAAATTCTAGTGCTCTCACTAATGGTCACATCGCACATTGACCACGGGAGGTAAGTCTAACAAAATTAGTATGCAAAAGACCTGCCCTCGCAGGGCCTATAATTTCCTCGCAGATGATTTCTGTATTCGAGGATGAATCGGAAAAAAAAACAGACAATGGCATTTTTTTTCTTTTTCTTTTTTTTTTTTACTGAGCGTGCCTGCGTGTGCAGCCTCCCAATAGAAGCTGCATTTAAATAACATAACCCCGCGACAGCAGGTGGGAGCGGATGAAATAAGGTAAAAATGCAGAGTGGAAAGATCCGACACTCCGCATCTTTGATATTTAGTTGATAGGCTTTGGCATGACGCCCCGACGGTGTGAGCTGAGGACAAAAACAAGTGTCTCAGAGACCGTCAGCTATAAGAAAGCCCTGCATTTTGCTCTTTAGCCTACATTATGTGCAGCGGGCAGGCTGCTTGTGGCATGCTGTGACATCTTTTTCATGAGTTAACTTAATTAAACGTATATCCGCCTTTACATTGTTTTGCCCAGACAGACCTTTGAAATAAAAGTCGGTCAGATTGCCTTTAAGAGGGGGGGGGACTCACTTAAAATATAAAATAAATAAATAAAAATTATTTCGCCCATAATAATAATAATAATAATAATAATAATAACTGACTTCTTTAAAAATATCTCTTCATTTGAGGCCTATAGGCTTCACGCTAGGCAACATTTATTCAGACCACAAGTCTATGAATGTTAATTGCACCGTTTCCGAATCATAAATACTAACATAAATCACCGGACTATACAATATTATGCTCTACTTTTTATGTCCCCTACGTGGTCCGCAGGAGTGCATCCCCATCACTATAAATCACATCCCTGCAGCTTCCAGCACTGTTGCAGGGACCGGCGCACTTTCCACTGCTCAGAGACCATTTCATTTCATGGTTTTAATTCTAATGTACATAAAAGATGAAGCTGTGGCTCCCATGTTCGATGTCCGTTCGGGTATCCAATCCTGTTTTATAACGTGCGTCACGTTATATTAAAATCCAGCCAGGGTTGTTTCTGTGATAAGTCTTTGAAATTAAAAAAAAAAAAAGGTTCGTTAGAATTGTAATAAAATGTTAATTATTATTTTTGTTATTTATATCGTTATTAATATTAGCCTGTTATTATCCCTGTAAAAGAAAATGTCAAAAAAGATCATTTCAGCTTTAGTTTTATTTTGTTTATGTGTGCAAGCATTTAACGAGCAGTCAAAATATTTAAGATGTGCGCTCTGGCTGCTGTGGTGAAACATTTCATGGGGGATTTGTTATGCAATTATTTTGTGTATGTTTGATATTTAAAGAAAAAAATGCAAAACAAATTAATTTGTTTCAAGTTTAAATGTTTTTCATCACACTGGAATTTTCTGTTCTACTTCATTTCAATATTTGCAATTTAAAAATGATCTATATTCAAAACATTTTATAATTTTAAATTCATTTTGGGATCATAACTTGTTATTTCTTCATTTAAAAAAAATGTTTCTTACAGAATCTCAGGTCGAATCAACAAAAATCTACAAGTTCAAAGAGGTTAACACTAATGATGAGTTAACAATCCGATTTACCAATCACTTTTTAAGATTTTTAAAGTCACCAAATGTCACCAATACACTAACAGTTTAAATTCTAAATCATTGTATTCTGACCTTTAAATGTTCTTAACTTTCCTTGAACCAAACTCCATGAAGGTTTGGGCTGTTTTTCTGTGTCTCTTCATACAAGAAGCGTGAGCACAGCAGAGTGGGCGCCTCAGCCCTCCAGTGTACATGTCTCTATGTGTCTGTGTCATAACCTCCATCAGGGTTTCATATTTCCCTCTCCCCTCATCTGTCCCAGCATGGAAGCCTTAATATGCATGTCTCCGTACCGACACGCTCTGACTAAATGGCCACATTTGCACATCTTTTTTGCAGCCTATGACCAATCCCCTCGCTCTGTTAATGTGAGTTAATTTCTTCCCCACAAAATAATACTTTTCTTGCAAAGTGCTACATCATTTATTGTGAAGACTTGGGTGAACTTCTTTGAAAAATTAATGCCTTTAATTTTGGTTGATGGCAACATCAGTGCAGCTCTGTAAATTGCACTTTAATGAGATTTTGCTACAGGGGATAATCTGCAACTGACAGAAAAAACATCTTGAAAACATCTGTAGACCTATGATTTCACTCTGACGATTCTACCCCCTGCAAATCTACGAGCTGAGGGATGAGAAGGGAAAAAAATGGTCACTTGATAAAGTAAAACTTCATGATCTAAACTGTTAAAAGTGAAATTATAAGAAGTCTACTCTGAGTTTGTCTGGATGAGTAAATAGGGGAAGGAGAAGGAGGACAGGATCTTCCTCATTAAGATGATTACTGGAACCTGAGCACAGTGAAAATAATATTCATTATCACCTCGTGTCCACTATGACATGCTTGAATAAGCATAACTGACAAATCTTAAGGTTTGCACACATCAAACACTCAGCATGCACGGCGCAGACCAAATAGGAGAATGGTAAAGCAAACAAAAATCCACAGTCTGATGTCAAGATCAAAAGATCGTCCAGGCTGATCAAGAAACGAGAACAGCCGGCCAACTTTTGCATCCGATGATAAGAAGGGGAAGAGAAAAAAAATCATGCAGATATTTAACATTTGATCATACAAACAGCCACAGCGCTTCCACCCTTGCAACCAATCCAAATTGAGCCCATCTGAAGCGCTGTGGTGTAGATTGCCTTCCTTGGGGTGTCTGGACAAAGTCCCATGGCCCAGTAACTCTTCCAAGGTGACAGATTTGGACGCTGTCCAGCGAAAGTATAGAGCAGATCATCTGCAGCTCGAGCTAAGCCAAAGTCCCCCAAATTAAAGCTGACACATTCAATCTCGTCAACATGGTGTTTTTTTTTTCTTTTTTTTTAACGTGTCTTTCTCACAATGTCACCTGATCTCTTTACAGCACCATGAGACTGTATTAATCTAATCTCTTTAAAAGGTTGTTTTTTTCCTCTCTCCCTCCCTCTCTCTCTCTTTCTCCAGCTTTAACACAGCTTCTCTCCATCCACCATAGATAGGAGTGGCACGGAGAATCTGCAAAGGTGAACTGTGAATGTCTCATTACTCTTTTACAGATGTAAAGACGTGTCCACCTGGTTTGTATTTTCCCCCGTCCTCTCTTCATTTCTCCGTCTATGTTTTGTCTGCCCCTTTCTTTTGCTGTCATGGAAACAACAGCTTGCCTCGGACAAGGTGGGATGCGATATGAAATGTTTGTTCAGATAATGAATGCAATGCCGGATTGGAGGCAAGTGATGGGAGTCCCACCCTGTATGATTTGGTCCTTTTTTTTTTTGAAATTCTGGACATTTATTGGCCCATTCTCATTCAATCTGTAAAGAGCTTAATGTTTTCCATGTGCAACCCTACAAACCTGCGGCGGAGGAAGACATTTCTAAATGTTCCGCGGTGATAGTTTGCCTCCTATGGAAGCTGTTCCTGTTTCCCCCTGATAACAAACAAGTAAACACTCTACCATGACAATTTGAGGAAAGAGAAAACAGTCCCTATGGGGGCATGAGGAGAGATTTAAAGACCAATCTGAAAGAGAGGGAACGAGGTCGGGCAACCGTGTCTTTCCTAACCACTTCTGTCCCCCCCCAAACTTCTTTTTTCCCCAAGAGTGACACAATTAAATCAGCTCCAGTGATTGGTGCTGTGGTCAGTGCCAAGTTGGGATCACGCTCCCAGCACGGTCCTGGGTCTTCAGCGGTTTGAGCAGACAACTCTTGTCTGGTCGGTGGCCGAGCCGCGCTGTCGGGATGGCAACACCTGTCAGAGCTAGGCGCATTCATGCCAGAATCTCACTAGGAGCCCCTGAACCCAAAAGAAATGATGGCCTTGTGGTGCATAAATGTGGCATCTCTCCTTACCGCAGACATTTCAGTGAAAAATACACTGAGCACAGCCACTGAGAGGACTATGGAAATACTGTGCGTGTGTGTGTGTGTGTGTGTGTGTGTGTGTTTGTGATCACATGCCCATGTTGTGCAAGCCGGTCTTGGTCTCTTGCTCTCCCTCTGCGTCTCTCGCATGATTTCCCTGACTTGGACTCTCCGGGGGTTAGTCATCTTGGTCATCAGCTCCACTCGCAGGTCAATTGTACCAGCAAGTGGTCGGCCAAACAATGCAGGGAAAAGAAAAAAAAAAGAAGAAGAAGAAAAACACGTTATAGCTATGATCCATCACCACGCTCGTATCACCAGCGCATGACAAGATCAGACCAGAAAGCTGGCCATAAAAGCCAATGAGCGGTATGAGAGATTTGCTGAAGCACTTAAAATGAAGAAATATGTTAAAGACGGAGAAATAGAATCTAAATGCATCAAGCGTGCCCCTGCGAATCTCTGAGTGACTGAGGCTTTTTTTTTTTTCCTAGTTGATCTCCAGTAGGGGAAACAGTCCTTCCGGGGCAAATTAACTGGAGAGCCTTTGCACACAGGCCCCATAGACTAATGAAGAGGCCCAGAGGATATTTGCAGGGTCACACAAAGGAGGTGGTATGGATGCTGAATGAAAATTGGGCATTAAGCAGGATGCCACGGGTAGCTTCAGAGTACTGCAGGCCTTCCTTCCAGGGAACCATCACTGAGAGAGGATTGCCATATCATTTTTTATTTATTAAATTTCTTTCAAGAAATGAGATGATTATTCACAGAATATCTGCATGTTTAGTAGCAAAAATGTCATCATTTCTCTTACCCTGCAGACCCACAAAAAGAAAAATTAACATTTATTCGCGGCCACAGGACTTTTATTGGCCTCATATGCAGAGCGCAAACCCACAGGAAATTTCAATTTGAAGCCACTTAACTTCGACACTATTGCAGTCGTCTCCAACAATGAGGCATTTATGTTTTAAGTATTAAGAGTGAATCCCAGAAAGCCCAGCGTCAGGCGCTGTACGCCAGCCAACTGCAGTGACCACGAGGCATCGCTGTGAACGCTGGCATCCGCTGATGTTTTACAACGTGCCCTGTTACAAAAAGGATTCAAGCTGTTTTCCCCAATATGAGGTCAAATGAAATTAATACCACTGACCATACATTTATTGCCCGGTCCCACAAGCTGTTGTAATTCGTGAACCTGAGGTGTAATATCACAGGTGTTGAGTTACTACACCATCTACATGCTTTCTGCAATGCCTAATATTAAAATCATATGCAACTGTGCATCCTTTCAGCTACAATGTGAAATACAGTTGACTTTTTTCCAACATGAATATGCTGTGTAGCCACTTTCCAGCAGGGGTATTTTTCAATTGTTCATCAAAATTTGGATATATTTTTTTTTCTTTTTTTTTTTTTTTTTTTTTTTGCTCGACTGAAAAGAAGCTGCAATTACAGAATAGAACTATCTGTTTACTTGATGAATTCTATTCCACTGTTTTGTTTTATAAATAAGGGAATACATCAAATCATTGCACTATGTATAGTAATTAAAGTGAAAAATACTGTCACAATGTAAATCCTTAATTGGACTCCTAGAGAGATATTGAAAATTTATCTTTAATAATAGGTGATGACTAGGAGACAGAAAAACAAAGCGTGTTGAAATGTGGCTCTGGAGGTTCAATTAATCACAGCATAGAAAACAACCAATTTAGCAAAACTCATTCAGGGAATGAAGCCCAGGTAATGCACTTTTAATCATTACACATCTGCATCTATAACAGTAAAACAAAAAAAAGGGAAGAAAAAAAAAGAAAGAAAGTCGCCTTACACTCTGGGAGGATAATGTTAATCTCAGCATTGCAAAAATGCTCCATTTTAATAAGACTCACTTAATAGAATCAGGAGACATCTGCCATCTTTTGACTTTACTTGTGGCATTTGTGCTGTTTGTTCTCACAGGTATAAAATCTGGTGAGTTTCTCATCTGCAGATCGTGAACATCTCCAATATTAAGTCAGTAAGTGCATAAACTGCTAACGCATCTGGTCAGGATCTTATTAGCTGGGGTCAATCAAATCATATGTGTGAATTGACCTCGCATTCCTTTGCCTTGACAACTAAAAGCTGTGCACTTGGTAAAACAATCTTGCATCAAAGATAAAAAAAAAAAAAAAAGTTTTCTGGTGTTTACTATTCTCTCATTAACAACGCTCCCAGCCATCTGTGAAGTGCCACAAACACACCTGCTTCACCCTGGGCTTGTAATGGCTTTTCTCAATGTGCATGTGGGTCTCCAACTAGAGGGCTGTTATAGACCTGTCATTCCAGGATCATCAACCAGACGCGCAGCACCTTGTATTCCACTTTCATAATTATGGATATTGTAAAGCATTCAAAATGATCAATTTAGCAGCCTCTGTCACCAGAGGAGTTATTAAGCCACATTGTGTCAATTTGAATGTTCATAATGCAGTGTATTAAAGCACATCCAACTGTGAGAATTTGGAGCTCTGATGCACAACATGGACTTGTACAGCTTGAGGCAGAAGATGCAAGCACATTTGTTAGCGGAGTCATTTTGAGCAGTTCATTTGGGTTGAAACCAAAATCATCAAAACCTGTAAAAGTGATCCTGTCGTTCCGCAAATGTCGATCTATTCAAATCCTGCATTACAGTCATGTTTCAGATGGATTCATGTGATGAGGTAAATGTTGGCTAAAATTTGATTTTTGCTCGTGGCTGAAGGTAAATTAGATTGGTCCAAATTAACAGACATTAGAAAGACATCTAACCGCAAGCATTGTAGCTGAGTGACTCATCTTTGAAAAGAAATTCTTAATAAGTGACGCCACCTTTGAAGTCTCACACTTTAAGCTGAAAATGCCTGATGAAACGAGAAGCAGTGAACCACATCAGGTGCTGGAGATGAATGAACTCCAGCAAATGAACTTTGGAAAGACCCCTCCGGATCCTTTGAACTTGCTACAGGGTCTGTTTCTGCTCTGTCAGGGGAGCGAACGGTGCTGTGGTCACTCTGTGGTATGGTCATCAGGCTTTGGCCTCTCTGCTCCTCTCTGCCAATGTATCTGTTTCCAAATGGGAATGACACAGGCCTGAGACGTACCCTGCTGAGGTCCTCTGAAACCGGAGACCCTTGAAGTGGACGTCTGCCTGTGTCCAGTCTGCTCCCGATCCAAGGACTCCAAATGTGGCCTGTTGCATGAAGACGTTTTGGACACAGCCTGGTCGGCGGTGGATGTCCCTACCCCCGACGCCTTGGCCATCTACACACCACCACCACCACCTCCTCTACCATGCTAACCACCAGCAGCTTCATGCAGACCAGGGAGCAGACCACCCTGGGCTGGTCAGCAACCCCTGCTTACACCTGCCATAAAACTTAAAAGCTACAGTCTCATCCCCCAGCTTTGAAGTGTTCAAAGCATAGCTTAGTGACCTTTGATGCGACTTTGGCCGCAACACATGTTTTGCACCCATGTATAAACGCAGGCCTCTCAGTAGACAAGGCGGGATTGTTTACCTACATGTGTGAAACGTAAGGGCCAATGCATGGCAACCATGCATGGAGGCTCTATTCCCACACGTCAAGTTCTCTTTGGTGAGAAACGGACAGAAGTCGACCTGGACGCCACTTTGAGCCAACTTTTTCACATACCATGTGTTCAGCATTACTTAAACTACTTTCTATATTCCCCCATAATGTCCACTAGGCCAACTGAATCAACCATGATGTTATATTCCATATAAGTAAGACAAATACTTTAACTTATGCATATATCTGCTTGAATTCATTCAGATTAATATTGATTTTGATACAGTTGTTCATTTGCCTCTTAAACACTAGGAACTGAAGTCAGTACTAACCGTTATCATGCATTACTGTTTTCATGAGAAAAAACAACCGTTGTTTTTACATAAGAAAACAGCAAATTCCCATCACATGATTTTTCTTCTCTTTGGAAAGTTTTTAAGTTTAAACAATCCATGCTGAGAAATATGTTAATATGGTGAACCTGTTTCTTTAGAAAATGGATTAATGAGTTCTGTGAGCGCAAAGCAGCTCATTCATTCAACTCAACATTTCTAGTAACAGGACTTTGAGTCAGAAGAACTCAAAATCAGTTGAATTACCTTTCAAAAATAACAATATATTCAAGTAATGACAAAATATGAGTTGATTTTACAGATTATTTAACATTTGATACTTTTACATTTGCATGTGTATTGAAGTATTTCGACATAGTCTCAATTAATGGTCTGAAAATGTCTACTACCACTATTTATATAATTTTCAATGTCCAATCAAAGGAATCAAAGCATGCAAATTATATGTGCAAGTTAAGTTCTGTTACATGGCCTTCGTTATAATTTATTTTCAATTTTATTTTATTTTTTCAATCCAAACTACGATGAGTCAATGATATTTGTTGGCATCTTAAACGTGTACACAGTTCAGACTATAATCATATTTTACAACTACACGTGTCGAAGATTATATGTAACACTTTCTCTTCCTCTCTCTCACAGATAGCCTTGGACCACTCACCGTATATTCTAAATAGCCGGCTGTTTTACAAGACATTAAATATTTGACAGAACAGTAAGCTCATAATTACACAAGACTCACGGCTGTGTATAAATGTCAAACAAAGCAGGCTGATATACAGCCGGCCATGAGGGTTTACATGCCTTGCATAGTGTCTGAATGACAAGGCTCAAAATGATGTAATTATAACACGAGTGGCTTTATAAGTGCGCGCACCATCACAGTGTGCATACAGAGTTAAAATAGCACATGCTTGAGTCTGGAATAACCTGATAGCAAAACATAGGGTCTCATTTTAGTTACACAATGCTTGCAGGACCTGCTGTGCATCGTTGAAGTACCAACAATGAATCTCAATTACAGTTCATATTGTGCACATAGGAGAAGTTGAAACCTAACCAGGCAGCAGTTTGTGCTGATTTTCCCGTCCTACTTCCTATTCACCGCAATCCACCAATCAGCGAGGCGGCTGTGCTGATGTCAAGCCTGTCCCCGCTCAGTGGAGCCAGAGGAGCTGGCCTTTTGCTAACTATAGACTGAGAAATCCCTAGCGCGTTTCTTTTGGCTTTAGGGTGGCTGTGTGGCCCACACAAATGTTGATGGGGATGAAATGGCCCCGACTGCATGGTGTCTGCACTGTGACCTATGGAATGTGCCTTCAAAGAGGATTCTGCAGGCTGCGTGACTCTCTCAGAGGATTTGAGTCCCTTGGCACTATGTTAAAACTCAGCTTTACCCTGCAGTTTTTGATTTTCACTTAAAGCGGGCCTTCTCCGACGTAAAATGTCACACCTGTTTATATCCATTGCCTTTTTTTCTCGTCACTCCCGTCCTGCACTGTTCGTTGTCCCAGTTACTCCAGTCACCCAAAGGCCTGAAAAAGTAAACTTTCACACACGAGGATGCGCAGTGGTCCCCAGACAGGAAACACTGAGCAACACGAGCCACGCATAATCCGTGTTGCTCTTCAGCTCAAAATGCCAGGACGTGCGAGTGCGCAGCAATGCCATGACACCAAAATGGTGTGTGAGTGAGAAGCTGTCAAGTGCTGCTGTCAGCGCCTCTATTTCAGCAGACATGACGAGCCCTTTAAACCTTGATGGATATAAATCAGGGGGCATTTTTTTTGGAAACAACAGGGTCATATTCAATCCTCGTTGAAAGTGTGTGTCCACATAAACCCTGCCAGCATGGGACTCCCTGAGGGCACTGTCAGCCTCCCGCTCCCATCTCTGCCAGACAAATATCCAGCTTCTTCTAATTGTATCTGTTAATTACCTATATAGTATTTAGTTTTCAGTTTCAGTGTCAACTTTGTGTTTTCCATGAAAAGTTACACTTTTATTTACCACCATGAGTTGTCAAATGAAGAGCCGAGACATTGACATGGTTAGAAATAATGATTTGTATTTGAAATAATATTTTTTTTTTCCCTTCAAACTTTGCTTTTCTCAAAGCAAGGTCAGTTTTACAGCTTCTCTAGCCAGCTAAACTGTTTTCAGCTGTGTTAACATGATCACACAAGGGTTTTCTATCAGCCTTCTGATGCAATGGACAAATACATTGTACCATTAGAACTGGAGTGATAGTTGCTGGAAATGGGCCTCTATACACCTATGTAGATATTGCACCAAAAACCAGACATTTGCAGCTATAACAGTCATTAGCAATGTATAGAGCGTATTTCTGAATATGTTAAAGTTATCTTTGGAAAAAAAACAGTGCTATGCTTTCAAAAATAAGGAAATGTCTAACACCATTTGAACAGTAATGTATATAAACACACATATATATATAATTATATAGTTTTGATTCAGCTGGTTTTGCTTTGCTTTGAAGAATTGTGTTTTTGGAACGCATTTAACCACAGAAATCCAAAGTTATGAGGGGAAAAGATGAAATAAATAAGGGAGAAATTTCTTATTTTCACTTCGAGGTCAGAAAATGCTGTTTTTACGCCTTTAAAAACTCAAATTATGACAAGCAGAAATAACTCATGTGGTGGGAAAAGTGGAGAACACACATGCTCCTACAGCTTTGCTTTGGTACCAGTCTTACACATCACCACGAGCCAAATAATTAACGTTTTTTTTTTTTTTTTTTAAAAATCGGATTTTGCAAGCTGATGAAATGAGTTAAGGAGCCTGGAATTGACATGAAGTGCTGAGTAAGACGTGTGAGTGTGCGCCTGTTAACAACCAGGTGAGTCAGTGGGTTTTTATCCATCCCTGGTCAGGAAGGGGGGGAAATCAAGCACAACAACAAAACTTCCGTTCTTTCTCTAAATCTTCCCGACCCCTCTTTCAGAAATTTCCAGCCCCTTCATTCCTTTCACTCCAATGGGACTCTACGGAGAGCCCTTTGTGCTCCGCAGATCAGGCTGTGTCCGCTACTCCCACTCCTTTCAATAGAGAGCAAGGGGACTGCTAAGGGCTGGAACGACAGTGTTACCCATGCAAGCAGAACATCCCTCTCTTTTTGTGCAGTGGGTTGGTGAGGGGGCAGTGGGAAGGATGCGGTCAGTCTGCTCCGGGATAATAGAGGGCTGGGCAGCTGCCTTTGCCACAACAAAGGGACTAGTCTCCTGTTAGTCCTGTTTACTTTAGTGTTGTTTCTATGCCGCCTGCGTGTCAAGGCACCTGAAAGGGCTGTATGGATAAAAATGTGCTTATAGCCTTACAATTGAGACGTTTCAGCCACCAGCCTCCACGGGTCTGTTGGGTTCATTATCAAGCAGGGAAGAAGAAGGGAAAAAAAACAACCAGGACCTCAACGTGACTTTATTTTGATTCCAGATGTGCTAATATTCTGCAAAACAAAACAAAACAAAAAAAAAGTTTAGTGCGCATATAAAGGAAATTGGGCGAAAACGCGCGTCTTGATCGGTGCGTCACTGGGCTCTTTGTTCGTTTATGATTATAGGCAGCAGACCAGCATGAAGTCATTTTTTTTTTAAAAAGGGAATTTGGAACTATTTGTTTCCAATTGTTGTGTTCTTAATGTTGAACAGGATTTCTCCAACGGTTGCGATACATGGAACCGGGTTAGGAAAGCTGCAGGAATGTCTTACTGGTGCAGCAGAAAGCAACAACTCGTCATAATAGCAACTCCATCCATTGGAGAAACTTTGATGAAAAGAAGTTTCAAAGAAGGATTCCAGTCTACCCCCAAAAAAATCTTGCCGAGTCGCCAACACTTTTAAGAGTCAACATCGTCTATCTTTTCTTCGCGCAAAAAGCCTCCTTGAGCCGAGCCTTTGATCCCTTTGACTCCCCCCTCCGCCCTTTTCTTAACGCCAGATCTGTTATGCGCTAAAATTCTTTAGTTTCCCATAGAAACGTGCCTTTTCCGCGGGGATATTGATGTTTTTTTCCTCGCAGGGGTTATGATATGGTGAATCAGAATCTAAAAGCCAGGGGACAATACTTGCCTTCATGCTTGTGTTTTTTTTGTGTGTGTGTATGTATGTGTGTGTGCGTGCGCGCGCGTGTGCGTGTCTTTTGTCTCGTTGCCCCCCCCCCCCCCCCCTTAAAAAAAATCCTCATTTCTCAAATGAATACAAATATTTATTCTGCGAGTGTCTGAGCTCCAGTCACCCCGCATGCTTTTCAACTATTAGTGTCTTTGTTGGAGCAGCAGGTTGCAACGCCGAGACGCTCCAGAGACAAGACAAGCCCCTGTCTGTCTGTCTCCCTGCCTGCCTGTCTGTCTGTCTGTCTGTCTCCCTGCCTGTCTGTCTGTCTGTCTCCGTCTCCCCTTCTTAGTCACACATTTGGACTTTTACGCACCTGTTACGCGTGCTTTTATTCGGCTTTGGCAACTTCTGCTTCGCCAGGAAAAAAAAAAAAAGAAAGTTTCTTAATTTATTAGTATAAGTCGCTGACATGTCTCGCATGTTATTGATTTTTAATGCTTCTCTAATGTAATAAAATATGGTTTCTATTTTTCTTTCGTCTCTACAAAAACAATAAAAAATCTGCAATCTCAAATTTGGTTATGCTAAGGCACATTAGCACCCAGTTGTAGCTCATGTTTTTATTCCCCCCCCCCCCACCTCACCTCCCCCCTCCTCCTCCTCCTCCCCCCCAGACATGGATCACAGATGCTCACTGGAAGAATACTGAAGGGAACCGACTTGGCCACAGCTAGAAGCTTCAAATTCCTCCAGTTGGGGTATTAAATCGACACCCGGGCCTTTCTCCGCCTCTCCTCCCTCTCCTTTTCTGCGGGCTGACATGTCTGACCACGCTTTCTCCCCGCATTGTCGCCCTGTCATCTCAACAATGTACATCTTCGGGGACACCAATTTTCAGAGGCCTTTGATCTGCAGACCGAAAGGAACAAAGTTATGGAGAGAAGGAGATGACGGAGGAGGAGGATTCTTTTTTTTTTTTCCTTTTCTTTTTTTTTTTTTTAACTTCAGACTCTCCGTGCAGTTCCAAGTTTGGAAGACAGAAAAAATGATCATCCATAAAGAAAAGCTATAACACTTAATGTCATCCAGAGGACTCCTTCCTCTCATCTCTCCCCAAAACAACAAAAAAAACATATTTTTTTAAAAAGCAGCCTGCACATTAAATTCATTAAACCTTTATGCTGCAAGAAATATGCCACCAAAAGTCCAGCAGGAGAAATAAAAGTGTCATATGTTTTGTCTTTGTAGACATTCTGGCAACTTTTTTTGTTTCCACAGGCAGCTATATATCTTCTTCTTAGAGGAAAATAACAGTATAGCCTGATACTTGTGTGCAAAGAGTGAAAACAGAGTGTGGCTCTCTGCCAGGAGCTCAGCTCGCAGCTCTATCTGCAGGCTAAATGATAGGCATATGAAATTCCGCACATTCCCTTTGTGCCCTCATGGCCGACAGAGTCTACATTTCAGATCGGCCCCCCGAACATTAATTATGATATTCTCGCAAGTCTCGCGAGAGCTTGGGGATAGCTTTTGACACCAGTTCTGGGCAAACCCTCGTTTTCACCCTCTCTCTGATCTTCACCTGAGAGCAACGCCGATGCGCGCAGATACTGTAAAAGGGTGCAAAAGCGCTCAAGTACTATTAGTAACAGTTTAGTGGTGCCAAAATATTCCAAGCAGGCCTACACCTTTTCAGAATAAGTGGTGGATGATGTCGCTTGTGAAGGAGCAGAAACTGTTTTTTTGATGCTTGGAGCCAGATTCCATGCGCAATAGGTCATGCGTTAAGTTATCTATATAAAAAAAGTGTAGAATGACTAGTTAGATTCTTTTAAAAACTGTTATTTTCTGCTTGGGTCACTGTACAAACGTGTTCCGCGGAGGATAATTGGACGCATTTCTGCGTAATTCAGGGCTTCCCGAGGCTCATTTAACATCGGTGACCTTAAGACGGAGACTATTCGGTGGCAGATTGGATTCGAACGCCGCCTTGAATTAAGAAAGCACGCAGTTTTTGAAATCAAAAAAAAGTTGGGTGCGCCTCATTTTTGTGGCGCAACCGCACCTTCTTGTACTCCAAAGATGCAATTAACATCATGTAATTAAGTAAATGCTGACAGTAAAAACGGCAACAGCTCCAACAGGAGTGTAATTATCATCATTTGAGTCATTTGATGAAGAAAACAACAAAAAAAAAATAAAAAATAAAAAAATAGTGGGCTTCTGCTGGCTCTGTTTGCGCCTGCCACTCTTGATAAATGAACCTGTTCCCCTATAGGCTGCGAGCAACGCGGTCACGTCCCTCCTGTCATAAACAGCGAGTAGTTTAACTGGCTCCGTTAGTGTTTCTATCGCTCCCAAGCAACTTTCCGGTCGCTGAAGCGCTGGGAGTCAAAGTGCAGCAGCGAGGCTGAACGCACAAGTAAAGATACACTGTGAAAACTGACAAGTAGAGTGTTACCAACGTGTTAAGAGCCTGTTGGCAGCGGGGTCAAAAAAAATCCACTGCTATTGAGTGCAGAGCTGCACATGTAATAACTCCTCCGGTGGCAGAGCCCTTTTTTTTTTTTTTTTTTTGAGAACATCTTTCTCTTGTTGAAGCTATGCATTTTAGAATTTGACATATTTATTTAACAGTTTTCAGTGTGTGTGTGTGTGTTTTAAAATCAAAATCTTGCAAGGTTCTGGATGTTTTCTGAAGCTTTGCGCATTGTTTGATTAAAAAACATGTTTTTTTTTACAATATTAACATTACAGAAAGTATTTATTCTCACATTACAGTCAATTCTAAAAAAAAACTGTGTTAAAAGGAACCTGAAGATTTTTTTTGAATTGTTATCATTTTTAATTTACAGCCGCTTTGTAGCCTATAGATTATGCCATTTATATTATTTCGCTTGGGTTTCGCCTGTGTGTTATAGCTGACTGCAGGCCAGTGTGTGTTTACAGCCAACTATTGACAGAATGACAGAAATCTGGAGGAATCCCACCTCCGAGAGCTCCACTGACCCGTGCGTCCACCCAGCAGAGCTGTATGTAGCCCTATGCGGTGACATGGATCTCCTCCCCGCAACACGAAGCGCCTGAGCGCTTTGCGGGGGTCCGAGCGCACGTTTTAAACGCGTTAACAGCGAGAAAATGAACCAAATAGAAACTAGTTTTTGGCAGATTCGTGTACTTTAAAAAAAGAAAATTATAGTGTCGAGCTTTAACATTTTTTTTCACTTTTTGTGAGCAAAAAAAAAAAAATCTTATAAGAAAAAAAAAAAGTTTACAAACACCTAGGAGCCATTTGGCGTCCTCTCCTCTCCACTCCGTCTGACTGCGAAACATCCATCCGCTCAATGGGACGCGTCACGGCAGCGCATGTCCCCGCACAAAAGACAATTGTGATTTAGACAAACATTGGGGAAAACATAAAGGCAAAGGTCAAGTCCTCTTTCAGTTCAAGTGTGCTCCGATTCACCTACAACACAACGGGGACAAAGAGTTGCAGCTACCTCCGTTTCTAAAGGGGGATGTGATTACCCGCCTCGTCAGTGGAGAGAGAGAGAGAGAGAGAAAAAAGAGGAACATGCGGATTCTCTACCTGATTCGGATGAAAATAAGAGGAAGGGTATTCTTTAGAATTAAAAAAAAACGCAGGAGATTATTTCCTTTATAGGTTTCCCCCCTCCCCCTCTTTTCCTACTTCTCATCAACACACACACACAGAAGGAAACAAAACAAATGACAGAAACTGCAACTTAAATTCTACATATAATAAAAGGATGATGGTTATCAGCATTATTATAATTATCACGCTCGAAATATATAAATATATATATATACTATATATATACATTTTCTACAATTAAATCCGTTGTGTCGCGCGCGTGTGTGCTTTTTGGTTGCATTTCCTATTATTGCAAGTTCAATTATTTCTAGAACAGAAGGATTAGAAGAATAAGTAGTGTTAATTGCGCGGCAGGTATAACGAGCAGGTCTAATCCTTCTTCCCCCCTCTTTGTATTGAGTTTTTGTGGGCTTAATGAGTGGCAGGTAGGGCTGCTTCCTGCTTTCTCACATGCTCAAATAGGCCTCTCACTGCTTGCAGTCCTGGACCCTGGCTGTGTACAGGAAACAATTGATTTTGAGCATAAAGTTAATTATGCCTAGGAATTAGACAGCCTTAACGTCGGGGTAAGGACTCAGAGCGTTGATTTCCTGACAGCTCTTAACACACTCTCACATATCATTCACTAGAGACCGTGCAGTAATAGGAGGGGAAATCGACACTTACCTTGTCTCCTCCTGCACTGGTTATTTTTCGCCTATGTGTGTATACATATATAGCCTATATATTTATATATATTCCCTCAAAATGACACATGTAGTAAATTGTATCCAGCCTCAATAGTGAATTTGGAGAACTACATGGATACAAAAAAAAAAAATCCTTTGGGTTTGGTTCTATCCTGGGCTGAGTAGTTTCCTAGGCTACACAAATCAGTATTATGAAGATAGACTGGGCTCAAAGAATGTCCCAGTGGTCGGTTTATTATTGCAATCCGAGGAAAAAAAAAAATCTTATTGAAAACTTTTCTTTTGATGAATATGCTCGTGGACAAGGAGGATAAGCTCCTCATAGCGTCTTCTGCGCTCAAGTAAGAATTAAAAAAAAAAAAAAGATAAAAGAAGAAGAAAAAAATCCTGCTTTGTGTTTCTTTGGATAGAATCAAGTGGCTGTAATTTTTCAGTGTTTTTGAAGATTATTTTTTTTCATCCTCCCAATATATATATATATATATATATATATATATATATATATATATATATATATATATATATATATATATATATATATATATATATATATATATATATATATATATATATATATATATATATATATATATATATATATATATATATATTATTATTGGTGTTTATTTATTATGATTATTATTATCCTCATTATTGCTCCTGCTGCTGCTGAAACGAACAGAGCCAATAAAGTTTTCATGTGCAGCTAAAAGACCCACTGACCTCTCTGAGAGGGACTTTTAGCCTACATATGGTTTACCCGTCAAATTGAAATTGCCTTCCGCTGAAAGGCTTTTTTCTTTAATTCTATTACCGGACGTGGACTCGCTTTGTTTCAATACTGTCGAATCAAAATGATTGACAAAGTAATAAACGCGTCATGCTGCTGCATCTGATTATGAGGCGAGATTTGCATTGGACACTGAGAGGAATATGACAACCTTGACACTCTGGGGATTTGCTCTGTCAAATAAACACGTCTCCAAGGATCTATATTGTTGCGGTGACAATTCATTGAATTTCAAAGTATTTCGAGTCGGTGTATCGTTTTGATCGACGTCGAATTCGCTTGTATATGTGTTTGCGTGTGTGTGTGTGTGTGCGCGCGCGCGCCGCACCAGCAGCGTTTGGCAAAGCTTGCGTCAAAAGAACGGAAGAAATAATATGAGCGAATGAATAAATAAATGCTCGGCCTGAGCGGAAATTAACTCCACACTGCCGACACTGTTCCATAATTAATATCTCTTCCCCCCCCTCCTCCTCCTCCTTTTCCACCTCCGCTTCCTCCTCCTTCGTCACAGGTTCAGTCCTCCAAAGAGCCTCTTGACGTTGTAGTGGTCACACAAGCTGCGTGCACTGCAAAAAATATCAACATGAACAACGTTGCACGGCGTTTACATCATATTTATAGATTTATTTTTTTTAAAAATAGAAATTTCATTTAAGGGCATATTGGAATTATACAAACGGCGCCTCCAAAAATTACGCACAGAATAAAAGATTAATTTAAGGAACGAATATGTTTTTGTACACATTTTTGTGCAGTGTATTATGATGATAGAATTTTTTATATATATATATAATCTCACTTTACCACGTTATACTTTTTTTTTTTTTTACACAGGCTAGTGGCATTATAGATGGAGGCCATTTATATCCCATGGCGTGCCCACCTACAGCAGGTGATCCTGATGTCGGAACGTGTCAGCGGTGGCCTGACATAAGTATAATAATAGTTAATAGAGCGTGATGGAGAGAGAATGGTATTAAACCTAACAAAGATGTGTCAAAAAGCACAAAGTCTATGTCTTCATTAGCTTGATCTCCAAGGACCGTCGAACATTTCATTAGTTTGTAATTTATGAATGTTTGACAAATATTAAAGAGTATGTAAATATGAGGAGGCATAATGTGTTTCCTGCGGGAGATGGCGAAATGACCCAAAGTCTTCAGATACTGCTAGACTGATCACATGCATTATGTTGCTGCTCAAACTGTGCATTTGCTTGTCTATTTGGTCCATATTTCCCCATCTGACGTGTGAAATAGTGCAGATAAACCAATGATTCATAATGTTGGCAGCATTTGCATCCCCTAATACTCCGTGTTGTTTTGATATATGATGATCTACTGTCTTTTATCGAGTGTAGAAACGCACTTTTGCCATTATGGCTTTCGCTAAATCAGTAGGAGGGTTTTTGTGTCCTAAAACGGTCCATTTCCTTGTTTGTGAACCACTTCCAGTGCAGAACAGGACAAATCGTCGTTTTATTTTCGTTTCACCAGCCCTGGCGATCAGTTGCTGAAGTCTGAGTCCTGTGCGTAAAATCGTCCACATCCTGGAAAACTTTAGGAATGACGCGTCTGGGGAGTAAAAAAAAAAGTAATTTTTTTTGGCTTTTTTTTTTTTTTTGAATTTCCACGAATCCCAACACACCTGTTCGCAGCGACTTCTGGTGATGTCGAACACTCTCGGATCACGTAGAGGTCAATATGGAAGATGATAAATTCAAGTCATGATAAATTACTGTGCGTCACATCGACTTAATCGCCACAGGGCAACTCCTCGTATTCATAATCATTTATTCTGCATGATGCATGGCCCACTTTTATGAAGCTGAAGTTTGAGAATGTGGAGCCTAGGCTGCACAGTTAGCGCTCAACTATTAATATCTGCATTCATAACTTTTAAAATGTTAAATAACTCCATGAAAAAAATGAGAATAGTTAAAAAAAAAAGACAGCCAGAGCTCTCCAGAAATGAATTTATAGTGCGCCATCAGATGATTGTTTATGGCTTCTGCTGAAAAAACTCTTTAATTCCCATATTTGTCTTCATATCTAACCAAAACGCGCACACATGGTGTCTGAATAGACTTCGACAATATTCACATCTATGTTTTTCGAGTTTTCGCAACAAGTTCTTCATGCGTAATATATGGAATTTACTTGCAATAGTAAAAAAAAAGAAGTCATCAGCGCTGCTAACTAGTCTTTCCGTTCAAACTGAGAGATCTTATAGATCAAAAGAGACCAAATAAGCGGCTCTCTGATTCATTCATGCAGCTGCATTGAGACCAAGGCCAACAGGCGTATCATACACTGAAAGGGGGCTGCTATTCAGGGCGCAGGTGTGAAGTATGTGGCACATTCTGCCATATAATGTGGAGATTGTTAGAGATCCGTGTTCGGGCCTATAGGCTACACAAGAAGTGCTGATTCGCGTTGGGGAGCCCCGTTCATGTATGAAAGTAAAATAACTTAGTTTCCTGAAATCGGTGGATGACGGTAATCCTGGAAACCTGGGGAGCGAGGTGGAGGTGGAGGTGGAGGTGGGCGGGCTGTAAGCTCTTATTGGCACCGAGGTTACTGACTTATGTCAGGTTTGCTGCCATATACCAAAGCTACAGCAGGGGTGGTGCATTAAAGCTGTCTGCTTCCTCACCTTTTTTTTTTTTCCTTTTCTTTTTTTTTGTGTTCATATGCGGACTACAGTTAATTTAGGTTTAAAGGTTCGCCATAAATCTTTATGACGGATCGGCTGTGATCTTGTAAATCCCCTTCGGAAACTATACCCTTAATCAGAAGAATATATCTAATATTCATGACGAGCTTTATGGTTGCAGTAAATTCGCAAGGCGCGCGTATATATAGTGGGGCCTTTTAACACCAGCACCAGAAATAAAGCGGAATGTCCCCTTAAACAAACGAAAGGAAAAATATATACATATATATTTGGATACATCTGTAATATATGTAAATGTTAATTGTCAATTTATGGTGGTATTGCCTGTAAAAAAAAACAACAACATAATAATCAAATGTATTTGTTGCATCGGCTCCATTATAACATGCCATTGTCTGTTCCTGCACCTGTCTCTCTCTTTATTTTCTATGCCAATTTCGGCCACTTCATTCCTGATAATTATATGACCTGGTTGGTGTTGGAGGTGCTGATGGTGGTGTTGGAGCATGGTGGAAAAAAAAAAAAAATAGGGAGGGGGGGGGGGGATGGGTGAAGGTGGTGGAGAAGGAGGGAGGGTGGATGGATGGGTGGGTGGGGGTGAGAGTGAGGCTTTTACTCCTAGCCTGCTAATCCCCCTATTAAAAGGGCTTTGTTCAATAATGCCGGACAGTTTCCGGAAGTAGGATTACCGCCTCCATTATTTTTTACAAAGAAATGATATTTCACACTCAAATGAGCCTTATAGGCTGCAGCTCGGTGATGAGAGGGCCTGCGAGAAACGAAATGGATTCATTTTCTTTCTTTCTTTCTTTCTTTCTTTCTTTCTTTCTTTCTTTCTTTTTTGTTCTGCTGTTGTTGTTGTTGCGCTTTGGAAGTTCAAACCCTCCCCTTCTTTTCTGCTTTTTTTTTAAAAGCATCATCTGCTCTGTAGTTAACGTGAATATGTATTTCCTGCAAATTGCACCGCAGCCGTCGAGTTTCCTGTTTGGAGTGGGGTCGGTGGGGTGGCCATTCGTGTTTCAGCTCAACCGGAGTCTCTCCCTCCCGCTCTCTCTCTCTCTCTCACACACACACACACACACGCACACACACACACACACACACCTGTTCTTGATTCTTGACCCCAAAGCTGCTATCAGATCAGAGGTTGTCGCTCAGCAGAAGGTGGCGAATCCTCCTCTCACGCCCCCACCCCCCCACCCCCCACCCCCATCACCCCCCCCCCTCCTCGGCGGCCTGCGGTATCACGCGGTATCCGGTGTCTCGTGCACGCCGGGAATTTAACTTCTACAATAAACGCAAACACTCGTCACGTTTTATCTGCGCCGTGGTGCGAGCGCGCAACACTTTACGCAAGCCTTTGTAGGCCAAGTTACTTTGCAACCAAAACCTGCTTGTACTGGCTCAATTTCGGACTCGGGAGAGGATATTTACATTTGGTCAAAGCCATAAATTCTTTAAAAAAAAAAAAGTTCAGCAAAGTATCGCAGAGCGGCGGTGCGCAGTCGTGCTACGCCGCCGCATGTTTCGATTTTTCTTTGTGGCTTCCAAATGAATCCAAGGACATTTGCGTCTTTGATCTCAGTCTGCAGTAAAGATCAAATTCAGAGATACTTTGGCTAAAGAAAACGGAGAGTCTGCCATCCCTAATTGACACACGTTGTGTTTTAACCCCCCCCCTCCCTCCCCTCCCCTCCCCTCCCCTCAACCCCACACCCTCCCTATTGAACCAGCCCCTAAAATGTTGCTTATCCTTCACTTTCGGCGCTGAATGGAAAATGTTTTTACGCGACTCAGTTAGTTCTTGTCCGTTTTGACGAGTGGAACTAAAAGCTTTAGACGGGCCAATAGAGAGGAGCCCAACAAATCGGTGACAAAAGGCTTTCCGTGTCATCAACGTCGTTCAGACGACCTAGAAGAATCCCTCTGATATTAACTTCCACTTCAAAGGCTCCCACTTTCAATTGAGACCCAACTATCTCGTTGTTTTCTTTCTTTCTCCCTCCGTTCGTCCCTGTCTTGTTTCTTTCCCCCCCCCCCCCCGTTTCCTTTACGCGCAAAGAGCCGGTGCCAAAAGACGCATCATTATCATTCTGTTTGTTTGGATACATGTTTGTTCTCCCCCCCCCTTTTTTTTTTTACCAAAGTTGGGTCTCTTCCACGGAGTAAACTGTCACGCACTTAACCAAACTCCATAAACGTGTCAGTGAGTTGTAGCAACGTAGTTTCCACCCACTTCTACCTTTTTTCTCCGCGCTGGAGTAAAAACGACCCCTCAGCCACAAGTTCTCTCGCCACACAGCTGCTTTTTTTTTTTTTTTTTTTTTTTTTTTTAACAAGTTTCCTTATTTTATTTTATACCTAGAGGGGGGAAATGTGAAGTTATTTGCGAAGCTTTCTTGTAGAAATAATTAATTCGCACATCTTATTATTAAAACGCGCAGTTATCGCTATAAACAGCCTTCTGTTTTTTTTTACATATCTCCTGTATTGAACCTAAAATATGATTATGGATAAATGTATCCATTGAGCAGCTCGGCTCTTGCAATGCAAGTCTATTATGGTCCGGGACAACTGCGTTTCAGCGGCTTCTCCTTTGACTGTCGTAAAGTAGGCCTGGAGCAAAAGAATATATTTTTCTTCTTTATACCGGCCTAGTCTGCGATATAAAGGACATAGATTACCGTTTCCTACCCCATGTGAAGCAAATATTACATTCTTTAGAGCGGGCTTTTGAGTCCACGGACTTGGCCCCATATCATTTGAGTTTGACTTGGCTATTGCTATAGAAATCTTAATTCACCATGAGGATTCACCGTCGTGAAAAAAATGGCTCTTTGTACAAAATGCTCTTTGAAGTCTGGATCAGAATATTGTAGCCTTTCATCAAACTCTGCCCACGTCTGCATCAAACCACAGCTCAGCTGAGAAAGTAAGACTTTAACACAAGTGGAGCACAATTTAACCCCCCTCCCTCCACAAACACACACACACACACACACCAGGGCAACATTTGGAAAATCAAATCTGTAAACTTTAAAAGACTTTTTCGATATGATTTACTACTTGAGTTCGAGGGGATTTTGACGAATCACCGAGAAAGAATTGGTAAAACAAAACAAAAAAAAACAAGATATTGACATGTTTTTGTAGCTCGCAGCAGTGCGTAAAGGAAACAACAGATTTGATGGGATATATTATTAAAAACAAGAAAAACATATTAAGTGACTTTAAAAAAAAAGTTGCATATATTCCCTTAAATTTTAAGATATTTAATAACCGTCTGGAAGCTTCACAAAACCCGAGTGGCTCAATCAGAGGTTTCACTTTTGTCATACAAGATTTATTCAAAATACTCACAAATTACAAGGCAGTTCGGTAACGTTTACGCATTTGGAGTGCCGCTCGATTCCAGATATTCAAAAAAAAAAAAAAAGAAGAAGAGAGAACAAAATTGACAATGATACAAAAATCACAAAATGCTGCACTTTGATAAAACATTTAGAATTTCACGGTCGTATATCAAATACTGCAGGCTTATTCAAATGTTAACCCTCTGCACAAATGGAAAAAAAAATGTAAACATAATATGTTTGTACAAATAACTGCAGTTAAGAAACCGCTTCGAGACGAGATCCTTTACAAAACTATACCAACACCAACACATCGAAACTTATACAAAATTTACAAATGTACATTTGTTTTGTTGCCCTAATTGAAACATGCACTTTGGTTCGATAATACAAAAAAAAATTCCTCCGATATCAGGTTGAAAAATAAATAAAAAAAAAAACAGATCGAAACTCTAATTTACAAAATAATTTGACACCAACATAAGCCTACAATAATGTACCACATATAACGGATTTACACGACTCTCTCTCCACAAGTGGACCAGTGGGTCGTCGGGGCGTTTAGGCACCGAGCCAAACGTTTTCAATAGCTGAGGTTTTGAAAATATATTCTTTTTAGTGTGCCTGGAAATTAGCACGTCTTTAAGATTTGCACTTTTTCCTTCCAATGCGGTTTAAAATGCGCCACTTGGCTCTGGGCGTCTGTTTGGTGGCTCATCCACAAGGGGACCAGGAGGCCTTCACAGGCTCATAGGCACCAAAGCCAAAACCATTTTTAACAGTTAAGCTTCTGAAAATGTCACTTCTGGCCTGGAGGGAGGGGGAGGGGTGTGTGTGTGTGCGCGCGTGTGTGTGTATCTCTGTGTGTGTGTGTGCGTAAAAAGAGAGGGGGGGGGGGCAATTGGGTTAAAACGCGTCCCTCGGTTCTGGGTTCCTGTAAGGTGGCTCGTCTGTGGGGTCTGGCGTGGAGGGGCCGCTGGGTGGTGTTTGGGCGCCGCTGGCATCCGAGCTGTGGCACACGTACCATTCACTTAAATTCGCGGGCTGGGAGGCTCCGACCGGCTCCGACAGCACCGAGGAGCCCCCTGGCTCGCGGCCCAAGTCCGAGGAAGGGGACACCAGGGACGGGGTGGACGACTCGTAGCCCGAGCTGGGCGGGGGGGACTTGCAGTGCACCTTCATGTGTTTCCTCAGGGAGCTGGGGTGCGTGTAGGACTTATCGCAGCCTCGCACTTTGCAGTTGTAGGGCTTATCGCTGGTGTGGACGTGGGAGTGTTTTTTCCGGTCGCTGCTGTTGGCGAAGCGTCTGTCACAGCCGTCAAACTCACATTTGAAGGGCTTCTCACCTGTTAACAAGCGAAAGGGGGGGAGGGGGGGGACAGGACGTTAATCAATTTAATACACGTGGAAAAAAAAAGTGACGGCCATTGCAAAGCATCGCGTTGCGTAATTATTTCCTCATACATTCTTTATTTACTGACGATATTCTGGCAATTTTTACTGAGATATGAAATAATCTAGTGCGTAAACTCCATTTATGGAGACACATGGGTTTAAAATAGATCCAAGCATCTGTGACTTAAATAATATATATATTAAAAAAAATAAATACAATTTGACAACTTTAAAAAAATATATATATTTACATAATTTCCTCTATATTTCCTACTATTTACACACACATAGACAAACACACAACACACACACACACGCAGGACGTGATTGCACTGTAAAAAAGTTCCCCTCCTTTAGACAGACCTGTCACGAGTCTCAGTCTGGTGTAAACAAGGAGGGCTGAACCCCTACTGTCCTGGGTCTATACCTGGCGTCTGCATGCATCAAGGCATACGTCAAAAACAGACAAGCTATGAGCACAGACCTAGCAGGCCCAAAACCAACTGCAAAATAATGATAAATGAAAGTATCGCCACGCGCAGCCCAGGCTGCACCTACCGCGTGTTAACCACGACTATAACGCGTCTGCTCCTGGAATCCTGTAGAATGTCTATATGAACTTTCCGCGCCTTAATCATATTTCTACCTGATTATTACAAGGCAAAAAAGGAAGAGAGAGAAGAGAGAGAGAGAGAGAAGACAATCTGAATAAATTACACGGAAATCATCCGCTGCTGATTTTTCTCCTCCGATTAAAGCTTTTGAGAATATGTAATTGCCTCTGTCTAATTACACTTGCGGGTTGAATATCAATTTGACCTTCAGCTGTTGGGTTGAGAGAGCCAATCAAGGATATTAGTGTAGTACAAGAAACCGTCGAGGAACAGACCCCAGGGGCAGAGCCAGTCATAACCACACTTTCAGGATAGGTTTTAAACATGATATCAAAGACCAGGCCCCTTGGGAGTCAACACACAGAAATAATTTAACAGATTTGTACTTAGGTAATGTGAGCAAATTATATGAATAATACATAGGGTGCAGAAACGGAGCAGAGGGGGAGTATAGTGCCATGCAGCCATGGAGAAGAGGGGGGGAAGGATTGTAGTCATTGTATTAATTTTACATGTGTGACTCGACATTTTGAGGCCTTTTTCCTCCTCCTAAAGCCCCGCGAGTCAGCCATGTTGCGCCAGTATATGTTTTTTTTTAAAGTTAAGCTGTTTCGAGCTGCGTTGCACACACGTCAGTCTTTTTTCCCCCCTCATTCTTTCTTCTTCGTCTTTATTTTACGCACAGTCAAGTTCTGCCAACCTGTTGGTGAATCATTTTTTTCTGCACTTGTCAACTTGTTGCTTTGGCCAAAAAAAAAAAGGCTACAAAGTGCTGCTTCGTCCAAAAGTTTTATTTCACCACGCACACATGTCATATCACTCTGTGGGGAACACAAGTTGATATATAAGGCTTGTAATTGTCGAATAAAACTATAAGCTTCTGTCACGGGTCCAGCCAGTGACTAATGCTGGTACTATTATTTTAGATTATTTTATTACAGGCTCGAATGTATGCAGAAACGGCGTCGAGTGGTTGAAAATACGCACTTCATCATCTCAGTTACACTGGACGTGGGAAGATGCATCTCCAAGAACTCTGCTGCCAGTCATGTCTGGCATGCGCTAAGCTACTTTGGACAGACCTGACGTTGGGCCTCAATCTTTGTGCTGTGGTGTAAACAAGAGGTTGAACCGTCAAACGCCTGAGTGAGCTGTACCACGACCCACGAAGCTCAAGTTAAAAAAAAATGCAAGCACTGAAGCAACTCGTAACAAACAGGTGGTCAATAGCTGTTGCGTCCAGACGCATCCGCAGAACAGGAGTTTTTTTAATGCATTTTTAATGCGTAAAATTAAAGAAAATGAAATGAAAGCAACAAAAAAAACAACCTGGAAAATATGCAAACCGTCTCTTAATAACGTGCGCCATGACATGTTGAATTTAAACACGGGATTTGATTTTTTTTTTTTTTAAATACAGCATTTCCTTCTATGAATATATAGCTACTGACCTGTGTGCGTCCTTTTGTGAATCTTAAGATTCTCGGATCTTGCGAACACTTTCCCACAGCCAGGGAACGGGCACGGAAACGGTTTCTCCCCGGTGTGCACTCGAATGTGATTTACAAGTTTGTACTTGGCTTTAAATGGTTTGCCTTCCCTCGGACACTCTTCCCAAAAACATATGTGGTTCGCCTGCTCCGGTCCGCCGACGTGCTCCACCGTCACATGCGTTACGAGTTCGTGCATCGTGCTGTAAGTTTTGGAGCAAAGTTTCTTCGGCGCGTGCTCCGGCTCCAGCCACTTGCAAATCAGCTCTTGCTTTATCGGCTGCCTCATGTAGCGGAAAAAGGCGCCGGCTCCGTGGTGGTGGTGGTGATGGGCGCTGAGATTCATGTTCAGATTCAGACCACCGTAGCCGTGCAACGGCGAGGAAGAGAACGGATCAGCCCTGGAGCTTGCCACTTGACTCAAGTGATCAGACCTAACGTACATTTCTCCAGGTAGTCCTAACCTTATTTGTCCATTCAACGCTTGGCCACCCGGTGATCCGCTAGAAGGCTGGTCGTGATGGAGTCCGGAGAAGAGGGTATGGTTCCCAGCGTCAGGGTGATGACCATAGTGTCCGGGATAGCTACCTGTTGTTGAGACAAACATTCCGTGGTGAGAGGCTGAAGTAGTCTGGTCAGTCAGCACTGGCATGGCTTGAGCTGTCAGATCTCTCCGGATGAGGAAATCCCTACCTGCGGATAAAGCCTGGGCCGTGTGAGACATGGAATAGGGGACCGATGTCGCCTGAACCGGGCCAAAAGCTCCCGTTTGACTGGAGACCACTTCACTGTGGCCTGCCATATGATGATTGTGGTGGTGGTGATGGTGGTGGGGATAATGATGGGCTGGGCTGATTTTGAGGGCCGCGGAGTGCCCCATGTGTTCTGGCCCGAATGGACTCGGCCCCAGGCGGGGTTCCGCAGTAATCTCCCCAGGGTGCGAGTGAGCCATTGAGTGTGGATGGCTGCTGAACCCCGGGAAGCCTGTCACGCTCTGAGGGGTATGGTGGTGATGATGGTGATGGTGGTGAGCCCCTGCCAAGTCAACTAATCTCAGCGCCGTGTTCCGTTTGGAAAACGTAGGGTCCATCGCGGGGCTTCCCAAAGCATCCACGCTCATTACTTCCTAATTTTAGAATAACTTGACAGCAGGCAAAATAATAATGATGATGACAAATATATTTTAATCGCAATGAAAAATAAAGAAAAAAAAACTTTTTAAAGTTAAGGTCTATCTGCAGACTACATGGAATCCCATTCGGTTGAGAGGCAGCAGCAGGACGCTTTGATACTGAATAGAGATTCGTGGTAGGCGCTGCAGCCCGTGGAGCTAAACAATGACCCTGCGCTCTAATTGGTCAGAGCTCGGTGATTGACGTCACCAGTGACAGTTTCCAACGTGAAGAAAAATGTCTTAGTGACAGCGAGCACGCAGTGCGCATGCGCAGTGCCTCAGGCAACGCTTGAGAAAAATAGTTGTTATGCAAAGGTTATTGTACAATAAAACTCGTAAAAAAAGTTGATCCAGATATACAGTCGTCTTTCTTTTGTCGCAGCGAACAAAAGGCTGCGCGGCTATGAAATAGCGATTTCCCCACTTTGATTATGCGATTACAAAACAGACCGTCTCGCAAGAGTATGCATATTGTCACTATAAAAAAGTTGTAAGGGATCATAAATAATGCAGTGATATCTTCATTTTGCCCTGCAACGTATGAAGGACAACTTTACGCACAAATTACGCACAGCTTTACGCACGCTTACGATCGATGTCAACGGAGAAATCTTGCCAACTTAACTAAAAGGAAAACTCCACGTGGGAGTTTGAAATAGTCCGGAGTACATACCATTAATATGGGCTTTGATAAACACCCGTATTTACATATCCATCCGTTTGCCCTTCAGCGCGTAGGCTACTACAGTCTTGACTCCGTGCTCTGCTCGGTGGGATCCGTGTGTGCAGTAAGTGTGAACAGGGCGAGCTGCGGCCATTGTCCCGAGGAAAAAAAAAATGCAATGGACGGGACCTGTTGTTATGATCCGGGGTAATTTCGCTTTAGACCCAGGACGGCAGCAGATGAGGGTCACAGGAGGTGGTGCCGTTGCAGACTTACGTTCAAAATAAAACGTGTGTGTACTGTAAGTATCGGTTACTACAATCTTATCCTGCAAAGTGTTTAAAAATACTTGATTCTGGCGATTGTTTGATGCGTTCATTTGAATGCTTAGAAGAAAAGACGTGAATGTTTGTAATGGTTCTTGAAAAAAAAAAATCCGCACCGTTTTATATCTGCCATTCACTGATGGAATATGCCTTTTTAAACCATTTAAAAAACACTATTTCGAAAGATTAATTTGTACTTGTTAAATTGTTAAAGTTCGTTACTGAAAACAGACTATAATCTTCAACATTATCAGGTGTACATTATTGTTCTGCTGCAAAACATGCATAATGGATAATAAAACCAATTGAATATCACTAGCACATTTAGAACATCGTTATTATATTTAGATTATTTTATAATCCTGATAATTTATAATTAAGACTTTATTGTCTTTAGTTGTTTCGGTTTTTGTCGTCTTCACAACTAGTTTATATGTTACCGAACGTTTTACATTTCTGTGGATGTTTGGCTTTGGAGGCTTAATCGTTGAATTTGAAGGCGTAAAGATTGGATTGGTGTGTGTGAAGTGACCCTAAAAAGGTCATAAAAGGATCACGTTGCTGTCAGTCAATTGCAAAATGTGGTAACGTGTGTCATTTGACTTCTGAGTCGATATTTTATATTTTGTGAACACTGCAAGACCACAAAAAAGGCATTTCACTCGGTCAACTCGTATTAATACAATGAAAATCAAGTGGCTAAAATATTTACAAATATTTTTGGATCACAGATTGTTTCACCATTTAAGTAATTAACTATATAGACCGACTAATTAAGCTCTCACTCACTTGTCTGATATTATTGCATTGAGAAAACAATTGAAAAACTCCTCCTGTAAATTATTTCTCTGAATTGACACGTCAAAATCCTTGGTGACAGCGTCCCATCTAGCAATTTAGAAAGTGAGTCAATATTTGGAGACGTGACGGATCCAAAAGATGTTTATTAAGTGGCCTTTATGGGGTTCACAGCTGTAGCCTTCAGAGGCATCAGCACCAGCGTACAATGCACAACTCTCAAGTGCTATTTCTGGTCCAAGTTATGCAGGCGCTCACACTTTAAGATGAGTAAGCAGGGGAGTCATGTAAGATTTATTTTTTTTTAAAGCTGAATAATGCAATTAAACTGGAAACTAAATTAAATACTAGTAATAGTTCCTGGTAGTCGTTTTAAAATCTACAGTTTGACCCCCATATTATAGGATAATCAGATTGGACGATTATTGGTATTTCAATAAGGACGCGTCTTTTACGCACAGAAATGAAACATGTCAGCATCTCTTCCACGCACATGGAAATTCCAAATGTGCACACGTGTAATTCAAGCAACTCGTTTCTCTCCACTCAATTTAGAATTCAGCCTCATTTGTCTGACTCTGACCTCTAGTCTCGTTTTCCCTCTTTTTTTTCCCAATGATATGCCATTCTTACCGTTTTCCACCTGTTGAAAGATCCCTCCTTTGCAAAGCAGAGTGCTGGTTCTACCTAAACAGGTCGGATCAAGTTCTAGGGCTACTTGTTAAGTTGATAACAACACAACTTCCTCCCTTTCCTTGGTCTCCCAAGACTGACTTGGAGAATGCCTTGCAGGAACTAGCCTAGTAGCCAAGAAGATATTTTAATGGTTCGCATGGCACGTCTGTGCATGTGGCTTTGAACTCTAGCAGCCGGAGGTTCCTGCAGAGAGCGCCGCAAATCCCACTTGATAACTTCGACAACCCACAACGTTTTACACACAGGCTATGCATCACTGGGCCTGCAAAAATGAGTAAGTTGCACAAGCGCAGCCAAGCCGTGATGGATACATTCGGCATACGAGCGGGTCCAAGTTAAACACTGGCCCACGTATAGTCAAGGTAAGCTTTATGAAGGCAGGACGCTGGTGAGCGTGATGATGTGGAAATCTAAAGCACAGATGTTCCACTTGGTGTGAGCTTCACCAGGGTGGACACAGAAAAAAAAACTGTGTTCAGGTCGGGAGGGAAGACGCACAGGAGTGCGCGCACGAAAACAAAGCGTTCTGTGGATTCCCATCGAAGTGAAAGGGATAAGCTGATAATAACAGGCCTCGAAAGAGCGTGGTGACAGTCAACTGACTTTATATCAACCTCTGGGGTTCCTTAGGGAGAGACATTACACTTTCCATTACCTGTACCTGACGCATGTTATGGGGTCCAAGGTCCAAACCTCTGGATGCTCAGAGGTTCATCCAACATGCAATAAATTAGATTTGCGCCCAAATATGTAGATAGATAGATAGATAGATAGATAGATAGATAGATAGATAGATAGATAATTATAGTCTACCTATGTGACTGAAAAGGCAGTCTGTTATTCTAATGTCCCCAGGTTAACAAAGACAATGTGACACATTTGCTTTATAAACTGTTATGTGGCTGCAAAAACGTGCTCTGACTGTCTACGAGGCTGCAATTGTCCTCGGTCTCTCCAACTTTTTTTTGTTGTTGTTGTTGCTGTTATTCAGCCTTTTAACCAAATTCACAGTCAGCAATCTCACAATATCTAGGATTGATGATGCAAAGAGGCCAATAGAAGTGTGGGCCCTGCACCGTGGATTGTTATTTGGTGAGTGGATGTTATTGGGGGGAAAGGGGCTTCGCCAATGAGGAGCCGGCTCCGGCACCACGTGACTACCCCCCTCCTCTCCCATTCATCAGGGCTGGACTGTGTTGTCTTTTCAATTCATTTATCTGCAGGAATGATTGCGACTATCAGTCTAGAGCTCACCGCCTGACTGAGGAGGTGAAAGTTGCGCCACAGGAAGATAAACCGCAAAAGACAATATTGCATGTATACATGGTTTTGCGTGTGCATCGGATGCGCGCAGCTATAGGGGAATTCCTCTCGCCTTAAAGAAAAAAAAAAAGTAAACAGAGAAATCGGTGGATTTGAGAGTTTGCTCAGTCGAGTGAGGTCCAAGAGATAGAGAGAGAGAGGGGGAGGAAGAATATCTGTGCGTGATTTTTTGATTTCTGCTCTCAGTCGTCTCGGCGAGTCTAGACTGAAGATGCTCTTGGACGCAGGACCGCAGTATCCCACCATAGGAGTCACTACTTTCGGCTCCTCGCGGCATCACTCAACAGGCGAAGTCACAGAGAGAGAAGTGGCGTTGGGGATAAATCCGTTCGCGGATGGGATGGGCGCCTTCAAAATAAACCACAGCTCCCACGACATCGGCTCCGGACAGACGGCGTTCTCCTCCCAGGCGCCCGGCTACGCGGCTGCCGCCCTGGGACACCACCACCACCCGACCCACGTTGGCTCTTACTCCACGGCGGCGTTCAACTCCACCAGGGACTTTCTGTTCAGAAATCGGGGCTTCGGGGATGCCGCCGGGGCGCAGCACAGTTTGTTCGCCTCCGGAAGTTTCGCAGGGCCCCACGGACACTCAGATGCGGCGGGGCACCTGCTCTTCCCGGGGCTCCACGAGCAAGCGGCGAGCCACGCGTCTTCCAACGTGGTCAACAGCCAGATGCGGCTGGGCTTCTCGGGGGACATGTACGGACGGGCCGACCAGTACGGCCACGTTACGAGCCCGCGGTCCGACCACTACGCCTCGACCCAGTTGCACGGCTACGGCCCCATGAACATGAATATGGCCGCGCACCACGGCGCAGGGGCCTTCTTTCGGTACATGCGGCAGCCGATCAAGCAAGAGCTCATCTGCAAGTGGATCGAGCCGGAGCAGCTGACGAACCCGAAAAAGTCGTGCAACAAAACTTTTAGCACGATGCACGAGCTGGTGACCCACCTGACGGTGGAGCATGTGGGGGGACCGGAGCAGACCAACCACGTCTGCGTGTGGGAAGAGTGCAGCAGAGAAGGGAAGCCGTTCAAAGCCAAATACAAACTTGTAAATCATATCAGAGTACACACCGGAGAAAAGCCCTTTCCGTGTCCGTTCCCCGGCTGTGGCAAAGTATTTGCCCGATCGGAAAATCTAAAAATTCACAAAAGGACTCACACCGGTAAGGCGCGCGCAGATCGGCCTCAGTTTCCTTCCCTTTTTTTTTCTTTTTTTTTTTTACGGCCAAATCGATGCTGACAATAACCATCCAAAATATGCATGCGATCTGGGTTATTATTTATTAGGCAGCTGGAGTCACTGGCATGCGATGCAGTACAGTTGTCAACAGAGAATATTTCATAGGCTTTTTATTAGCCTTGTTATGCTGTGTGAAAATGCTATTTGTGATACACATTTACGTTTAATTGAATGGATTTATTCATGAGCCTAAGAGTGGTTAAATTAATTTGCAGCCTCGACTAAGTCGATATTGTGAAGGGGAATTGAATTGGAAGTATAAAAGGCTGCTTAAAAAAGAATTAATTAAAGCAATATTTAATTTAGAAATGTGTAATATGCCTTGTTTTGTTTTGCTTTTTAAAAAAAAAAAATCCTCCCAGGGTAAAATCGCTGATTTTTTTTTTCTTTTCATGTGTGTCTTTATTTATAGGTGAGAAGCCTTTTAAGTGTGAGTTTGAAGGCTGCGACAGGCGGTTTGCAAACAGCAGTGACCGCAAGAAACACATGCACGTCCACACGTCGGATAAACCATATCTCTGCAAAATGTGTGACAAGTCGTACACACACCCCAGCTCCCTCCGAAAACACATGAAGGTAAAAGACAAGAAATAAAACACGCCCGGTGGCTTTTTATTCCTATTTTTTTCCCCTCCCCTCTCTTTTCAGTGCTCACGCGTTTTATTATAAAGGATTATTATACGGTGGGATTGTTTAAAATGTAAAATGCATTTTTTTTGTTGTTGTTGCACACTAATGTGTAATATTATGATATACGAGAAGAGGTTAGAGATTTTTTTTTTAATTCCCATGTTGAAAATAGAGAAGTTAATTTGCTTTGACACTTTTTTCCTTTCTTTTCTTTCAACCGACAAATCAGATTAAGATCTTAATGAGAAAATGTTTTGTATTTTTTTTTCTTGCACATGCAGCCAAATTAGGAGTTCGAATGTATTTTTTCCCCCTGCTTTTCATTAACGATAAGCAAAAACTGAATGTTTTTTTTAATTTATTATTATATATTTTTTTTTGTTCATATGTGTGTTCTATTTCCTTCTCATTGTTGAAGGTCCACGAATCCACCAACCCAGCATCGCAGCCATCTCCAGCGGCCAGTTCGGGCTACGAGTCGTCCACGCCTCCCACCATAGTATCGCCGTCCACAGAGAACCAGAGCAGCAACTCCATATCACCAGCAGCCTCAGCAGTTCACCACACAACCAGCCACAGCACGCTGTCGTCAAATTTCAATGAATGGTACGTGTAAATATTTTTGAGAGAAAGAGCGAAAGAGAGAGCGAAAGAGAGAGACAGAGAGAAAGGAAATGAAAGAAAAAAAAACAAACAAACCCGAAAAGACTTGCAGAATTAAAACTGCTTTGGGATCAAAAGACTTTTTAAGTCAGCCAGTGATGGACTGAGAAAACACGGGAGGCCCAAACGATCAATTAAAAGGCTGTCTTAATGTCAAAGAAAGAGAATGCATGGACAAAAGGAGGCAAGGACAGCCACCAAGATAAACTTTTTTTTTTTTCCTCTTTTCCTCCCCTCGATATTTCTTTGAGTCTTTATTTTTACAGCTCAGAAGAGATCTCAAAAAAAGCATGCTATCTCCGGGCCTGATTTTTGATTTTTTTTTTTTTTTTTTTGTACATAAAGGATTTCACCCAAGTTGGAAAAAAAATGTAATATTTTATTTTGTAAATAGTTCTATCACAGTTTAAGGGAATTTGTGAAAAATGTGGTCCCTAGATATATGGAATAATGAGATGGTTTTAAGAATATTGCGATGAATAGACTTCATTGAAAAGAATGTTATAGTTGTGTACCAAATGTGAATTATTCAGTATTACTACAGTCTACACGTCGACCTAACCGACTCTTAGTATTAATGTGCTTTTGTAGCCTTATTCAGTGCAACATTTTCGTCCAAGGTCCAGTTTGAGTAGCACCAGTATCATTGTTGTTATTTGTCATGTCGATAAAAAAAATCGTGTAGTGAAAGCCTGAAATTCCGTGTCAATCTGTTTATGTACGTGATAAATATAAAAAAAAATCTCTGTCAATTGCTTTGTCTGAAAGGAAGTATTATTATTACATGTAAGTAGCTCAATTTTCCATATTTATCCGCATGTAAAGGACCGGTAACATGTTAGAAATGATCGGTATTTATGGAGAAATGCGCTCGTATGTAAAATTTAGTTTACAAAAAAAAATGTTTGGATACATTTTCGTACTATATTAAAGGATTAAAAAATACAATAATGCAATGCGTTGGAGGTTTTTCATTAGTGTTTGAGGTGCTGTGTGAAACTCTAATGGGTTATTTTCACATTTCTACCAAAACAGACTTTTTTTTTTTAACACAGTAGATTCGATGGAGGAATTATTGCATGTATAGATGCACAAATAATTTTAACTGTTTACTGTGTGTGTGTGTTTTTAGAAATGTGTGTGTGTGTGAGAATGCATCCTGTTTTTTTCTTTTTTTAAACGCACTGTCACAACTTTTCTGACAGTCAATAACAAGTAAATCCCCCCTCCCCCTCTCTTCCTCCCTCCCTCCCCTCACACACACACGCTCTCTCTCTCTCTCTCTCTCTCACACACACACACACACTCCTCCTCCACCACCCCTCTCTCTCTCTCTCTCTCTCTGCATCTTCTGTTTATCCAAAATTAACATCCAACACTTTGCCCTCCAGTAATGTGCAAATTAAATCGATTAATCACGGCGGTTGTTCCTACAGTGTAAACCGGAATAGTTTACGTTACTTAATTGTTCGGGAATCTAATTTTCGCAATCTAATTCATTTCCCTTCCCCGTGCGTTTTTGTCGGATTTCATAGATTTAAGGGAGCTGAGCATGAGGAGTCAATGTGGCCCCCTCATTGTTCCAGGCTGCAGCTTGCTTGACCGCCCCATTAGGCAGAGATCACATCAGCAGCCGCCAGTGATCATGGTTAACACTGGCAGTGCGCGCGGAGCCACGATCTGTCAGTCTGCAGCTTTGTCACCAAAAAAAAACAAAAAACGTTCCACCATCGAAAAGATCTAAATAGTGATTTTAATATTTAGTAAAAAAGTGCACAGGACATGCGCGCACGTGCATGTTTATCAGCAACAACACACACACACACACACACACGACTCCCTCCATTTTAGATTATTTGTCGAAATGTATTGAAATGTATTCATATTTTCTTTTCACGGACTATTACATTTGGAGATAAATGAGGGATGGTAATAAAATGACTTTTTTCGACTCTATTTAACACTATCTATCTATCCGAGGTTCCGCTCACACTGAAGCTTTGCTGCAGAAAGCCGTGCGAATTGTGTTTTTTTATTTTATTTTTATTGTTTTTTTTTTGTCAGAAAGTCAGTTTGCAGCTTTGTAGGGGGAAAAAATGCGTCACGTGTAACTGGAAATATGAATAGTGTTAATTTGTGTCACAGGCGAAATATTCCACACGTGCGCCACGATTAATTTTAGAGATGCGGATATTTCACAGGAAAACTATTTATAATGTGAAATTATTTTATTAATAATAGGAGGGGAAAAATTCAACCCTGGAATATGTCAGAGTTGTGTTTGGTTTTATGGTTATTTTACTCATTATGCCCACAGATTTGAGTTCACTCTTTTTTTTTTTATTTCTCATGACCTCACTGATGGCACAACCTTTTTCTTTTACGCTGCGCCTTTAACGTGCCAAACGCGACTGATCGCAACGCGTGAGCCCCGAATATGCTGTTTAATTTCCACTTCATGCTTCTGTCGTATCACTTTACACTGAAGCTACGACGCCTTGTCGAAAATTTATATATTTAAAAAAAAATCGCTGGAGTCGACGGCAGCAGCAGCAGCAGCTACGACTACTACTACTACCAGGCTGCTGAGAGCTGATGGTGATTCTAGATCAAATAGCAGCGCTGAAGGCAGAAAGAAAGGAGGAAAAAAAAAACGCATCCACTTTAAATGTATTTACGCTCAAGTCTGAAAATGACAAACACTCAGATATCAGGAAAGCGCAGGCGCCGGCATCATGAATATTTATCGCCAGCAAAGCACTTGTGGGCCAGTAAACCGAGCCTGACGTTTGTGTTACCAAGGTAGAGACACTCTGCAGCTTATCTGCGCATCAAATATCACACAGAATGGTGGTTCAGCTTTTCCCTTCATGTTGTTTTCACGCATTTAAAAGTCAGAATTGCCTTTTTCTCCCCCCCTCTCTCTCTCTTCGACGAAACACGAGTGTTCAGTAAATAGACTCGTCCTTTATATGTGTAAAAACGTTAGAAAACACACAGTAGGTGTCATGGGATAGTTGCTGCATTATTCCTTTTTTTTATTATTGAATATGGCTTCCCTTGTTCTCTAAGCATTTTTCATGTGTGCAGGTAGTTTAAATAACTTTTTTTTGGGAGTATTTTTTTTTTCTTTTCACCAGAGTAACTAAATCCATGGATAGAATAGAAGCAGATATAATCCCGTGCCCCCTTGATGGATGAGGTGCCCAAGCTTTTGCCAGGACTGTGATCTGCATGCCCAGCTGCCGCCACTCATTGAGAACTAAATCGATAAGTTAAACATTTGCAGTTGGGTTTAACTATTAGGTTCCAGGCGAAATGAGCCCGCCTAAAAGACAGAGGGATATGTGATAGCCTGCATGTCTATTTTTTTCTTAAAAAAAAAAAAATGCTAAAAAAAAAAATCTCCAGTCATGAAATAACTCGCAAGACTTGTATTCTACAGTCTCCATCTGCTGAGCTTAAGAGTCCTAATAGAAAAAGGTCAAATTCAAGTCAAGGCCACTTTAGTTTATTGGCATGCATACGTTTCAAAACGCCTCCAAGAAACTCTGTCAGCTATTTGCAGCCATAAAACGATTTCATTGCCAGTAATGGAGCAATCCATCCCACAGTAGACGTCTAAGTTTGTTACAACGATAATCCATATCGGATTTTTTGTTTTATTACAGAAAACTATTTAATATTGTCAAAGCTCCAGATGGTTGTTTTTCTTTACTTTTGAAGTTTGGGAATTTAACTTTTTTTTTTTACACATGATACATGAAAAATATGTTTTTTATTTTATTTTTACGCACGACTAAACAATAGATTCGATATAATTATTTTTCCTTAATTTGTCTAAATAATAATATGGCTCCATGGCTTGTGTTTTTAAAAAAATGGTCGTCGTCTTATCTTATCAAAAACAAAACTCGAAATCTCATCCATTTAAGATCACTTTACAGTATTTAAAGATTTTCCGCTTTTCTTTAAATCGGCATAATTATTGCGCGTAATTGCTCTGACGTCTTTGACTTGGTCACATTGCTCCCGCGCGCGTCCACAGGGATTTAAAGGTGCACTCCATCTTCAGAAATGTCAAACTATTACAAGACACATAAACATACAACATTCCCTTGCTCTTTTTTCTCTCTGTGTATATATATTCCCTGTTTCTATGTTAGTCTTAAATGGTGTTTGCCTGCTTTATGATAATTCCGGCCGGGTGCCCCATCGCTGATTGGCACATTAATCTCCTGCTTTGCCACGCGGTCCCAGCGCCGGGGGTTGGAGGAGCTGGCTTCGTTAGAGTGAAACATAGACTCCCGGTGACCCCCGTTGCATCAGTTGTGGTCTCTGACACGCTATTAAGTTTAGACCATGCAGGAGATTTGTGGAGGCGCTGACACGGTGTTGTCGCGTCGCCCCCTTCTCTTTGACGTGTTGCTAAATGAGGCCACTCCAATTAGCTCCTTGCGACAGGGTGAGACTCCTGCACACCTGTGCAAAAATAAATAAATAAAAAATAAATCCCTGTCTATTTATTCAGAAAAAAAAAAGTCATCGTATTCACACCTGAGCCGGACACATTATTATAGCTCACTTAATGTGTTGGTACGTTGCGCGTTGGCAACAGTTAAATCCAGGAAGTGGAACTGGCAACCTATGAACTTCCGGTTCCACCCCCCCACCCCCCTCTAATTGTAGGTCTTAAAGGGCCGATCTGTGTTTTTTTTAAAAATATGATTTTACGCACGTTTATTTACCTACAAACACCGGAATCCCGAATTTCACCACTGATGAAATATCATATGGAATTAGAAAAGGGTTTTCATTGGAGGTGGGGGAGGGGTGATGACATTAAATTAATCAGGGAGGGGGGTGGGGGGTGGGGGGGGTCCTCCCCCAGGAAATTTTGAGCTTCAATCAGTTAATTTCTTGCCTTCTGGTGTGTTTCCTGCATCAATTCCATTCAATGCAAAGGAAAACACACAATTCAAACACCATATATGTAATATAATGCAGTGAGGCTTTCAAATATCTATTCTATCTATTATCCCTGCTGAGTCAACAAAAATATAGGCGTGATTTATTCTTTTTTTTATTTTTCCATGATAAAAGTCGTCTGTTTCTTTCATGTTTTAACCGGGGGAGACAAATGTATGTTTTTAAATACTGAGGGGGACATATTCCTGCATCCTCCGCAAAATCTACACCTATGGAAAACATGATTAGAACCCAAACGAGTTATTGCTTGTGTAGTTAATAGTGCGTTATAAGAGTTGTCAGTAGCGATGGCAGTTTTCTAATTGTGGTTTACCTGTAGTATTTTGTTTATCTTAGGAACCTGAGCTAATTTATTAAAAAAGGCATTTAAGCCTAAGCTAATTTAGTAAATTCGTCAGCCTGGCTGACTTTGATACACACAGTAAAAAGAAGAAAAGACATGCATATGGCGCCTTAATGTTCTGTTCGATGGAGAGGTGTTTCTCGCTTGCAGAGCAGCTTGTCGACATCTGTTTATCTGATGACTCTGATAATGACTTTGTTATTTTGCAATGAGGATGTCCAGCCAAAGGTCGTCACTGGCAGATTTCGACTGATCCATTCCACATCACAAGGTTTTCGTGCATCACAAGGTGGCCTGGAGGAAAACATGGCTGCATCCATATGAGCTTCAAGGTTTTCATTGTTTTAAGGGACACTAAGCCCGATACAAACAGATGTTGGTTTTTCATCTTGTTGCATGCACGTCCTCCTCCTCCTCCTCTGGAATTTAACACTGAATCCCAACTAACTAAATTGGTTGCAGACTACCATTTTTAACGATTTAGAAAAGCCTTTGTCCTTGATCGTTATTGTGCTGTACAAAAAAACAAATTTCATTTTTTTTCCCCCTAAAATCGACCAATATCAGATTTATTTTATTTTCCAATATGCGATTTTGCTTTCTTCAATTGATTAACTTGTCATGATGAGTAATGGATTCGGTTAGGGTTTACGATTTCCAGGACTTGTCTTTAAAGTCTTGATGCAGCTTTAAAAAAAAAAAAAAAAAAAAAAAAAAGTAAAAACGGCTGGTGTTGCAAATCAAAGTCAGAGAAATGGGACAAAAATTCATTTTTTACATTTTTCTGGTCTTGAGTAAATCATTCTAAAAAAAAAAAAAAAAGAACATTTGCAATGAAACAAGCTGGGCTCATATTTCTCCTGCTTAGGTGGGTCATGCATGCGCAATTGCGGCCATTTTTTGCTACATTAATATCTACACTTTTGTTCCCCCCTGCAAACATTTGCTGCCTTTATAATTGTTCTGCCTCACTGTTGTTCAGTTTGATTCTGATAATGGACGTGCATCCATCATTCAGAGTCCAGTGCGCACTGTGGCTGTGTGTGTCGTGAGAGTGTGTGCATCTGCAGATATTTTCCATTGCTTATTACTGAAGCCTCTCCGACATCAAACCTATTCTGTGTGGAATAAAATCGAGGCAGTGTCATCATGCCAAAACCCTAAACATGCAGTAAAATGTTATGACTCAAAAGAAGTATGTTAAATCTCGTGACTCAAGGGAAGTATAAAGAAACATATCATTTCATTAGACATTTTCACTGACCTTATCAGAAGACCTTCGAGTCATTCTGATACAATGGATTTAGCATATAATGCAGGAGGCATCAGCAACACATTTTAACAAGAGAAGCGAATCAGCGGCATCCTGTTAAAACTACTGACGCTTCAATCCTACCTGACACATCCCACCTCTCTAGCGCATTCATTTATAATTACATTGGCATCAGAGAAAGAGAGTGATTAAAAGTAAGAATTGGCAAACAAAATGTGATATGTGGTAAGGTATCATCATACCAGTACGCTTGGCATGGGATATTTTTTCACCAGCTGCATCAGCAGGACACAGGGGGGAAATGCAACTTGACTGGTGATGGGAGCCAAGAAAGATCTGGAAGCTGAATGTGTCTGCGGGTCTGTCTGCGCATGTGGGCGGGTCAGTGTGTGTGTGTGTGTTTGTATGACTGTGCACTAAGTGTTGAACTCTAGCAGGCAAAGGATATTAGCTACCTAATGTTGCCAGAGGATAGATCTGGGAGTCTACATGTACATCATCTGCCAAGGAATATGAGTCATTATAGAGAAAACTGGTGCAATGAAAAATCTGATCAGACAAAGGCAAGAAAAAATACATAAATCTTAAATTGCACAAAACTTAATTTGGTACAACTGTTTGTCAGCAGGACTGTCAAGTTTGTTGTGCTTATTGTGAATCCGCTAAGTGAGATGTACCGAATCCTACCCAACAATCTCCTGATGTCTAACACATGGTTCAAACCTGTGTGCAGCAGCTGTCTCCTGTAAGTATCACACTGTTCGATTTTACGTCAGCGACTCTGATAGTCCCGCATACCAGAGTTCACCGAGTGATACGACGTGGATTAGGTGAGAATAGATGAAAATCGCTGATGTAACAGGGTCACGACGCTTCCAGAAGCTGCAGTGACCTCTGTGCTCCTTTGACAGGGGTGTGAAGAAACTGTGAAAAAGCAGCTCTCCAACAGTATTCCATGCAGCTATGCTAAGCCTTATGGACATGTAGAGGGACGCAAAAATAAACAAATTGCTAAAATTCTTTAAAGTGGGAAAATGTGGAGATCGATAAGAGATGTTTCATGCTTCAAAACATGTAAATCCACACTTTTAAAAGGGATCTTCACAGATTATGTTAAAATTTCATTATTTTATTGTCTTCTACATCATTGTTTTTGGGTCAGGAAAAATTGTGTTTGAGGTTGAGTTAAAGGTCTGTAAAATGTCAAATAAATAAATAAAAACACAAGCTGAAAAATAATCAGATGCTTAAATTGGTGGTTTCATGTTTTCTTGCATTTTGATGACCCAAAGTAAAAGGGATCTTAAAAAAATAAAAAAAGAAACTTTTTTTTTTTTTTTTTTTTTACATTTTGAATCAAAGCAGTTTGGTCACATTAACAGAGGGACCAACCGTTTGACAGCCGCAACTGTGCTTATTCGATGTGTTTACTACTAATAATTTCAAAATAAAATGCAGTGCATTTCCTACATTATAAGCCGTGTACATCCCATTCATTCCAGTTGCCTGTGCTCACCCATGGCTTGATTGCAAATTATTGGTTCAGATTTACTCGGTCCAGGTGTCTGCCGTTTATTATTTTTTTCCCCCTCAATTAATCACAAATTGGTGTTTCCACCTGCAACGGGCCACGCCGCCGCTTTTTTTTGGTGGAAAATGTATCGAAAGAGGTATTAACAAATTGTCAGAATTGTAATGTTTGTATCATGTAAATCAATAATAAATATCTCAAACTGAAATACATTTTCATGACTGCATTAAAGCAGCACCTGTATTTGCTGCGTCATTGTTGCTCGCACAGCATGGGCCTGTGCTCGGGGATTTCAAAACTAATGATAACAACTGAGGAGGGCTTATTACAATGCAATACAATGCTTCCCATTTCAGAGGATTATGTCAAGGTGAGGTCATATGACATGTGTGATGCCTGCATATGGAAACAGTTCACTGACTTTGTCACCGTTTTTTTATATATATATAATTAACCATGTTATTTATATTATAAATTCAATTTCTTAAAAGATGCTTAGAAGACATGGTTACTTGTAATGTTGGAGCAGTCTATGTCTGGAGGGGGGGGTTGCTCCATTTAAAAAGGCACATAAAATGTTAACTCACACAAAAAGGTCAAGTCTATCCAAACAGCAAGGCTTTAACTGACTTATAACATCTAAACTTGGCGCAAAATGATAGGAATGAAATCTGGATAAAGGTTTTGTGCCTTGAACTTCGTGTTCTTGGAGCACAAAGGATGGCGGCAACAACTGAGCGTGAATCCACATTGCACAAGTTAAGTTGCACTGGGGGTTAAAGGCATCCTGGGAACTTGTCAATAGCTTTTGCAATGTAGCATTGAATGTTGAAACCCTGCTTTCCCTGCAAACACCCGACACTGGATGGATAATGGATAGTGAAATATATAAATATATAATAAAACTGACATTATAAGACATAATGACTTATTTTAATATAAAATCGTGCCGGCCTTGTGTGAGTAATCAGTCTTGTTTACTTGTCGCAAAGTGAATATCAGCACCCGTTTTTAAGTGTCCTATTTGTCTGCAGTCACTTGTTTAAATAAATAAATATATATAAATAAATAAAAACATGTGACAGCCCCCTGTACTGCATCCACACTCAGCTATTTCCTATAAAGCCGCACACAGCAGTGGTTTATGTCTAATGGATAAGTGTTGATATTAAAAAAGAGCATCCAGCTGAACTTCTTGTTCCTGTCCAAATTGAAATATACGTTCGTCGTCGCTTCACAGCAAACTGCAGCCCCGTCATTGAACAGATAAATGGTGGCATGTTGCTATCTAATGGCAAGTGGAGTGATTGTTTGAAAGCAGCCTTTTCTTTCTATATATATAAGCTCTCTCCTCTAGTTGTTTGTATTTTCCTTTCAGAAATAATTGCTTTATGCTTAAAACCTCAATCTGTAATTGACTCACTGTTCGAGCTCTGTGCTGCACCACTGGCTTTGTTTATGTTTTGATTTATGCGATTGAGAATTTATTTTTCTTTTAATCCAAAAATGGCTGAGGTGCAAAAAAAGTAATAATAATATTCAGACACAACATGTAAATGTTTTGAGGGAGTAAAAGTTGTTTTTTTGTCATTTAAGTTTGTATTAATGTCGCTTTTTTATGTTGAATAAACAGATTATTTGCCGTTCATCATTCTTATCAGTTCTTCCGGATCGAAACATTTCACCAGCACTTCAAGGATTGAATCCGAAACCACCGAAGATCAGAGAGCATTTTCTCTATGGTAGCTCTTGATAATCTATTCAAGTCATAACACCCTGTGATATTAGGTCTTGAACTAATAATACAAGCTACAGTATGAAATAAAGGGAGAGAGAACACAAAAACACATCATAAGCTCTTCTTTTTTTCTCTATTTTACACAGGCAGCGAGATTGAATCGGGATTAGAATCCACAGAAACACATCTTTAAAACAGGGATAGCATCAAGCACAGCAAGTTAATTATAAACCAAAAGGAGTGTGGAGGGATTAGTGGTTTGATCCCTAGGCCTTGTTAAACAAGATGGTGAGGTACTGTAACGTTTGAACAGTGGATCTCACTGGGCTACAAGTTGATTTTCTGCGCAAGTACACCGCAACCTTTGTTCTCTGAGCCTTTGAGAGGAGACAACATTCCTCACACCTGCTTATGTGAAATATAAGCATCATAACACTTAAGATGAAAGATTCCAAAAATTTGCATTCATGGGTGTCTTTGCCTAAGCTTTTCTCTTATGTGACCTTTAACTCACAGGACAAATTGAGTGTTTTGACATCAGAGGTGGGTAATGGCATGTACCTAGCATGATATCATCACAGTTTTTGGCCCTCGGTTATGATGTATGATTGTTGCAACAATGCAATAAATTCATATATTACAAGACATTTTTTAAAAATTTATAGTACACCATGACGAATATGGCTAAAAAAGAAAAAATACCCCAAAAAAGGCAAAACGCAATTATTAGATTTTTATTTCAGAGAATCCAAGGTTCAACTCCAGGCAGGGGGGCTGTGTTATGTGTTCTCCCCCAAGTTTTTCTTTTATATTTATTCATTTTTTAATTGATATTTGGCTTTGTAGTATCTATATTGCATCATGGGGGGATGTACCATGATATATTGTGATACTGATTTTTTTTCCCACCCCTTTTTGAGGTACACGTTTACGTGTAACATAAGTAACATACACATATGCTGCAAAGGAGCATTTAGCGTTAATTACATTCCTATTTTGAGTGTCTGACTCATATGAAATTGGCATCACTTAGATGTTTATTCTGCTTCTGCTACGACCCAACCCAACCTCATGGCCGTGTGCCGTGTTTCAATAAATCACACATTTGTGACACTTTTGATTATGGTGTTTAGCTAAAACACTAAACATCCATTACAAAACTTTTATTTTCTTTCTTTTTTTTTCAAAATATACTATCAGGCCTTCAACAAAATTAAATTCATTCAAGTTGAGGGTTGTTGCATGTGCAGATGGTTGGAAGAAGCATCAATCTCTGTCAGTAGTGTAATAATGCAGACATTCCATACTGGGACACTTCATGAGCAGAGGAGGCACATGGGGCGGAGGGGGGGTTCCCTAAATCAAATAAAGGCCTGTCTTCTGGCTGGAGTCTGAGAAGCAGCACCCCAGTGAGGATGCAGTGGGAATGAAATTACACCCAGCACCCTGGTTACACTGTCTGCATTTTTATACATTACAGTTATAGAAACGTTGTTAAGGTTTATTGAATGAAATGCAAATGCTCACGCGAGAAAACATTCGTCGTTGCCATCTGGAAGCAGGAACCAGGTTATTTTAGCAATTTGTATCACAATGCGTTAGGAAAATAATTGCCTTTTAACAATGAGGGCGATATTATGGTTCCAAAAGAATTTTCATATGAATGGTCTAAGTTATGATGGTCAGTTTTAAAGTCAAATGTCATTAATATCATGAGGAAAAGGTGTTCCATTTTTCCAAATCCAACATTAAGCTGCGTCTCCGATTGTACCGTTTCCACTCGTTTTCTGGCATCTATCTCTTAACGTGATCTTTCAACTGCTGAACAATCTTGAACATGGATTCCAAACACCATAAAATTGTTGGCAGCACTCGTGATTCAATGCCTTGTACCTCCTTTGACTTTGGGTCCTGGCTTGATGTTGACATCACATGTAGGAAATTCTCGGGCACATACCGGAGTAACACATGGAAAGTATTGGGGCTGCAGGGAGACATGGGTTGGGGAATGATAAGACTGGATGCCCTTCATCTTTCTCTCTGAATACAGGCCTAAGTCAATTTTACTCTCAGCATGAGACTTTCTCCAGCCCAAGTTTTGAGTAAATCCAATCAGCTGTCCGCAGGATTGAGATGTAGTGTGTCACTGATGACAGAGTTCGCTTTACGGCGAAGATGCGGTCCAACATTTTTAATAAGCCACTGCACTATAAGCTCTTCCTTAAGTAATAAATATCATTCAAAGGGAATTATACTTTAAGATTTAATGTACATCAATAAATGTCCGAGCAGTTACAGACGACTGTTAAAATTTACATAATTTGCTCCCATTGGGTAAAACTGACACACGGGTTGGTTGTAAATTCCCATTCAGAACTCCATTAACATTCCAATATATTCCAATAAATTAAAAAAAAAAGAAACGCTCGTTCTCTCACAACGTTCTCTCAAAGTTCAGCTCATTTTTTACAATCACACGAGCAAGAAGGCCCTCTGTCATATTTCCTGTGCGGCGACCAGGAGAGAAGATAAAGCTCTGAGTTTAGCATGGCATTGCTTCAGTGCTTTGGTGCAGCAGCATAGCATGAAATTCCTCAGTGTGCCAGGTGCGAGCTCCCAACTCAAACTTCCTCTGAACGCGCATCAACAGTTTTGACAGGCGGACTGTACAGTGCCGTTCCACAGCCAACCCCTACGCTCTACTTGATACGCCACTTCTCTTTTTTGGGCACCTTCCCACCCATCTCTCTTCCCTCATTTTTTTTTTTTTTGATTGGCTTGATTCCATGCTCATTAGCATGTCCCATTATCTTCTGCAATATTCAGGGGAATGTTTCCAGTTGCCGCCATTCCAATTATTATAATATACAACATGGTTCATGACTTTCAAGTCTCTGGAAGTGCTTCAGCTTTTTGTCAAGGTCCTCAGTCACATGTGAGGGCTGTAGATTTTTCAAGGGCATCTGTTCCAAGCTGGCCCAGAAGTGAGACAACACAGCAACGAGGGGGGTGTGTGTGGGGGGGGGTGTATGGGCTGGAGCAAGCTGGAATGATCCACCTAGAATTTGTTGAATCAAATCCTTGCACCTGGATATAATTGTCCTGCTGCTGTGCTGGGAGTTGCTTCTGCCAAAGAGACCAAATTAGTGGCCTGAAAATGGCGACCTGTCAAGACGCACAGCCTCACCTGGTATCATATTTTACCAAGACAAAACACTTTCCTCGCATTGCTGGTTAATGATTATTTTGTTTATGGGCGCGGATAAACAAACCACTCGGAATTGCTGAGATGATGCTTGTGAAATCAAGCTGCACAACACCAGCAAACAATGCAGCAGTGTGTAATAGCTTCCCAAAGTGCTAAATTGAATAATTTACATCTGAACTAAATCAAACAAATTGTTTTGCTTGTATTTAAACCGGTTTCTTTAGCATCAACGTATGTCTTTAGTTTATTGCAGCATCATGTGCATTTTTTTTAAGGAAAGATTATCAAGTTCAGATAAGTCAACATCAACTGGTTGGGTATTGTAACAATGCACATATCTTTGTAGTCTACCATATGGATACATGACAAACAAAGGATTTACATAAATACCCAATCATCTAAAGGATTAACACGTTGTAATAGTCACAGAGTCTTGGGTGCAACAGGACTTTAATCGCTTCCTGTGTAGGATCAAGGGAGTAATTTCATTTGTATTTTTTTAAATCTATAACTTAAACACACTAAGCCATTGCAAACTCACTTCTAGAGGACGTCTGCGGTTGCTTTGGGTCGATCTGGAGTCTCGCTGCTTGTGTGAAGGGAATAGAATTACATCTTCTTAACTAAATAATGCAGTTTACCGAGATGGCAAGGATAAAGAATTACAACCATGGGGGGTCTGGACAATAACTACCAACATTGATAAATCTTGTGGAAGATAACACCAGGCCTCAGCATTTCCCTAAGAATATTAATAGAATACCCCCCATTTATATTCCTCCATGAATTCCAGCTGTATGCTCTGTTTATGGTATTCATTTCCAGGAATGACAAATCAGCATTGTTTAGTAAAAGATTATCATTTGTTTTGTTGTTTAAAAAAAAGAAGAAAATTCTTAATGTTGCCAAGTTTTTTTTTTCCTTGCACAGAAAAGCACTACACTTTATCACAGTTTACTGTATAATCTGGCTACCTTGCTGTTTGCATATGGGTAAAAGGCTGCACAAGACTTTACAAGAAATGAGATTCTTTCAGATTGGAGTCGCAATCAGATTTTGAATGAGCACCGGACAATGTTTATATTCTGTTTGCCTGAATCTTCGTGGGAGTTTTATTTCGGGTCAGACCTGGCAGGGTGTTAAAGCAGTGTGGTGGGAGTATGGTCAAGTGTATAATGGTTGCTGGGTGCAGCCATATAAGCAATGTGGCAGCCTTGTGGCCTCTGAATGTTTTCAGTGGGAGATGGAAACATGTTTTGAACCTCGAAGAAAGTTGACAGCAGCACCAGGAACACTCACTGCTATGATATAAAATGACCGGCTCCTGTTTCAAACACAATGATTCAAAAGGACTTTAAGTTAACGTTTTAAAGGTTTGATGTGAGAATGAATGATGTACTGAGCTGAAAAATACATGCTAAAAGTCTTAATATTTTTTGGGAATTATTACTGTTTTCATTTTTTAATTATCATTTTCTATTTTACATAACACAGTAAAGGTGTTTTGAGGTTTTACATGTTTTTTTTTTAATATTCACGATAAAATATGTGAGAAGAGAATATTCAGAAGTATGTTTTAATTCAACATAATTCCAAATAAGAACTGCATTTTTTAGTACCTCAGATTGTGCTGCTTTTATCTACATGGGGCTACTGACATAGATTTGTTTTCAGTTGATTTAAAAAAAAATAATAATATTATATTATTTATTCAAGAAAAATTAATAGAGATAATGTACATCCTGTCCTAGCTCAGGACCCCCATGGTCCCTCTGCCAACCCCCTCCCATATATCCAGACAGAGAATAGAAGAGAAAGAAAAAAATGGGTATAGAAAATGAATTAATTAAATTAAATTAATAATAGTATTATAAAATTCAAATAGAGAAATAAATAAAACAAATCTTAGTTGATTTGATTATCAGTTGGTTGCAATCTGCAATCTCACCATGCACTGTACCTTTAATGGAGGGGGGGCAAATTTCTTCATAATTTTCAATATTTTTTCCAATGTCAGTCAGTTATTTTCTATACCTGCTTATTCCTCATTAGGGTCGCAGGGATCTGCTGGAGCCAATCCCAGCGTGTTACGGCGAGAAGCAGGGATACACCCCAGATGGTCGCCAGCCTATCCTGGGGCACACACACCATTCACTCACACACTCACACCTACGGGCAATTTAGAGTCGCCAATTAACCTCAGCATGTTTTTGGACTGTGGGAAGAAGCCGGAGTACCGGGTGAAAACCCACGCAGACACAGGGAGAACATGCAAACTCCACACAGAAAGGTCCCAGACCCAGGACCAAGGAGGTCTTGAACCTGCGACCTTCTTGCTGTGAGGCAACAGCGCTAACCCCTGCGTCACCGTGTCATTTTTTTCCAATGTGAGAATCAAAAGTCAGAATCATGAAATAATTTCAATAGTCAAAGTATCTTGTTATAATAAAGCCGTTTCAATCACCTCATTTGATTTACAACCCACCATTTCAAGAGGACAGTACCATTTTCTGTAGCATAAAAAACAAATGTTCTGAGAGAACATGCATCCAGTTGTCTTAATCGCAATACGGTAAAAGAGGTTTTCCTAAATTGCTAAAATACGGAGCAATCCATCGCGTTTTTTTTTTTTTTTTTACGTTTCTGCACCTGCATGGCGTGGGACATCCTCTGGGGACTGCAGCTATAGACGGTGTGGTAATCTAATGGTTGAATCTGCCAGCAGCTGTGCCCCAGAAGTTTCTCTGCCACCTGCACACTGGACAGTCCATGAATGGTGTAAGTGTTGTATTGCTTCGTTGGACAGAGACACACACCTGGGCCAGCAAAAATGAAATGCTTAATGGGTCTGTCTTCATCTACTGGAGAAAAGAAAACATCCTGTGTACCTCTGGAATCGCCTCTATTTCCAAGCCTCACGTGGACCTTAATGAAGATAAAATAAAATGAGGAATGGAGCTTGTTTAAGTCTATGTAAGTAAACTATTATTTATCCTCCCATTAATGGTTTAAATACAACTGTTTGCCATTGATTTGTATTATGTTTTATAGGAAAAGACAAGGAGGTGAGAAGATGAAAAATGTTCTAAGAAGGTAGGATTTATGATCAAATCTAATATCCTGTCACCGAGACATTGCTATAGCTAATTATATTCTTAAACATCAAGATGACATCTCTATTTTGACACATCAAAGCATTAGACAGAAAAACCCAAGATGACATCATGTGAACAGAGGAATATACATGGTGGTATTGACAAGCTTTTCTAATGACACACTCCACCGAATTGAATAACAGTCTAAGTGGCTTTGAGCTAACAATGATAGAGATGAGCAGAAAGCTCAGAAACACCAATATTTTCTTTAATGTTGGAATAAATTGACCCCTTTCCTCCCCCTGAGTCTGGCTCTGGAGCTTGAATGGCTATTAGTGCCATCATAAAACAAATGAATCCCGCAGAAGATCCAAGAAAGCTGATGCTAATTTCCAGCGAAAAAATCCGAACTAAGCAATTACAAGAAGGATGCTCCAGATCCTTATATTTCCTCTGCTGGTCTTGTTTGTCGTCTCTTTCTAAGATGCTGAACATTTCGCTCAAAAGTGTAATCGAATCACGCTGTATTGTATTCTGCAATTTTTTAGGATTCACGGATTTAAAATAGTTGATTTTTAAAGGATGAGTGTTATTTAAATAATATAGCAAAACTCTATGATGTACATGCACTTATTGTGAATAGCTGGAAGAATGTTGTAGCTAAATAGCAGCATGAATTTCCAAGCAAACATGGATTTCAATGAGGCGGGAAAGAGCAATATATACATGCAGTTTGAAACTTAGATTGTAAGTCAGCTATGTTTATAGAGCCCTAAATTTACCTCAAGGTTCTTGACATTTTTACAAAATTGAATTGAATGGGGTGCTCCCTTGGAACAGTATCCGGTTCTCACACTCATCATAAGTCATTCAACTTTTGTCAAGCAGGTGACCTGATCTTGCTCTTTAATAGGCTGCTTCAGACTTCCGAATTGGTCTTAGACAAATTCTCGATGCCCGTCATTCAAGTTCAAAGTAGGCATAGCTGCCACAGCCACAGATGACTGGTACATTCAGGAGTTGGCAACTTCAAGTGGAACCATGGAAAGCAAAGAAAATGTAGTTTTATCTTCTTATTTTATTTGCCACTAGACATGTGTGACACCTTTTTGGCAGTTGTGCCACGAGAAGGAAAAGCCAGCTATCCCGTATGCTAAAAGAACTTTATTGCACGCCTAGCAAGAAGAAGAAACAAGACGATGATGAGGAAGATTATGAAATTGGGGATAATGTCTGGGGGATTATCCAACGTTTAGTATCTAAAGTGCGAAGTGTCTGAAGTATGAGCCTGACTGACTGCTGTGGAAAATGTGGAGTCACGGTAAGAAATATTTCTTTGGCGGTTTGCCTCAGCTGTGACGACCTTCTCTGGCTGAGGTATAAAATGATGTATGGTGTGGAATGACATGAGTTTTAGGTGAAGACTTTCAGGCCCAGGTGTTTTTAATGGCTGCAGGCCATTGTGGTCACCTTACCCGCTCAACTGCATTTCATGTAATGTTGGCTGCTATATTGTATAGCCAGGCTCTTATCTGATAAATCTTGTGTTGCAGAGAGAGGCAGAGGGGACGTGTGACGGCAACAGGTGTTCATGAGTGCTGCTTTTGTGATGTCTGAGTATGCTGGGAGGTTAGTAGGCCAAACGATTTAGGCGGGGAAATTAAAAACAGAAGGCGGCAACTTCAGACTAGCGTGTTGGTCTGGTGAACCACTAGCTTGCTCGACCCAGAGAGCTTCTCCTCTGTAATCTTCCCCCAAAAAAATGTTCACATAACAGATTATATTACCGCAAGATGGTGGCGCCCTTGCCACGAAAGCTATAACACAGTTTGTCTTTTCTTTTGCTTATATATGTCATGCAAATTTTGTTAACTTCATTAGTCACTTCATATTCTCTTTATCCTGAAAGTCATTGAGAAATGTGGAAGCCAAAAGGATAGGACGGACAAACTTTTCATCCCATAAGTGCTACTGTCCAGTGTTAAGCAAGATTATAGTGTGTAGTGTTGTTTTCAGATATTTTACCTACAACCAGCAGCTCTATAACTCTTGGTTGGTTAGTCCACAGAAATGTCCCCACCCTTTTGTGGCCAGTTCTCACCCGAGGAGGCTGAAAACTTTGTGAGGTTGTATGTGTTTGAACATATGCTCATTCTTGGTGGGTAACACTTTATAATAACCCTCATCTATAAATTTTTAATAGTTTATTAAACTTTAGTTAACAGTTATTTTATGGTTAGTTAGTGGTAAATAATTGGATTGTAAACCGTATATAAACATTATTTGTATGGCTATAATAAATCTGCAACTGATATTAAATGGTTAATAAATACTTTGAAAGCATCTAGATTGATAAAGCTTAGATTGATAGTTAATCCTGCTAATGGTCATCAAATAAGGTTAACAGACAGTTTACAAACCATTAACAAATAGCTAAATTCTTATTTAACTAAAGTTTAATTATCTATGTCTTAAATATTTATGGATAATGGCAGTTATAAAGGTTATCACCAGCTGACACCGATCTACGGTTTGTTCCTTGCAAATTTAACACGAACAGTATTTTGTTAGCAGAATGCATATCAAGCTCTAAACATACACGCAAACTCAGTGATCAGATCTTCATATGGATGTGCAGCGATTCTGAATTTATAATGAAAATTAAGCTTAATACTTCAGCACCACTAATTAGAACTTACTCATGAATACTAAACATTCAGTATTTACAATAATTACTGTATAATGATATGACAGTAATTACAATTCATTTATAAATGATATTGTAATTTGTTCTCCATTTTCAACATTGGAAGATTCAGCTTCTAAACAATTTATTTTTTTAGTTACAAGAGTTAAGTTGTGAATATGCATTACAGCTCTCAAATGGTTGTTCTGATGTTCTAATTTATGATGTTTTACAACTAGAACAACTCATGATGATTAGCATTTGCTGATAAAAAAAATATAATAATTTTTTTAGACAACTTTAAATCTCACACACCTGTATCAAGTATATGTGATTCCTCTATGTCTTATTAATGTAGTGTGAATAATTTGGCCCTGTCTGTTCCCAGCGCCTCGGCTTAGATGTGTAATTGCAGAAAGAGACGAGACGCTTCAAAGGCGGATCTACTGACTACTGTGTTGATACATACATAAAACAATTTGATGCTCACCTCCCCAATGATATCAGATAAAACCGCTCTGTTTCTGTTTATGTTGAGGTTCGGAATCACGCCGGTTTCTCCTTCCTATATGGAGCTCCCGAGCCCGCCTGTGCTCCCAAGTGTACTCTTTGCGTGGGCCAACCCTGTCTGCGGCGCATTAGTTCCTGGTTCTTGAGATTTAAACTGTGGCATCAACACATAGTGTAACAGCTCCCCGGAGAGAACCAGTGATTGCACTCCAGTTCATGAGGTGATATTATGTTTAATGTGTCGGTTTATTCCTCGAGGGGTTCCCAACATCTGCCGTGCTTTTAATTCTTTGAACGCTCACGCTTCTATCGCTCACTCCTCTCAAGCATCTTTGTTGCAAAGCTCAGACTGCGTGGGTCAGCTGTTGGTTTTTATTTGTATTTTGCTGTTGTCAGCATCCCTGTCAATATCAATCAGGCAAAGGGAAGCACCTATTTCCTGTTGTCCAGTTTCCTTCCCTTTTTTTGTTTGATTCCTGCAGCTTTTGGCATCTGTCAATACAATGAATATTTGCAGTGATGTTAGGATACTATTTTTGTAGTTTTTCTCCTCACGCTTCAGTGTTATCCAGCTTCACAGGTACGTCCAGCAGCTCTCTGCAGGCCCCCTCTGTTGCCATCCCTATAGTTCACCATCCCATATTAGAGGCTAGCTCCCTGCAGTAAAAGACCCTGCCGGAAACTGGGTTTGATTTGTTGATGCGAGTGCGCTGAGGGCAGAGTGGGGGCCGAGCATTAATGGGATCGAGACAATAGGCCATCACTAATCAGAGACCTCAAGGTTGCCATGAGGTTAATTGTAATGCAGGTGGCACTAGGGGAGGGGGCGAATAAGAAATGTTGACTCCTTTACTGCCACGGCGGCCATTGTGTTGTAACATTAAGCCCTGGGGCTGGGATTTGGCTTTCTCTCTCGCTCTTTCCCCTGTGTCCTCTTCACCTTTTAATTTCTTATTATCCGCTGATTCCCATTCAACCTCCGTGGGTTAAAGAAAACCTTTTGCCACACGTCAAAAGGAAATGTTAATATTGAGCCCGTCCTGGCTGTTGTGATGCGTGGCAAACTATTGGGGGGCTCCACCGGTGATTCAACAGTGCATTTCACATTCACTGGAAGCACTACTGTTGCATCATTGTTATTTGTTTAAACCGACAGAAACAACAGACCCTGCTTGCTTTTGTGTCAGTGAAAGACCATCTCCAAACAAGAGCCTGGTCATGAATACACAAGAAGACACTGTCTTTGGAGCAGCATTTGTTTTAGGATTTGTTGTTTCTTGTGCCCATTTTTTCTGGGTGGTTGGTCTTAGCTGCATTTACCATGCTCATGTTTTTCAGAGATTTTCCTGCGAGCTGTTGGAAATGTAGCAGAGTTTACGGAGAGGGACACATCAGTGAAACATTAAGTTTATGCTCAGCACTCATAAATGTACACATACACTGTGTGTGTGTGTATATGTGTGTGTAGTTTGCAGGGGCCACCCACACCCTGTCTACTAGAAATCATGTTTGTGTACTACTAATTTGCAACCGCAAATATGATGATGTTGAAAAAAATAAAAAACAATGAGGAAAAGCTTTTAATGAAAGTATCTGGCAAGACAAAATGCTAAATGTTCATTCATTTTCATTCCCCACAAACAAAACAAAAGCAAAACGCTTAAAGCAGGATTCAACTTTGTATGGTTGTAATTAGGCACGTGATTATGATTAGGTTAGGGAAAGATCATCTTTATTGACATTTATTCAAAAGTACCATCTTTTCCAATCCCTGAACCAAAATGCTTTTGTTTGCTAAACCAAACTCAACACTGGAACGCTGATCTCCGAAGTCAACACCCTTGGTAGCAATTATGTATCTCTCAAAATGTAACTTGAAAAATAATTATAGCATAAAAATGTAATCTCTATGAGACAGGATTTGGTCTACCACAACCTTTGATGATACAATTATGATCAAATATCAGGATTCTTTATAGATGTGTAATTGGTTAATTAACATGAGTATCAATATTTAGATTTTATTTTAATCTCTGTCTGCAGATCTGATTTGTTATTACAGCGAGCCATCAATCATAACCATCTATTTAATCATATTTGATTTGCTCCCTTTGATATAATGTCCTCTAAAGTCTGACATCTTTTATTTTTTTCTCTCCACATCTACATGGTTCCTCCTCTTGTCCTGACACTTCAAACTCCGTAAAATGTTGTGGACTTCAAAGGTTCGCAGCCAATCACGGTGGCGCGTGCTGTTGTAGGCTCCTGGCGTCTCTTCACCTTTGCGTTTCGGAGGGAAAAGGGTCAACCGGAGTAACGGGAGTAAAGGGAGGGAGGGTTGCCTTGAAAGACAAACATCACAGTGTCTGCCAACCTGCAAATGGCCCTTGTGTTTATTCAGCTGAGGATTGGACGGCTGCCAGAGCATCACTGCAGCAGACTCCTTCTTCCACAGCATATGTGAGGGCAATACGTTGAAGTTTGTGTTTGATACGTGACAAATGAGATGGTCTTGAACAGCGGGGAAGCTGGTAAGGCATGGCTGGATCAGGTACAGTCGGTATGGTAGAGGGGGAGAGGAGGGATTGGGGGGTGGGGGGCATGCTCCTGCCAAGATCTATCCTCATCAAAGAATCATAGCGGGGGAAATGCTTTTACTGATATTTAGATTAAAGAGATATTGTTTGAAAAGCGCAAACAATGCAACAACAACAATAAAAAAAGACAAAAAGGCAAATGTATTGTTGTTACTGCTGAAAACACCCATTGACCAAAGGGTGTATCTTTACACCTGTCTGCTCTGATCACCTGTCTGTGTCGAAAATGCTAATTAGCCTCAGAGCAGCTGCCTTTCGTTCAGAAAGTCTTTACATCTTGCATGCAAAAATATGCATTTCGGCTTTATTTTTTAATCCAAGAGTTTCAAACTTGCACCATCCAAATAGTATTAACCCGGTGATTATGCAGTACACTGGCTTTAAAATTGCAAACGTTATATACACCTTTCATCTTTCACCCACTTCATGTGACCAAGACCTTGGTCTGACAAAACCAGATAAAGTGGCATTATTCCAACTATGGGCTGACATTTACCACATTCATCCGGATATGTGACATTGAGAGGGACAAGCAGAACCAGCGGGGCGATTAAGGCCCTATTATCACCTGTGCCTCCAAAACATCCGTGACTTCGCCACATATTCACATGGGCAGGAAAATCTGTCGAGCTGCCGACTAGCAGTGACTTTGAAACCTCTTCTGACGAGTTGCAATGTGAAGCACTTTGAAAAAGCAAGATGGTGCTTACCTGAGCAGATCATCTGTTGTCACCACACTTCTTTGGGGGGTTGGTCGATCACATCCGTCAAAGTGTTTAGGAGGGTACGTGTCATGCGGAACATTCTTTCATCTCGCTTAAGGAGGAGCGTGGCATTCACTCCCCTAGTTAAGCTCTGAACTGACACCTTCGTCCTGATCATTTGGCCTTAACCGGGGTTGATCAGTAGCTCTCATATTCAATCAGAGTGGAACCTTGTGTCAATGTCTGAGCAGCTTCTTAATCCAAACCTTTTTTTTTTTTTCAAACTTTGCTTCTTAGCGATGTCGCAATTGCAAAAGTCGGGTAAAGCTAAAGAAATTAATCTGGAGGTTGACAGTGTTTTTGTCAGTTCCTGATTGGTAGGTCACATGTGTTGATATTGGTATCGTTTCAAAAACTGTATATGGGGGGCTTAAAGCTTATGTCAAAGCACAGTTTTACTATATATGAGTAATGGTAATTATGCTTTGTTCTCACAGGAAAAACATGAATAGATATATAGTGATTTTAAAGAGTTGTTTAGCTTTTATCAGTTGCATACTTTATAATTGCTCCTTCATGCTGCTTTTGATGCATAATTCATTTTTCGCAAATGGTTTTTTTTAGTGGTTTAAAAGGGAAGCAAGCCATAAAATTGTTATAATTAATGGTTTACAGGGAGCTGTCAGAAATAACTTAAATGTTCAGGGATTGCTTTCACTGTCTGTTAATGGTAAAACATTGATTGACTAATAATCACATATTGTTTCAGTGTCTAAAGACCTAATCACAGTCACAGCGAGTGGTGCAACAAGTCTTACTTTATAGGAAATCCGGATTGCTCGTCACTGGGGAGAGTCTGTCTTTAAAACGCCATTGCGTAGCATCTCTTTTCTAGCATGTAGCACCTATTGGGAGGTGTATACAGTCTTAAAAAAGTGTGAAATCCTTTTAGTCTCAGTGATTGAAAATGTGTCTAAATTCCTATCTTGACACCCAGCTTCTGCCATCTCTGCTACTGCTGGATCCAGTGTCTTTGGGTGAAGGGGGTGTCACAGGTTATGAACTGACTTCCTGGTAGCTACTCGAGCATGAACACAAGAATCCCATCATTCTGAGATGTAATATGCTTCAATTAAAACGCACGATCATCTATCTGCTGGTTGCATTGATTACCGAGTGTTCAATACAAGAATGGAAATGTAGGTGGATAAGTGTGCACTTGGTGGATAAATGAAGCTGTAAAAGCCATCTGGTACATTTCATTGTAAAATTAAGGAACATGGGGCTTTCAGCACCGAGGCAATAAAGTCAGCAACAAAAATTTATCTCCATCTTACATACGTATTTAGCACTTGGTCTTTTTTAGCACAGCGCTGAATTACACTATATAAATGCTCCAGAGAGAGGGGGAAAAAAGGAGCTCCAGACTCCCTGCCTTCTCTCCAGGAACCAACCAACTGGGATGGTTTTAATGCCACAACATGATTTGTATTTTTACATTTGCTTTACATATGATTATGTTATTACATATTTTCAGTTCGCAATCACAATCAGGTTGTGTTACAGGGTTAGATGTAATCCCAAAGTAATACAAATTCAGCTCACAGCTAATGATATTCATGAGGTGCAGCGTGCCCCAGTGCTCTGCCTGTAGCTTGTACCTATTGTTAAGCTCCCTATCTTTCCCCCTGAGGTATAGGCTAGTGACAGCGTTTAAGGAAATGACATAATCTACACTTATGCATAGTATAGCGCTGCCATCATTGAAAGCGAAAGTATTCCAGGCTGGTTTGTTGATGTTAATATCATACTGGGAATAGTGTTCATCTCTATATTTCAGGTTTGTAGGCTTGTTTGACACCTTACACTCGGCTCTAAACATAGATTTATGCTTCGAATTATACAAAAAAAAATGGCTTGTGAGAAATGACAAGTGTTCTTTTTCTTTGGGAACATCAAAGCGGCTCAGTCCGTTGTTATCCTTCATGTCATTATCAAGAGCCTTTCTAAAGGACATGGAAATTTGCAGGCCTCGCCTATGTCACAGCCTGCCATTTAACATAAGACAATAACCTCCTTAAGTACGAGGGTAAGTCTCAGCTTTGACTGCATTAGGAGCAAAAAAAAAAGGGCTTGTGTAATTAGTCGTGCACTATAAATCAAGTGGTGTGAATCTATTTCGCCATGCCCTAATTGAAAGTGCTTTCTTTTTTTTCTCTCACTGCTGTAGTTGGACACAGAGCTCCATCGGATGGTGATAGATGTGGAATCCAGCACAAACAGTTTGAACCAGTCAGGCTGTGATTGATCAGTACCCTCTGGGATGTCGGGTGGATCTTTCTCCTTCAACCAGAAGATAAAAGCCTTAACGACTCTCCGGTCTTGTTCTACCCTCCCAATTGTGTGTTTGTGTGTGTGCGCGTCTCTTTCTCTGTGTGTCAGTGGTTTATTATTTCGCAGTGTTTTGACCTTGAAGGTTCTGTGTGCATTTGGGCTGTGTGATGTCTCAATGATTTCTCTTTTAAGTGCCAAAATGTGCCTTTTATGCGCCATTGATGCCGTTATACACACACTACATAAATGCCCCATGGAGGAGGCCATTTGCATGAAAATTTAGTTGATTTATGACTGGATTCTATAGCATTTTCTATAATCGGCCAGCACATTTTTGCAGGGGCTTAGTAGTGGCCGTAGTGATGCCACAGTACAGTGCTGTAACCCAACTTCAAAGACCGTTTTGTTCACACGCACCCTCACAAAAACACAGGGTGACTTCACTGGCTTCCAGTGGCAAAGGTGGACCAGCTGGGATGTTTTGTTCTGCACTTGTGTTTTTTTTTTTCTTTCTTTCTAGACCCCCCCTCCTCCCCTCTTCTTCATCGTACCCGGGTTCTCCTCTCTTCTCCGATCTTTTTTTCCCCCTCAGAGCATTTGCTCCGGAGATTTACACTTGCTGTTGTTGATAGAATAATAAAATAAAAAAAAAAATGCAGGCAGGAGAGCGGGCGATGCTGGTGATTCAGGTTTGGTGTGTGGTATTTCAATGAGCTCTGGTTGAATGTGCTACGGCGGCGATGGATGTGGCTTTTTTGGAAGTGGAGGTGCATCGGAGGGGATCACTCGGCATCTGGCCCAACACTCTTGTGTCACCGTGACCCTCCTGTGGGGGAGGCAGTGAGGGCCACAGCAGGGGGTCTCGCTGAAAAGCAACATAAATTTCAGAGGGAGAATCAATAGACTGTGAGAATTGTAAGAGATGCATTGGTTTGGACTCTCTGGCTGTGACCCTGGTACTTTGCTATATGGAAGTCTCAACTGCAATCCTCAACAGCGGCGAAAAAACAACAACACGGAACAACAGCGTGTATGATCTGATACACACTAGGCGGTTTTGTGCGTCTTTTTTTTTTTTTCAATTGTCACAGTAGTTGTGGCGTGGCTGCATTTCTGGGATAGCCTCAGAAAAAGAAGAAAAAAAGGGAGGAAAAAGAATGCATTACGTGGGGGAAACCTATTCTCCCACAAGATGTATAAATAGCCGCAGCCATGGCTCTCTGTGTCAAAGTTAGGACACTCAGTGGGGTGCAGACTTCAAAGCAACCAGGGAATTCTCCAAAACAACTGCTGGCAATTTCAAATCAGCGTTCCCGCTGAAAGCAGTGTAACCTTTCACCTGTATTCTGGCACAAGATAAGTAGTGGATAAATGTCAAATTCGGAATATACAGTTTGTCATAAAAAAGGAGGGAGACAGTTTCTTGGGTTTCTTCGATTGAAATGAATGTTGATATAACTATAAAATGCATTTTTGCAGTGTCAGCACAGTCATTAAATGCCATAATGATAATGATGGGTTCAAGTTTGCTTTGACTACAGATTTCATCTTATGAAACTGAAGACATAGCTGATCGGGCCTCGTTCGCCACTCGGTGGGAACCCATAATGACCCGGAACGGTTAAAGTCCAAAAACCCTGCCAGGAATTCCCCAAGAATATATTTAAAGCACCAATGGGAGCAGTGATTTGAACTAGAGGATATACATGTGTATAGTATTTTTTTGGTTTTAGTCTTAATATCAAGACTTTTTAATTCATTGGATGCAAAAAAAAAAGAAAAGAAAGATAGCTTTAAGCCTATTCAATGAAGACATGGGGTGAACATGGTATTGTGCCTTTGATGGAGTTCGCCTGTGGTGCATTGTGGGTAGTGGGGTGCTCTCTGGCCACAGCAGGGCACCACCAGCTCCGTCCAGTATTTAGGTGCTGTCGCTCTCTCGTCCGTCATATTAATTATGGGATAAAAAAATTCTAATCCCTCAGCCTTTGAAGCACCAGGCCATTTTTCAATGCTACACTTTGGATCGGAGCTACAATATCTCCTTCCCACACACACACACACACGTATAGGACACAATATATGCTACTTCAAAATACAAAAGATAGCGTACCGCAATTTATGCTTTTCAGATTCAGCTTTACTTGCTCGCAGCATTATCGTTTGGTGTGTTTTTTGTTGATGACATTTTATAGCTGCTGGAACTGGATTATAGTTCCTTCTTTATCAAAAGGGACTAAACCTGTACAGCATATCATTTCCTACCGGGATTAGTTCACCGAAATGCCTTTCTGTGAGTCATTTAGTCCTTATGAGGAAGATAATGTGGATGTTTAAGTTATTTTCAATGGCAGTGAGATCCACAGTATTCACATTTCATCTCCCCCATCACAGGTGAGTGCTCCGCAGAGAGCAAAAATCATTCACAGGAAGCCACGCTATGAACATTCTCTGAATTCTACATTTTTCAACTCATTACCCATAATCTTCTTCTTACTAATCTTCCCAAAGAATGATGTCAGCAGCATAGCAGAGGTGATATGAGGAAATCGGTTCTCTGGATTATGCCCGTTTCCTTTTTTTTTTTCCTCCCCACCTTTTTTTTTATTATTAATTTGCTAATACTGTTTGTTATTATGTCTGAAAACACATTCACGCAGATGGAAAGCCCTCTCCTCTGAGATCAAAGTGGAGTCCCTGCTGAACGGTTATACAAGACTTGTCACCCCGTCTCTTGCGGCAGACTGTGGTCCAGTTTTCCCTCTGTAATCAGATCTCAGGCCCGAGCTTTATGGAAGAAAACAGCCACTGGAGATTGGCAGCCTACAACAGGTTTTATGGCTGTTGTTTCAGGTGGGAGGCAAGTTAGTCGCACGGATGACTGTCAGAGGGATTTTACACTGCCCTCTTGTGCTCTGACGCATACTGTACTCCCTCTCCCCTGTTCACGCTGACTAATTTTTACTGCTGTAGCTCAGACAGCACAGCAGCAAACAACAAAGGAGACATCAGCGCAGTTATACAATATTATGTAAATATAATTCAAAATGCTGAGGGAAGCATGACCTGTTGTGAGTGCTGCTTGTTTTCCTCTTCGGCGGCACAGTCACATTGTTCCTCTCTTTTTTTCTTTTTTTTTTTTTGGAAGCTGGAAATTAAAAATAGGCGTCACCGCTGCATCAGTGAGGTACATTCCTGATTTTTAATAGTAAGCCTTTGATTGAGCTTATTAGGCTTTATACAATGGGATTAGTAATGTGTCACCCCCGTGTAACAGTTTTTAAAGCACTACTTACGCTCCACAGTGCTGCTTGTGTAAGGATTATTTTTCTTTTTCTTCATTTATTTTCTTAATTGTTTAAATAAGAATAATTAAATAAACTGACATGTTCAGGAGGTTTTTAATAAATACACGAAACAGACAAAACCACCTTGATGTGCTTTTTTTTTTCTATAAGAACTGATTAAAACCGGCAGAAAAATTCTGATTTGCACTCTTCCTGCTCTGCCATGTGTCAAAAGGACAGAGAGGAGGGTGAGGAGGAATAATTGTTTGATCTGTCCTTTTGCCTGTCGCTGCCCTAATCACTCAAGACTGATTCAGAAAATGCAGGCTTGAATGTCAGAGGGCCTCCTGTGGAGAGGTGGAGCATTTCACTGGCTTTGGACAGCCGTGCCCCGGTAATCACCACTCTCAACCTGGCCGGGCACTCCAGCACTCCCCTGATTGAGCACCTCAATCTAACAAGGTGCTATTGCTGGAGCCAGAGATTCTGCCAGGTTTTGACAAACCAGTGGATTGTCCCCGATCATCAGTGGTCATTGCTTTTTTCGCAGTTCAGCCATGCATGCTGCAGCCCCGGAGTCAGGCGCACCTGCCAGGGCACGGGAACGTGAGTGCTGTGCAGGAAAATTTAAAATGGGTTTGAAGGTTATGGCCCCTAAGAATAGGAAGAAGGGGGAAAAAAATAAAATAAAGCTACGTAATTTCAAGGATACATCAGCAGAGATCAGCTTGTTTCCTGTCATGTTCCTGTCATGTCATGGAGCCATTTTGGGGAATGGAGTTCACATTTCCCCTGTGATTTCAGACTGCTACCATGCTTCCTCTGACCTTGTTCTTGTCAGTGACACCAGGGCTTACCCTTAGGGAATATATATCTAGATCCTAACAAGATAGCAGCATGTTTACAATTACCTTTAACCTTTAGTTGTACCTCTAGAGATGTAATTGATTATAGTAGCAACCGGCAACCTTACAGTCTTTGAGCTTTGATATTTTTTTCAGAATTAAGACAACTATGGTTGCAACTGACACTTATTTTTAATAGATCGATTTGTTTAGTCGAACTATAGAGCGATGAGTCATTGTGGCAGATGTATTGCTGGGGATGATATTGCTTGATGCAATTTGCCCGGATGGTGGCGCTATAACAACAAACGTTACGTTTTAGCTTATAACTTTTAAACCGTAAGCCTCAGAAACACAATTATTTTTCTTAGATTCTGTGGGTCCAAACAAATTTATCCATATAAGCCACACAAATCTGTGGCTAGAATTTTTGAATTTAGATTTTTATTTATTTTTTTTTTGTTATCTACAAATTTTGATAAATCATCACAAATTTGTCACAGAACATCTCTGGACCAAGCCAGAAAAAGTTACTCTTTTGTGTTTCTTGATATTACATACAGTTTTGTTGTAGCTGCTAAAAAATGCTGTAGGCAGGGACTACATTACAATAAAATGCCAAATCCCCTAAACAGTTTATGCTATTACAGCCATATTTGGTGGACTTGTGTAGATATGATAAATAATAGGTGCCGATGTAGCATCATCATCTATAAAGGATGAAATCTATATGATTGTAAATAATTTACAATCATATAAAATGAAGAAAAGCATGAAGCCAGAAAAACAAACATTTTGATATTATGCTTTAAAAAATACTGATAATCAATATAGCTGCAGATTCTATCAATTGACAAATCATTAGCTGGCTAATTGTTTTTTCTGCATTTCGCAAAAGAATACAAATAAAATACAATAGATCAAGTGGGAACAATGATATGAAAATAAGCACTTCCATATAGTGACACCCAGCAGACAAAAGCACACCACTACTGAGGACAAACACCTCACAGAATTTCCTCTCCAATGTGTAAAATGAGCTCAGTTGTTCACAGCACCACATGTCATCACTGCAGCATTTTAACAGGAATAATAATAGCATCGCAGTTTGTTGTAGAAATGGTTACGCATAAAGAATTCATGTATTTCTCTGCTCCAAGACAGTCCAATGAATATTATTCCGGCAAATAACTCTCAAAGCAAGTGTAAAAGTAAACCTTGAAATCATATCATCTATCATCTGATATCATCTGATAACTGGTAAAGGATTTAACACTCATGACTTTTGAGTTTTCAGCACTCCAACAATTATCTGGGTTCTCAGGAAAGCGGTGGCCAATCGCATGTTTAACCAGGCAGAGGTAAGTTCAGAGTTGGCATTTTATATAGAATGATGTAAAGGAAATGAAAACTACAATTAGAATGGGTGTTTTGTGTTGAAGTCAGAATGAAGATGAAACAAAAGGTAACTTTTAATGTAACACACTACAAGTCATGCACAATATTTCATTAAATAGTTTAAGGACTGTGGTGACATCTGGAGTTATAACCTTTACAGTTATATTGGGACAGTTTAAGTGGTACCTCCTGATAATTTCATTCGTCATAAGAGGTTAATTGTAAAATCTTGCTCATGGCATTTTAATACATCATAAAACAGCTGCAGGAAAAAAAATTGTGTACTATTATATAACATAATATATATACTATTGTAAGTTACTGTTGAAGGGTTCAAATGCATGTGGAGTAAGTACTAGCTGTACAATGTTAGGCAATGCATTCAGAAATTTTGATCAATTGTAGTTTTAACAAAGCTGGATTTAAAGTGTCATAAATGTCTCGATTCAGCGGGAAATAATAACCTTGTAGAGACTTGTGAGAGTTGAAATTCATTGCAGCCTTGCCTCCAGTCTTTTAACCTCTCATCTGTTTTCAGCTTAATATAATATTGTTGATTTATCTGTGATATATTTGGAGCTGCAGGCATTTTCCGCTCCTATTCTGAAATGAATAGATGGTCTTCAAGGGTGTGGACGGGTCTTTCATTATTCTAGTTGGTTTGACTGTGAATGGTGGCAAGAACATGGCGGTCGCTCCATCAAAAGGAATTATGTTCAGTTTCTCACAAAGACATTTGTCATACAGGACAGGAGCAATGAAAGACTCTTAACTCCTGTTCAAATCAGCACCTTGGACTTCTTGCTACGGAGCCGAGGGAAAACAGACACTTGGTCTCCTGCGTTTCTAATGGCATTTTCAATGCAGATCCTCATAACTTGATGGAGAAAGTTGATTAATAGTATATTTGGCACAACTTACAGCTTTCTTCTCCATAATAAATTAGGGTCATTAATCAATAAAGAGCACAGCAATTCAGGAGACAGGGGACATGCTGGTTCTTAATAGAAAAAGAGAGGAGTGGCACTCAGGCCTTTTCCCACCATTGACCACCCTGGCTGAGGTGTTCATTGTGCACCTGCCTAAATCCAATTAAATTACATAATTAATGAACATCTTTTTCAACAATTATGGGCTTTGGTACCTTGCCACCCTATGATTTTTAGTGACAAAACAGGATAACTCGTCACTGTCAACTTAAAAGTTAGGACAAAACTAATATTCTTGGTTATTTTTTTTATTTAAAGAGATGGATTCCCCTACATATATCTAGTTGTTGAGATGAAATGTAAATGTTTCAGGAAGCTCAGCGGTCTTTAGTTGATAGCGGCAGGGATTTGATGGTGGCTGCAGATGGTACCGAGTGGCAGTGAATGATACAATGCCGTCCAATAGCGGAGCCAAAAAATGGATTTCATTCGGAGACTGTATGCATCACACATATGTAAAAAGAAACAGGACTCGGTTGACACTGATGAGGAAAGTACAGAGATAAAAATTTCGAAAACAATTAAGTGCTAGAGTGGATGAATGACTCTCTGGCTATACCTGAAATAGCCCCTTCCCCATCTAAGTCTGTCCAAAGCTGCCACATTGCCTCTGCTTCATTCAGCTTGATTAATGATAAGCTGTGGGGCACAGCTAGAAGGTCTAGTCTCAATTATGAAAAAGGCAGTAACAAGTCCATTGTGCTGATGCCTTTATTCCACTGACAGCACTGAAAAATAGCAATATTTCTAATCAGAGTTGAATCATTTATCACTCATTTATTGGCGTTCTTTGACTCCCTGCCTCATCCATCCAAACCTGACCTATCCTTTAAGCCAAGGAGTTGTGTGCTACAGCATCATGGAGTAGAATAGTTTTCACATTTTATTTGTGCGCAACTCTATTCAGATCCTTTTCTGATCAAAAAATAAAATATTATGTTGTTGTGTCAATCTCTCAGATGGCTGTTACTAAAGAATCCACCAGTGTATATTTTTGTATTGTATATAAATAAGCAGGAGAAGAAAACAGGGAACTTTCCCTATTTCACCACTATGTTCCTAATGCCTAGAGTTATAGGGAAGATAAGTGAGTTTAATATGCACTGGAGGGTAAAAACAATATTCTATTACTGCATGTAGTGTAGAAATTACCCCATAAAGAAACTAATATGGCAATTTAGGGAGCAATTTTTAATATGATGTTTATGATGCACAGCTCTACTTATGGTAATGAAGTTGTCATTGTACTTGTTCACTGCTGCTAATGCAGAGCCCATCTTTCAATTTGTACAAATTAGACTAAACTGTTACGAATGAAATTCATTAATGCTGGAATGAGAAAAAACATGTTATTGCATTTCTGGACCACTGGCTTTGGGATTGTGTGTTTTATATTGTTTTGATCAAATTTTTGAGGAGGTATATAGGACTGTTCCAAAATACAAACAAACAGCAGGGGATCGTTATCTTTTTGGAAATGGATACTACACTACAGTCTCATTGAGAAGAGGGATTGTGCGGTTTACGATTGTTACTGAGCTAACAGTTAATCTATTCCAATTCTAGTATATTTAGTGTCACATGAGCATGAGCTGGGCATAAGAAGGTGTCGCTCTCATCATTTCTTAGCCTACACAATTCTCGATTTAATGTGGTGGTTTCTTATCATTATAAAGGAGAGCAAAGATCAAGCAAACCTAAAATCTTAAATAAAAAAGCACATCAAAGGGGACATTCAGGACCAGTGTTCCCTCTTGTGATCTGTGTATTATATTTATAAATGAACCATATAATAATATATTGTCTATCAAAAGTGCACCAAAAAACCCTAAAACCTATTCTATTCCACACTTTCACTGAACCCGTTTCACATAAATTGGACATATAAAACAGTTGGGAGCCGCATTATCCTACCACTTCATAACCTTCCCTTGCTTTTAGTGGCAGTATTGTATATGTAACTTATTGTATAAATAAGTTATTAACAGGTAAAGGCATAACTACAGTCATTACAGCAAATTTTCATCAGCATGTCAACGTTGTGTAATCACTCTACCCCCTCTTGCTACCTCTGGATCTATTGGAGGAGCATAAAATCCATATATATAATAAAAATGCATAATTTGCCAGGAGTCTATTTACATACATGTATTCATCTTTGATATTTATAGTTTTGTCACAGCAGCCTCAGAATGAACACCTTGTTTTGCTAACCGAAATGTTGTGCCAGTGATCAACGATCCCAAAACAGAAATCAGAGGAAAAACTCTGCTACTCGGGCAGACTAGTGGAAAAATCAATGGCCAGTGTCAATATCAGGTGGAGTAATTACCTGTTGGGTCTTCATTCATTTCAAAGTGAACGCCGAGCTTGGCTCAATGAGTACAATCCCTTAATCTTATTCTGTTCGCTGATTGAGAAACCTGGAAACGTTCTAATGTGAGCGGACAGATGTTGGGAATCAGGACTTGATTCTTTTAATTGCTGTGTACTCTTCAGGCACAGCTCTGTCTCTGCTCCTTTCATTTAATTTAAGCGGATTGTGCAGAAATGTCGTACCAAGGAATTCTGGCAGACAGTTTGTGGTTTCTCCAGAAAAAAAATCGCAACAGCTGGATGAGCTGGTGTAAGGTTGACCAAGCAGCAATCAAGCACAGAAAAGGTTTCTAAAGTTATTTTGCAGTACAAGTGGCTTTATTTTTACAGCAGTAGTCCCGGTGCAGCACATTATAAGTGTAGACAGGTCTGGTCAAAGCAGGAAAAAATACCTCAAAAAAGGAAAAACCACAGTGAAAAAAAAGCATTTGGACTTTGCTTTGGCTGTTTAAGTTTGAGACCTGTCTTTACAAGCACGGTCTCGCCTGATCTACCCCCATTAAGATGTGGTCACAACAGAATTCACTCCCCATTCATTTATATGAGCAGTGCAAGACGTATCCGCTTCTGGTTGTGAGTTAACTTCCCCCATTTCTTCTTATAAGAGACCGATTCAAATTTGATTGAACTTTGACGACCAAAATCAAAGGCGCTCTCATGTCCAGCCAGTTCAAGAGAGGGAATGGACTGACCTTTCCATTAGGAGATATTATTCATGTTCTTGTTCATTTAACAGGGAAATAATACAAGAAGCAATGAATTAAAGAGACATGCCACTTGCCTGTAACAAGTAGGTGTTTGATAAGAAAATGCATAAGCAACTTTGTTTTTTTTAGATTATTTTTTGGCATGACAGACAACAAAAGGCAGACCTGGATTTAAACCTTGGATGTCGCATCTTAACCAACAAGTTCTGCAAATTAACAACATTTGTTGATCTATAAACTGTGCAGGGCAACGCATACAAACATTTTCTGATCTGATGCCCGAATCAACAAAATTCTGCATTGACAACATCTGTGCCCCCGGTGACTGAAGGTTAGAAGACCTTTATCGTCACGGTTGTAATGACGACTTGGATGGTCCTAGTTTCCTCCTTTGCAACTATCCGAATGACTACAGCTGCTAGAAAGCTTCGGTCACATGAACGTAGATATGACATTTTACGGCACTTGCATAAACTACAGATCCTGTTGTTTTTCTTGGGAGGGTAGTCGCGCCTATGCTACAGCAGCATATGATTTGCAACCTTTTCGACTGACTCATTTTACAACCCATCAATGAATTACTAGATCACTCGTCCCACAGATGGTAATCACTTGTTTCTTGAAAGTTACTTTATTTAACATTCAGCAATCTTACAAAGAGGGGGAATCAGTTCACATGTGAATAAAGTCTAGATCTTTGGCGGTATCAAAAACAGAACAAGAGTGTTAATGTGAACATACAGCACTATATCAAACGGATTCTAGCTAAATATTACAAGACATGCAGTTGGCGGTGATGTGCAAGTGCACAAGTGTATCTTATTTTGGAGGGCACAGGGTGGCAATCTGTTTCCTCCTTCCTTGACTTCTCTCAGTCTTTATCTGACACTCGAGAAATGAGGGTATTCCGACTTGTCTCTGAATGCAGTGACATCTGCTATTACGCATTTCAGAGGGTTGTCTTTGGCGATTTATTTGCAAGTTTGGAAAATGAATTTAACATCACAGGATTAGAAACCACAGGATTTATTATATCCATCACCATAGCTCTGAGTGACACTAAGCTGTCTTTCAAGCATCCAAATGATACTCTCAAATTTAATGAGATCTTAAGCCCTGCCAACATATAATTAAAAACGTTGACACAGTGAAATAAGAATGCAAAAATGTCTCCCAAGACTCTGCAGTGAACTTCAAGCTGCTATGCTTAGCAAGTACTGTTCATTAAATACATAAATGGTAGAAGTGCCATATAAGGATATCCATTATTCACTGTTGCTGTCTTAGAACTGTTTAGAAATGTCTATTTTTGATGTGTTCATGAAGAGATATACTTTTTATTTAGATATGCCTCACTTTTAGAGTCAGGAGCTGTTGTTAATAGATCCCTGTGCTGTTATCTCATCAGTAACTGGCAGCCAGTCATTTTATGAACTCGACAAGACCTTATTTTGAGGGGCGGTAACTGACTGAAGTGTCAGATACAGGATAGAACCCATTTTTATTTAGTGTTTTGAGAATAGAAAGCCAGGCTGCTGTCAACCAATCGCTGCTTTGGGTATTATTTCAGCTTTCAAAGTTAAAGTCCCTTCTCCAACCCAGTTTTCTGCCCAAGACTGCACAAGATTCTAGACTTGTGTGTAAATTATGACTTTTATCATCTTCCCTTTGGCTTTTGTAGAAACAAAACAATCCTCTGGCCTTAAGTAAGCAAATATCAGAACCAGTTTATCATTTTCAAATTAATTTATGCCCGTCTTTCAATGCAGGCATCAAAACGAGACAGTAAAAAATAATTATTTATAGTGAATTTTTGAAAATGATTAATGCTTCCTGATGCTGTTAAGTCAGAAATGCGGTCATTTGCATTGCATATGCTTGACACATAATTAATAACATATTCTACTATGCAACTAAAAGGAACTAAAAAAAAGGCTTCACCCTCACATCTTTGCTACTTGAATCTTTAAAAATACGTTTTCAAATTCCCCTTTGTTAGTTTTTGTACTGCTTCTCTCAAAAACTCAAAACAGCAGTGTTCCTTTTCCTAAAAGAAGAGAAAAAAAAGTCTGTTTCCTGGTTCAGAGCTCCAGCTTCTCGATTTTAATAGTTGCACGGAGCCTTCTGCTCCCAGCAGGTGAGGGTGATGACAGGGTCTGATGGCAGGCCAAAGCCTGGCTGGCACGTGTTGTGCCTTCGCCCAGTCGCTTCCTGCCATCGCGAGCATATGGGTGGAGACGTTGCTATCCATTGGCTCGACCCCAGCAATCTATCACCTTTGCCCACAAACTGAGCAAGACCACACCGGACAAGAAAGTAAACCGATTTGCCTGAGTGACTACCGCACAGACATGTTATCAACAAGCTCCGATACGTAATAATACTTGAGATATGTTTGCTTATTTTTATAAACTTTTTGACTTTTTTGGCATTCACCGGAGTTCTACTGTGTATCTGTGTTGTGCCGAAGCTTCAGCACGTTGTCCGACTTGTGAAGTCGCCTTCAGAAATGATTAATTAGAGTCCTTGAACTTGGACGATGATCATGCAAACAGATCTTTCCGCTCTCCCAATGCCATGTTTTCTCACTTACGCTTGCAGCGAGGAAGCAATGATACACTGAAGCTGGCTTGGTGTCTTCGCAACTGTCGACATGAATATTTGTTATGGCGCAGACTGCAAAAACAGCATATGGTGCAGGCATTCGTACAGTATTTTCCATCAGAGGTGGTAGTAATGCTTTTTGGAATGGCAGGTTTGCTGCAGTGTGCTTGCTTGTGCAAAGCCTTTTCACCTTTGTGTTGTAGCTGATTAAGCCCAGATAATAATAGAGGCAAAAAGTGGAAAAACCAACCCCCACCCCGAGAGCCCTCGCTGGACTTGCAGTCTCTCTTACACTTTCAGGAGCTGTCGCTTTGAATCGGCAGAAGGCAGCCAGGCTGAAGATTTCCCACTGACTGGAGAGGAGTCGTTGGCCAGGCTTTCCTTGTCACTGGGAGTTAAGGCAGTCACTGATCCTAATGCTTACACTGTTGTTGCAGCATTCCAATTTTTAATCACTGCGTGACTTGTCAGACTTAATGAGGGCAGTCGGGAAGGAATGATCAACCTACCAATAATGAGAAGATCACAGGCTAACGATAACTTCCTGTTTTGAATATATATCCAGGATGGTGTCTAGCCACAAACATAGAAAAAAAAATACTTTTACGCCGAGTGCGCCGTAAATAACGGTGCCTGTTTCCTTCAGGATGATTGGTTGCTAAGGTGACCGTGGCCATCTTATGCAATCATAGCTCTTTTCGTCAACCTTGCCAATATAAACATCACCTTTTCCACAAATCATACAGGCGCTTTGAAGGAGGGGGGGTAGGGAAAACGCAGCATCTGTAGCCTTGATTTGTCAAATGTGAGCCAAGTTTAGAATTTATGTGTAATCTGCTGGTTTAAATGAGATGTAGGCTTTATCCATATTGAGGCCATCTGCAGGAGTTTTAATACTAAGTTTAGCTCCTGTGTGTGCATGTGTGCGTGTGTTTGCGTGTGTGTGTGTGTGTGAATGTGCATGCAAGCGCCTCGGTGTGTGTATATGTAAAGAAATCCAAGCCAAGGCTGAGTGTGGCTGGCGTGTGTTCTATCAGATGCCTCACCCCTCTTTAATCCTTTGTGTGCAAGAGGGTCAAGAGGCAGGCAGACTCCTACTGTAGTGGCTGGGTGAAACAGTGAAGGCGAGAGACTCCAGCTCTCCACCTTTAAGTCGTCCACCCGTAACACAGAACTTGGCTTTGAAAAGACTCCAGCTGGAAGTCCAGCATCAGAGAGGAAGCTGAAGGTTTGAGGATGATAAACAAGCTGAGAATCTCCCTTTTTTGTAAAAGTTTTATTAAAGCACATATGCAAGGCATAAAATTTAAGATGATCTTATTGTGTAAATTGTATTGTAAGAATTGTAAGAATTTTAAGAGATAATAAATGGTTATTACAACGATTTGACACGTGTAATCTGTTGATTAGGCAAATGCTCAAATAAAACTACTGTAGATGACATAAAATAGGTGGCAAATTCCCACATTTTAGAATCTGAAATTACCAATGTTTGGCTTCAAAAGTGACTAAAATGATCAATCCTTTATGCAAATAGGCAGTTTTCTGTCAATCAAATAATAGAGCAATTGTGTGAATTAATATTTATTAAAGATGAATAGCATATATATATTTAAAGACTGAGTCAGATCTATAGAGTATTATAGTCTACATTCTGTAAATTTTCTTTTTTTAAGCAGTGGAGACACAAATTAAGCTCTCAGAGTGAAATGGCAAATAGTAACAATAATAATAGCAATTTTAGCCAGTAGGGGTTAAAGGTCAGGTAGGGGCACCAGTGTGTTTCTGTCTCTTTTATTAATAAACAACATTCATTAAAGGAGGACTGGGGAGCACCCTAACTGAATATTACCACATCTTTCCCTTCTTTTGTGTGATAAGAAGAACCCTGGTGATTCCTCACATGGCTCCAAAAGCTATGGGGGAATTTCTCTCAGAAGCTACCCCTTCAGCTCAATTCCTCCCCACATTTCCGAAAGCTTTTCATTCGTATCCCCTGGAAACTGCTCCACATTCTTTAAACTCTAAAAAAAAAAAAAAAAAAAAGAAAACAGGGGAGGAGGAGGAGGAGAAGGGGAGGAGGGGGAAAAAAAGGTCCTTACACGTTTTGTTATGCCCTTTGATCACACGTTTATCTTTAAAACAGATGGCTGACCACCGTCCTGTTTACAGTACATCATGATTATTTGAACGAGGGGTCCAGAAATTGGGTTTAGCATCTTTTGAAATCCATGAATCACAAATCACAGAAATAAAAGGCTCATCTATTCTCACCAAAGCTTTAAAAGAAAGCTTAACTAGCTCCCATCCCCCATGATATCCATGTCTATAACCAAATGCTATTTCTAAGACAGTTTTCATCCCTTACTAAAGATAATCTACTAATATGATTACTGTTCAATTACTGTTGTATAAATCAGAGTGAATTATACTGTACTGTAGATACACAGTAGCAGAAATCATCTGCAGCAATTTGCACTGGGTTGCAGGTGCTGAGAGGTGTGAAGGGCTTTATTTAGCAGTGAATATACGATGTAGCATGTAATTGTACCTTAATAATGCAGCAAAGCAAAGTGCGAGGTGAGGATTTCAAATGAGGGGCCATGTCTAATCTTTCAATCCATATTTATCTGAGGAGTCAAGAATGCTTTGCTAGGAGGCTACTGTACATCAAAAGCCTGTCAGATGTCCTCAAAGGCTTTCAAGTGAATTGACATGCTCTTTTATGTACTATAAAGTGGTCATTTATGTTTTCAAAATTGCATTAGCTTTTGTCACCGCTGGGCCCTTTGCTGGTGCGATTTTAAGTGCTCTTTAAAGTTCATACAGGCTTAACCACATTCAATTAATGCTATAACCAGTTCTGAACCTGTGTCAGAGCATTTGTTAGTTGCATTTGCAACAATTTTCTGTTCAAATTCCCCAGCAATTAGAAATATTTTCATTCAAATGGTCACAGGTCACCTTGGAAACTATATTAAACCCCCCCCCTCCTTCATCTCCTGGAGACTGACACTGCAGTCGGTAACAACAGGTTAGCAACCTCTCATTAGTCGATGAGCCGGATGCATTTACGAGGTCATTTCTGTGGGACACAAGGTTATGATGATGAATGGTAGCAAACCTCTGCCTAGACACTCTTTTCCCATGTCGCCGTGCGGTTGCTATGGTGGACGCGAGGGCAATTTAAGCGTCACCATATCCTCCAGGGGGGTGCCCTCTTGGGTAAGTGGCTTTGCAATAGAAAGCTGACGCCTGCCACCGCCATCAAGGTTGTTGTCACTGGCGGCTCTTTAAGCACAGAGTCACCGTGTTAAGAGATGAAAGTTGCCCTGAGAGAGCGACGGCGAGGACAAGAATTACAGGGGGATAGGCGCATGGAAATGAGTTCCGAGAATGTTGCTTACACGAGAACATGCAGGAATATTACCTAATCAGTCAAATCCTCCCAAGCTGACATCTCTTGTGAGACACCCCGACGATACCCCACTGAACCCCGGTGCCCCCACCCCTGGCTCAGCCCTGAGGGAGCCCCCAGGAGAGGATCTGTGGTTGGGAGGTTCTCCTTGACAGACGTTCTCAAAATTACTCTAATGGTTTTTGCATACAGTGCAGTATCTACCGGGGGCACTTTACCCTCAATTAAAAGTGTACCGGTGAAGCTGCGTATTTTGCATTTCGTAACAATGTGTGTGTTAAACTGAAGGTGATCTTAATAGGATTTTCTGCGGTTGGGAACCAGAGATTAGGAGCTTTATGTTGCCGAGCTTGAGAGTTCGAACAGGGGAGTGTATTTAATCTGAACTGGATTAAAAATGCCAGACTAGAGAAGTTAAAGGACAAGACATCAAAAAGAATCGCCCATTACAAAAAAAAGGTGTGAGCTAGCACATTACATGTTAATATCTGCTGGAGCTCAGAGTGTGAGCGTGTGTGCGCAGGATTGGACAGTGACCTTTTTTTATTTTATTCCTTCCCCAAATGCATGTCTGCTATAAGTATTTAAATCTTTTATTTCCTTTTTTTTTTTTACTTTTCCCATGGTTATAATGTCTCCTACTTTTTATAACTTTTAGATTTTATTGCTTATTATTCACTATTGCAGCTTATAATAATTTATTTTTTTTTCATATTCAGTCCATAGGGTTATTTAACTTTCTGCAATATACACACATACACACACAGACACACCCAACATGCATATGCTTGCAAATTGTATGCTAATGACTGACCAGAAAATATAAAAGGAAAGCACCGGGATGTGGTCTACCTGCAGCTGTTAAATATATAATCCATCTGTAATCAAATTTGACAGGTAATCAAGTGAGGCATTTGTAATGCAGACGTTTGGACAGACATAACTAACTCCATCAGCGTTTGCATAATACATGTATGAATTTAATGATGTTTCTATTAAGCATCCCGCTCACTTTACAAATGATTTGAGGTGTCTGCTGTTTATTTGTTTTTCGGGGAGCTATAGATTGTTGCTAGGAGCGATAATTATGATGGGGTGTGAGGTGGAGGGGGTCAGCAGATAGAGAATTTGGGGAGGGGGGATTACTTATAGATTGGACGAATTAATTTCTAATGATATTCACTGGTTCTGCATGACAGCTGCCAAGACCCATTCAAGAATGGCGGAGAGTAAAGGAGTCCTTTTGATGGCAGACAAAGGGGACTATCATTTACAGAAAGTGGGTTTCACTACACCAAGAGGGGAGAGTGTGCAAGTGACACATCAACAAAACATGGTGGGCTTCCTGTATGGGCTCCTGACATCCACAAAGCTTGGGACATGTGTTCGATCTCTTCAAGCTGAAAGAGTGGAGACCCTGCTTGAAAAGTGGCAATTGTTCCCCCTGCATCTGCAACTGAGTGTGTATGACTTAATTGTATGTGTGTGTTTAATCATTGCTACAAATAAGAAAATATTTTAAAATGAAACACTACATTTATTTTGGTATGGAAATCATAATTGTAACTGCTGGATTACAAACTACTTTGTTATTTTTGAGTATGTGTTTTTTTTTATGAATAACATTTAAATTTCCTCAAATACAACCAGTTTCATAGATAAAGTTGGAGGTATAAATTAAATGTATCTCTCCAACTATTCTTTTCTTTAAATGTTCCTTGGTGGGAGAATCAATACATGTTTCATACCACACCTACTGTGAATGACGTGTTTACCCCGCTGTGGCCCTCACAGACAGCATTTACTGTAACAAGCTGTAATGGTGAACCAAATAGTGGTGAATTAAATATCTATAGAAAGCCTTTGTTTTAAAACGTTAAGCTGAAAACTGACTTATTACAAACAAAACCCTTTCTTGGTAGGACCCTTTATGGCTGCCACATCAAACAAAAATTAGATTTTATCTGGTAGTCATCTGGAATTAAAGGCTGTTTCATTCACATATACCATAACACTAGGATTCAGAGTAACATGCTCCTCTTTAATCTCAAGGCTTGATTTTTGTGAATTGCTGACAAGCAATTCTGTACCATTCTTAGACCATTAAATGACCAGTATCTCTAGGGTTGACATTACATCTTGTTGTGTTTATTCTAAGGATTAAATCCCCAACATTTACCCACAGCCCACCCAGACATAGATCAGAGACTATTACGCACTCCTTCTTCCGGTTGGATGTTCCTGTAGCTTTCTGAATAGTAGGAGTGCCACAAAAGGTTGGCATACCTAATTACATGTGCACGATTGTCCCCTCCTCTCAAGGCCTTACACCTAATCATGATACTGGATGTGCGTCTGCATTTCCACTGTGTCTCTCCTGCTTTCCAGGAGGGTCAAGGGCTTCACCGGTTAGCAGCTTTGACGAGGTACCCTATATTGTCTCTTGCCTGGGAGAAAGAACCTTTCGACTCTTCTCAGTGTCAAACTTTAACCTTTCTCAACTTTAATTACACTAAGTAAGTTTGGAGTGTGCCGCGGTGCTGTCTGGCCGACTCAGCTCCATCCCTGCGCTGATGGGAAGCCTGCATGGGTGCCATGGCCCCCGCTGCCTCTGACACACTGACGCTACACAACACTGACGCTGATGCTGACGCTTGCTTTGGCCTGCTTCCTGACCATGCAAACACACACGTACACACACATACACACACACACACGTGCGCACACACACCACAGAAAATCTGTTACAGTCCATAGGAGCTGTTTTCATTTAGATATTTCCTGCTTCTATTTATTTGCTTGTGTTTGTTCTATTTGTTTCCATATGAACAAATTCATGAAATGTGTTTGTCCACATCATGGGATACCACTTAATGTTCAATGTGTGCGCATGCTTATGTGTAACCTACATGTAATAAAAACACATCCAAACAGCACTTCTAGATAACTGGCAATCGTGTATAAAGTCATGCTATAGTCATTCTAAATGGATGAAGACATAAACCCTCATCTATGCTACATAATAGCATAGATGTGAAGATGACTTTTTCATACAGAGAATCAGCATTGTGCCAAAAATCCATTTAGTGCTGTTTGTGTGTGTTAGAAAGAGGGGGAGAGGTGAAGAGAGAAAGAGTTTGTTTGTGCATTACTCATTCCTCTGCAGGAGTGAAATACCAGTTTTTTCCTGTTATGTCATCAAAACCTCAACTTTAGTAATGAAGCAGATTTTGTTGTGGAAGTGTATTGACCATAAAAACATATACATGGATCAGTGTATTTATCTGTTTCCTCCTCTTGCTCCAACAGTTCAGTGATTTGCACCTGTATGTGAAACTGCTCACTCATCACAGTAAGTGTTTAGGCATAGTGTTGGGAAAACTATTTAAAGCAGGCAATCATAATGCAGAATTGATGCCAGTAAAACCTAAGAAAAAAGCATTAACAGAAGAGCAATATAACACAAAGCAAAATGTGGCACAATATCTGGAAATCCAGCATACTGTCCTTGCACATTGGTCTTATTTTTAACACACATGTTGAGTGCTTGACTCAGACAGTTCGATCGGTTCACAGGTAGTCGATTGCGCCACTCACATGTGCACCCTTATGATAATAGGCCCTTTTAGAGTCATCTAATTCTGATGATGAATTGGACTTCCATAGAAAAGCCAAAAAGGAGTTACTGTGGTAACGGCATGGCCTGTCAATCACTTGCAATCAGCCTTTTTTCTCTGTTCATTGCTTGATGCGTCAAGATTAGGGCCTTCTCCATGGGGGGTTTCAAAACACTCAGAGGGAATGAAGAACCGTGTGGAAGTTCTACAGTATGGCTGATGTTTGGAAACTTTGCAAAATGTGACTTTGGTTTTGACTTACTTGGAGCTGAGAGAAGACAAAAACTTGACTTTCTAGTGCCGTGGCGGTACTTCACTCCAATTTACGCCACGCTAAATCATTCTTGTCACAGCTTAAAAGATTCTCAAAATTAGAGCTGTGCACTCACTCTTGAACCTCTGCAGTATCTGTGCTCTTCATCTACATCAAGCTACAAAGACAGCATGTGTTTCTGACCACAGAGGCTTATAATTAAATGCCCACATTAAGAACAGAAGGCCATTTAAATGCTAATGCTTTCTATGTATAAGTGTTGGGTAAGGCTTGAAAATGTCCTACTGTAAATCGTGCCTGCCCCTGTAGATAATGACACAAATTTTCATGCATAAAATGGTAAAAGCTGCTTTTTATACAACTAAAAAGGATCTTACATGCTATGTTTGTGTTTCATAGGCTGCAAAAAAGCTTTGTTTTCTTGTTTTTACTGTTTTTTAGGGAATGACTGTGGTCTTAAGAGCATGCATATGGTCTTTTAATTAGGTTACATTTTACCATAGCGCACTGGCAGCAGTTAAACATTTAGGGGAAGTGCAACTAATTCGCTGGGCAGGGCTATGAACTGTGGCATTACATCCTTGAAGAAAGGGGAAAAGCCATATAACAGAGGCACACAGGCTCTAAAGATCTTAATTCCCCATTAGTTCCTTATTCTCTCCAGTGACAAAGACGTGGCCCTTTCAGTCTTGTGTTCCCTTGCATACCAAAGTCATTCAACAGAGGAGACCTTTACCAAGAGCAATGCTCTATTCAAGCCATGTTAATTACAATTTTAAACCATTATTTGTTTCAACACCTGGTTAACCTATTCAGACCTGTTTAAATCCTCTTTATTATCCCAGGTGTGATGGGAAGGCACTAAGGAGTGAAAGGGTCCTGTGTGTAACGGGAACATAATCAACCCAGCACTGCATAGTGGTGAATAGCTTTCTGGATAAGATCAGATGTTACACACTCCAGTCCTCAAGTAAAATGGTGCTAGGTGGATTATGTCTGAAAAGAGGATTTTGTCAAGGATGTGTCCTCAACTTTTCTTTTTTAGCAGTAAAGCATCATAAAGAGCACACTGCTTCTTCAGCAGCTGTATTAGGACTAGAAAACTCAATTGCAGGCTTAAAAGCAATTGGCTTTGTTGTACATTTCTGTGCATATATTTGTGTTGCAGTTAGAGGCTTACAGACCAAGAGGCCATGCTGCGTCATGAGGATGGATGTGTTTCTATTAGGGAACGTGGCCATAGAGAGGTCTTCTCATCTTCTAAGCTTCTTTTCTCCCACCATCTCTCACCTACTTTGAAGTTGTAGTCAGTAGTTGGTCCACAGTCCTCTGTCCATTATGTTGTCATTAACAAGGCTTTACACAGGAACTTGACCCCCATGGAGTCTTTGTTGCCGTGACCACTCATGGCTTACCTGTCTTAGGTACTTGTTTAGGATGATCCCATTTCAATAGGAAATATCAACAGAGTGGCATAATAGGACAACATGATGGATAATGAGGAAGAAAACACATGAAAAAGAGAATATTATGCTATCACGAGAGCTTTTTTTCTGAATTCACTCAATGCCTTTTCTAATTTCCTGGCGTAGCACCTACATCCACAATGGCTGGAGGCTGTTTGTATACGCCTCCTGCTGTGTGGTTCAAATATAGTGCAGACTACAATATAGTAAAGGAGAGCCATACAAAGTTCTGATTAACGAATTAACACCCTCTAATAGCCCTTCACCATCCTCCCTTAAATGGATTAAAGCTCCTCTCTTAACACTTCCTTTTGCACAAAATTTAATTAAGATTTAGATTTGGTTTTAACATGCCAGGACAGATTCACACTGCATTCATGATGTACTTCAATTAAGGAGCAAAGCAACTTAAGCTGCTTCACCAATAATTAGACCATCTCCTTTTTTAAATGGCATCTAATTACACTTTATCCCTGTGTAATTCAATTTCTTTGTAGGCTACATCGTGGATACTGGGACAATCTATTTACATTTTAGAGGTCATCTTCTCCAAATTTTAGGCTTGTACTGACTGGCATCCCTTTAAATATGTCGCTTTTTATAGCTTTGTAATGCAACTGTGCATTACAGAAACATAAATGTTCAATTAGACGCCAATTTAATCCCCCACCGTTCCTGACAACGTACTCTCAGTTAGCATCCAATCAATGGCTACTGAGGAAAATATGTAGAATAAATAAAGCTTCAAGACTAGTGTCTACATACATGATGGGTTTCCAAACTGTATTTTTTCTTTCTTTTTTTGGTCTGTGTTAACGTTTGGCTTCCTGAGGTTGTTGGCCATGTATTTGTATAGTGATTTAAACCAACAGAGAATGTCCTGCCCAGTGTTAATTTACTCAAAGCAGCAGGGGTCACTGGCCTGGCCACTGACCATTACACAGTAGGACAGGGGTGTCCAGCTGACTGTCCTTTTAATCAACAACAGCAGGCCTACGGAATTTAACAGCATGGGATTTACCATTTTTTTCCTCCAACAAATAACGTTTATGGAAGATTTACGAGTTACCAGAATTGTCTGGGCTTCCCTTCCTTTCAGCTCATTCAATTAGTGGCTGTGAATGTCTTAGTTAAAGGGGGTGACAAGACAATTGAAGGTGTCATCTAATTGTTTTACCCCAGTGCTACGCAAAACCACTCCCGTGCTGGAATCCCTGGCCTTGGCTTGGTGATATGAAGTAAATGGGTTAAAGCAGCGGGGGTGATGCAATATGTGGCTCTCCTGGAGATGTTCCCCAACCTCTGCCATCTTTAAAGTGAATCAAGGACCTGCAGGACTGCAATTTGATTAGATAGAAAATGTATGCAGTGAAAAGTAAATGAAATCACCTGCTTTATATGCATGTTTTTTTGAGCAGACTATCTTGTAAGGTCAGATACTGTACAGGATTCACTCCATGTGCTCCCACCTCCATTGGTCTTGAGAGCCGGCCAAAGTATACAGGGCTATGGCAAAGAAAGAAGTCAGCCCATATGGAAGTTTCAAATGATTTTCTTTACCCCAGGCCAGCCAAAGAAAACTAGGACTGAGAAGTCATGTGAATAGTGCAGAGCAATAGCAGGAGGCCCGCAAGCTGAAGTCTGTCCCACAGCCAGGTTTTTCCCTTGTTTGTAAATTAGCTGTGAGTAATGAATTCTGGGAAGCTGCCCTGCTGCAGGGTTGCTCCCTCGCTGCCGGACCCTCCCATGCTCCCCCGTCGACATTGCCTTCCCAAATCTGTCCTGATGTTCCTAGTCTGTCAGTAGCCGCCCCAGGGGGCACAGCGATAGCCCGCTCGACCTGCCCCCTTCCCTTCTCTGGGCCCAAGCCAGCTGAACCGTGTAAGTCCCTGCCATTGCAAACATGGTGACCCCAAACAGGATTGACAGATCGCAGACCGTGGATGCTAGGCCACCAGTCCAGTGACATCAGTTTCTACTGGTGGTGAGAAAAAACGCTAGGATGAAGTGGTCACATTGCCCAGTTTTCAGCTTAAATTAATCAGCCACAAAATGCAAACTGGACATTTAGGTCATCAAGAACCCAGGGAAAATCTAGGCTGTGATATCTTAATCGTATGTGTAAACAACTCTTTAGCTCAATAAAATGCTTTTAAATTTATTTTCAAGAGATTTGTGCTGTATCAAATTCAAAGAACATGCAGCATTCCCGGGTTTCCTCTGTGTTGCTACACTTATCCTGTGCCTGCCTTGGCTATGACTACCACATGGGTCCCCAAGCGCATATTAGAGAGCCTGGGGGGTCCCTAAGTGTCACCCATGAAATCAGAATGTTAGGGTATGAAAAACGGGGGAGGGACCGCTAGTAATTCTCATTATTGTTAAATGTTCATCGTCCCTGGGTGTTGACTTTGCCTTAGACTGCCTTCGCTGCCAAGAAACAACATGACTCAACATGTCCGAAATTCACTTTATGACTCACATGCCAAGAGGACTGGTAATGGGTAAAATCGTATGACCAAGCATCTAATAATAAAATTCCTTTTTGTGTCTCATACACATTTGTTTCAGTACCTTTCATTGATATAATAATCTATTATGTTATAAAAAAAGTTAATGAATAGGACGGAGTTCATTTATTTTAATATATTGATCAACAGTTAGCCAAATCAGAATTATTTGTAGAGCACATTTAAAAAGAATCCTTTACCAAAATGCCCCATAGTGTAAACTATGATGAAACTAGCTAGGAGAGCTCAAGACAGTCTGTGGCTGGTGCTCCGTCATATCAGACCACTTGTGTGCTCTTTGTGCCACTATATAGACGCATTTAAAACAAACACATATGGTGCACATGTCTACACTAATACGGATAAACATTCTTCTGAGCCAACATACCAGACATTTTATTACAAGACTATTTTGGTACATTTAACCACTAGTGTGGTAGAGAGACATCCAAGATTAACTTGCAAAACAGAAAATCTATCAACTTTTGGTGTATGTTAATTAATTTCAGACCCTGACATGACCCATAGTCAGTTTTAAAAGCTACAGATATGGGGGGGGGGGGGGGGTATTCTTAAATATGAATATGACCCCAAATGAATTACTAAATTACAATAGGATTTGACTATTTAAAGGTTTCAAATTTTCCTCACCACTGCTTGCCTTATTATTGTCCAAAGAAAAATAGACTCCGGTGAAAGATGAATAATTAAATGGGGTTAAATGCGAAATTCTAATTTCAAAAGGTCAATAGCAATTTGTCAGCAATTAATGTAAAGGAGGAACTGCAGGGCATCCGCATCATCTACAGTGTGGCCCTATAAAATCCATTCTGCAGCACTGACTGGCAGAGAGAAAAGAACTTCTCAATGGCAGATTTTTGACGTCCATAATGGCTTAATGTCTGTGTTTGACAGAAATATTGGGGGAAGAAGAGTGACTCTTTGCGCATTGGCGTGGCCCAGAGGCTTTTGCTGTCACAGCTGATGACAGTAACTTTCTCCATGCAGATTAAATTGGTGTTTACAGATTTGCCCTGGGTGTACATTTTTCCCCCTGCTGGGCTCCACTGGCTGATGATGAGTCGCAGATGAGACCAACCGTTCTCGACACTGATGCTTATGCTTCCATCACACAGAGCCTGTAGTGGCTTACCAGGCATCCAGCGCTACACTGCCACACAGCGCTCTCCACTCTGGCACAGTAAATGGTACAATATTACCAGCTATTTACATTTGCAAAAAAAAAAAAAAAAAAAGTGCTGCTGCCACTTCTGTCATGCTGTACTTGCCGCATGCCAGAGCTGCCTGGGTTTACCGAGCGTAGGAAGATGAAAATGCTGTTGAGAAAATTAAACATCATCAGTCATGATGTTGATAGTAGACTCAAACCAAAGGTCCCATAGTGTTACAATAGATATCAATGACTTCCTAGTGTTGTTGTACTGCTGGAGTTGTTACAGCTGGTCAGTAAGAATGTGCTCAAAGTTTAAAGACACAGTGGGTTGTTTTCACAGATGCCTTTTTTTCTTGAGATCCCACTTCAAAAGGGAATGGGACTTGGCTCATCACAGACTGAAGTTTGGTTTTATGTATGTGAATCACTGAAAACTCAATAGAGACATACAGATCATCCCAACAGGGTTATGTTTCTATGGCAGAGATTAAAGTTACTAGAGGTTAACGTCATAGGATAAGAGCATATTGAATACTTTCAGAGAAACAGCAGCACAATATTTAGTGATAATTTATCTTTGGGAAGCATTAAGTAAACAGCTGCTTGCTCCACTGTACAAAATAGTAATAATGATGAGCTTTGACAGCTAGTGTTCCCAGTAGTGCAATGCAAAAAATATTAAGTAGTTCGTTACATGCAATTTGCATTGATTAAACTTTAAGTGTACAAGGGTGGAGCAGAGAATGCTGATTGCCTAAAGTGTTTGATGCAGAATATTAACTCTGAAGGGCACTTTGTTAGTAAATATAAACTGCATTGAAAAATCAATGAACAGAATCATTTTACTACCTTCGTATATCAGTATATAATATACCATATCCTTTGATAAACATTTATTTTTAATTTAATAATTTCTGCGGTTTTCGATTTCAGACATCTTTTTTTTTTTTACTAAAAATAAAGCCATTGCACCTTTGTCCATAGCTGTGATAAATTTCTAGCAATGTTATTAGAACTGTTTTTTTTTTAGAAGTAAATAACACTCAAAAACATTTAAATCATCTTCAGATGCAACAGTGTCCTTAGATGAGTAGTGAATATACAGAGCAGCATCTATGTGTGTATTCATTTCAGGTTGTAAACAGTAGTCTGTGAGCACTGGGTTGTTATCGAGTTGTGGCCCCCGGCACAGGATTGATCCACTTCAGTCCAGCAGCGGGGGGGCAGGAGCTCTGGAGGGGCTCAGCAGGGCTCCAAATCAATAAGGTTAATAGATGTGGGGGCCACGCAGTCAGAGGTGTGCAGCCTGGCATTTTCGGTGCCAATGAGGAAAATTCCTGATGACGAGGCTTCTCTTTTGGAGACTGCATTAATGTCAGTCTGATTACCTCTAACCAGGATGTCAGATACAGTGGGTTAGTGGAGCCTTGTTCCCTGGCCATTAACTGGAATTAGCTTTACAAGGAGACTTTAACTTGCCACCTCTTCATCCGCTGTCCATTGAGAACAAATTGCCAGCCCCCTCCCTCCTTTCCTCCTGACTCTATTCTTTCATTCTGATTTCTATAATGCCAACAGTTTCATAATCACTTGAGTAATTTCCTCTCATTTGGGATTTGGAGAAAGAGGTTTAATTTAGAAGTTTCTTTTTTCTCCTCCTTTTTTTTTTTTTTTTTTTTTTTTACGGTATTTCACACATCACATTTTCTTAAGAGCATAATTGACCAAGATTTGCTCTTCCACGTTTGCTTGCTAGACTCTGCCATGTAACAGCCTCTCGCTTTCGCTGTGAAATTATTTTTTTTTCCCGTTATTTATTTAAGGGACAATAAGATAAAGTTTAGAGTAAGTCTTTTGTTAATTTCCCTCACACAGGAAGTTTGAGCTTATAGCTTTCCCACACTAATACACATGAAACTATTACAATTTCTGAATAGGGCCCTTCAGTTTCTCCCAGACTTACAGCAGAGTTTGAATGGCAAAATGCAAATGAGGTGCTTGCTGATCTATTCTCTCAGTACCTGGCTAATGTCTATACAGAAAGCCAAGTGCCTAACTGCAAGTCTGTATGTGTGTGTGTGTGTGTGTGTGGACACAGAGAGGTGGAGGCTGGCCGGTGCCACACCTGCAATTAGCCATGCACCTGCATCAACTGAATTAGAGTGTGCAAGTAGAAGTCATGCTGGCTTCACTACCCTTAGCCCCCCCCCTAAACAAAACACTAAAGTCATTTGCAATAAAAGAATCAGTTGCCCCCCCCCCTTTCAAAAGGACCCTTTGCATAGGAAATCAGTTGTCTCTCCCTTCATGGACACCATGCCGTGTGGGCTCCCATGGAAATGAGTTTTGCCATTGTTGTGCCGAGGCACTCCCCCTCTAATAAATTGAGGAGGATTAAGGGAGAAGAATGTAATAAAGGATAGTCATTTCATCATGACAGCCATTTTTAGAGGGGGTTGGGGCAGCCAGAGATTTAAAGGATAATCAGCCCTGGGTTTATTTCCATAACATGCATTACAATCTGCTTCTTTGAACTTTGCTGCCACTTAGGTGACTAGATTTGTAGGAGGAAAAAGAGAGGAGAAAAAAAAAGCATCATTATCAAATGTTTAGTGTTTGAGACTTGAGTGACATATTAGAGACATCTGAGTGAGTTATTAAACCGTTATCGGTCTTGGAGATTATTACGCATTAATCTAAACACTTTGAAGTTTGTGTGAGTGGAATTATAAGCATACACTTTGGCTCGTAAAATAAGGCCATTTCTATAAATGTTGTGTAAAAAAAAAAAAGTCTTGCATGTTCTCACTTTGAAATTTACTGCTGTTCCATTCCTCGACTCTTTATATGCAAACACATATCATGTTCAAATGCCAGGAACCTCAAGTGGCTACAACATTTTGTTTAGTCTGATCATGTTGCCAGTTTTTTGAACGCATGGTATTAGTTTTTTGTTGATCTTAAAGTCAGCCTCCACCCAGCCTCTCCTGACTGTTTGTTTAGTCTCTGTACGTGATTGGAAACACTTCAGAAATGGTGACCAACAGCAGGTGAGGGTTGCCGGAGCTTTGAAGTCTCTGCTTCTTATTGATCCTGTGCATATTCTAAAAATCAAAGAAGGCATCAAAGGCATAGCTAAACTCTTTAAGACTCTGCACGCACCAAAAAAGGGTACCAATGACAGCGTGAACAAGCAAAGCAGGTGGTGGCTGCTGGTTGGAGCAATCACCCCTCCAACCCCCGTCATGCCCCAGACAGACTGCTGAAGGCTTCTATTTTAATGTTGGACAGCAGTATGGCTCCCAGTTTGACTGGCACTTGTCTCTCATTAGAGAAAGGAAAGGCAGCTTGGGAAATCTTCAGTTCAAATTAATTAGTCTGCAACACTCAGACTGTAGAGACTTGACTGCATATATAATACTATAGAATTAAAATATAAGGTTTAGAGAAATTCAGTAATACAGATATGCTTTTACCAAAGTGCTGTGTGTTACAAATATGAAAAAGGTACAGTTTTTACTGTGTTAATATTTGGGGGTAAGTATGCATGAGCCTGACTGAAATATTGGTAAATATTAACAGATAAACAAGCAAAAGACATGATGCAGAAATGCCAAAGATAGGTTTGAGATAATGTAAAAAAAAATACTGTTCGCATTAAGTCCTCTGTATCTTTATTTTACTACTTTGTAATGTCCCATTGGGTACTTATCTTAGTCAGGATTCATCAAAAAGCAAATTAAAGGGATCCTTATTAAAACGTTTATGCATATTATGTGTTTATGTGACGGAGAAAATGAGCCAATGCTTTGTTAGCACATTTTTTAAACTCTCAAATTGTAATATAACAATTATGCCAAAAATAAATACAAATTATTATTATTATTATATCAGTCAGGCTCTATAAATTATGAT